>FR990075.1:3000000-3501017 GCA_905404285.2 Erannis defoliaria
ACTCGTGCATGTAATTCAACACTCCATGAATAAACCACCACCATTTTTAATCATTAATTCGCGATATAACACAAGTTTAAGAAAATAATAGAATGCAACGACATGATTTTTCCGTGTTCCCGCCAAAACTCCCTGTTATTTACTTGTATATTATAGGTGTGGGCAAGAGACAAGTGCTATAATGTGACGAAAAATGTATTTTCGTGTTGTTTTCAAAACTCCAAAGATGCTTGTAGTAAAGACTCATTTCACCGAAACTCATCAAGCACTTGAAATAATTATCATAGATTTTTGGCGGGAGAACGGGAAAATCATACCATAGTTATACTCGTAGAAATAAATCGTATTGTTAAATACATTCTACCATAAAAATACGGTATTATTAGACCTAAGCCAGCATGATTGCAGAGGTCTGTCGTGTCTAATACTACATTGGCCGTTGTCAGTAGAGTTGCTAACTTCACCCAGTTGTTTCCCAACCGTGTTGCGTTTGCAAATTGACGCTCAAATACAAAGTAGCGAACATTTCTAGTATCTAGGAAACTGGGAGCTAAGCGTTTGAAATGTGCTTTGACAGGTGATTAAGATGTCGGTGGGTCGTGTATTAATGGGCCCATAATAATGGGTTTGGTAAAAGATACATATGCTGTTTAAAGCTACCGTTCAAGCAAACACACAGCTTAGCCACGCGATAAATACGCACTTGCAAATAATATGTTAAATACATTTGCTCGATAAATGTATTGCGAACACAGAATAAGTTTTTTTTTTGTGTGTATGTTACGCGATTACTCCGCTAATTATGAACTGATTTTGATGATTCTTTTTTTGTTTGGTAGAGATGGTCCTATATAAATTTTATTGAAATCGGTACAGTAGTTTGGTTTTAAAATCAAATTACTAGAAAATATGAAGAAGTCATCCAGGTATGTGAAGTTCAAGTCAGATGTATTAAAAAAAAGCGTATTTTTTAATATTTTTTATTTATTTGTGTACGGCTAGATCTTCATTAAGTGAAAACGTTTAAACACCAGCCTAGTGCGACCAAATATATTGTAGACCTACAATTAGTAGACAAATAAAATAATAAAAAATATATTATAGTTCAAATCAAGACGAATTCAAGTGTGTATTTAGCGCACTCTGCGTAACTTAGTCTGAAAAGTATAGCTACAAATTAAACGCAGAGACAATGATAAGATGGATGGACGGGAAATAAGCCCACGGATTTTGAAGACTAAGTATATGGTGAGCGCCGGCTCTCCACTCGCTTCAGTCATACTCTGCCTTTGCGACATACAAGCCGTATACGATACGACAATACAAACTTCTAATACATGTACATTGTACATGTGTTCTCTTTTTGTCATGCAGTAATTAGATTCGCTATCTCCATTTTCCGGTAAATGTAATATTCATACTTTTAGCTAGGTATGCTTGATTGTGTTGTCTTGTTAATTTGATCGTTAATTTGTTTGTTGTTAACTTGATCGATTCGCAAGCGCTGGGCCCGTCCATTCCATTATCACCGTCGCTGATTAAACGAGTTATACAGGGTTAGTTCTAATCAGTTAGCATCCTTTTAAGGGTATATTCTGTACATCAAAACAAACAACTTTTACTATGGGGCCAACACTGAAATCGCGAAAAAAATATAAAATATATGCGATTTCAATGTTGGCCTCATAGTAAAAGTTGTTTGTTTTGATGTACAGAATATACCCTTAAAAGGATGCTAACTGATTAGAACTAACCTTGTATGTGACTTTATCTTCTCTAATGATTTTACCTATTTCTCTCAAATGTATTGAAATACATTGTGTGATACGCGAGCGGAAGTTGGTTTTTACAAACTGACAATAGCAGTACTCGAGTAGGTCTCGTGCTGCTATTTATAATAATACTTGTTTGAATTTGTAAAAACCAACCAACCGCAGGAACAAAAGCCACATAAATTTCCTTAACTTGAACCTAGTTGCCTAACCTTACCTTAACAAACCAACTTGGGCTCTAATTTGCACTCCTTTAACTCCAGATACTTGTAGTCTATATTTTCTTGGAGCAATAAATAGATAGTTTATTATAGCTAAGATTATTTACGGGATATCTACTACATGTACAATTGTACATGTGTTCTCTTTTTGTCATGCACAAATTAGATTCGCTATCTCTATTTTCCAGCAAATGTAATATGCATACTTTTAGCTAAGTATTGTTGATTGTGTTGACTTCTTAATTTTGATCGATTTGTAAGCGCTGGGCCCGTCCATTCCTTTATCACCGTCGCTGCCTTAGACATATTTTATTATGTTTGGAAACTAAGAATTCTAGTAATAAAGAGTAAAATTTTAGAGCTTGTTATTGGCATTTCGTGAACAGTTGCGATCTTAAATAGTTGGAATTTCAAAGAAATAACAAAGGGTAGGTACCTACTCCATCTTCATTCCCCGATCCCCGATCTAGCCCGATAGTGCTAAGCTGGCAACACTGTTGGAAAAGCAAAACGATCTTGTGAATGCGGGATTAATCGTGCGGTAATCTAAGTTACATCACTATGCTAATGCGTCGGATCGCTAGCCTTAATTTGTGTTGTATGCTAGGTGTCTACCTACTGACAATCAGAGTAGGTATTGTATCGAGGTGTCTGCTAAGTTGGCCGAGTAAAACGAAGGCTTCAGTCTGCTGAAACAAAGCAGTCTCTGTCTGCCTCAGCCAGCTAAAACTAAATTGCCTGTACGGCTATATAATTTACCAGTTATTCAACCGCCAAGCAGTAGTGTGCAAGCATTACTGTATTCTAGTTTGGCGGGCAACGTTACCAGATAAATTACTGGGTAAGTATGAAGAGATTTAACATCTAATATCTCAGGGTGACGAGCGCAGTGCAGTGAGGCGCAGGATTGTGTTCGCAAGCTTACAATTCTGGCACTGCTACTGCTAGTTGGCAAGCGTGACGCTTACCACCAGGTGATCGTCTTGGTGGTCTCGTCACTAGATAGTATTAAAAAAAAATGTTCCACAGGCAAAACTTTTCAAAACTCAAGTTTTTTTTGTTAATTATTGCGTAGATCTATCTGCGATCTGATATCGAGAAAAAATGCTGGGTACTGTGCCTTGTTTTCAGAATCTATGCAGTTTTTGACGGCCTGAAAATAGATTTGTAGGTTAGATAGTTGTTTAAATTTTTTTGGACAGAGCTTTAATTAGCAAGGCAAAAGATTGCTGTCCAAACCAGTATATAATTATATGCAGATTTTGGATATGGTAATCAGAGTCTAATACGCGTAAAAATATTAAATTTTAGAAAAAAAAACAACAAAATGTATGAGATTGACGATCATATGGCCGCATCGACACTTAGCAGAAAAAAACGCAGGATCCCCATTGTGATAACGCGAATCGGTAGTACTAAAAAAAAAACGAAAGTAACTCAGTAGTTAGTACTTACTTAAGTTTAATCGCAAATTTTGATTGAATTGAAAAAGTGATTTGCAATCCTAACTCTACACAAATAGCGCCTATTAATAAACTTCATAAGACGATTTTCCTTTAACGTAGAGTGTAACTAAAAATAGATTGATAGTTGCTATGGCAAAATATTATCCTCCTTAGAGACATTGATTTTCGGTATGTGTATGATTGCACATGTGCCTGAGAATGTGTGCGTCTCTGAAGCAGCCAACAACTTGACCAGTCTAGTGAGTAATTACCTACTCGTATCTCTGAATCTCTAAGCCAGAATGCGTAGTGCGATGCCAAAAATTAAGAAAAAAAATTAAGCTATGGAAAAGTACACATAGCGAGGACTTGTCATGTTTTTTTCATAAAAGTTTTTAATTTTCCCGCCAATATCATTTTTCATTTTGGAACTTTTCTTTTTCTTTCTTTCCTGGATTTTTATACATGACACTCGAAAAAATACAAGTTTTGGAAAATAATACGATACATGTTTTTTTCGCGTTATCGCTATAACTTCGTTTTGGACCTAAGGGCATGTAAAATTTTGGCTTATATTATTAGTACATACAAGGAAGTGTATGAATATACAAATACAAATACTAATAGTTTATTGATAATACCAAAGTTACACGTCAAATTATTATTCACGTATTTATTTGAAGTTTTATTATTATTCATAATAATCATAATCATAATCATAATTTATTTATTGCGTAAACTGTACAGAACAAGGTGTTATAAAAATATTTCATACGTCTCAACAGTCTCGTCCTTATTGAACATACAATAATTATAATTTATATTATTTTTGAATTTAATATTTAAAACATTTTAATGTGAATTTTGTCATGCAACGAGAGAGAGCTAGATCCTCCAAGCATGCAACTAATCTAAACAACTATGAATTTAAGTTTATTTATTTGAAAGGAATACGATAATAATTATAACCATTACATAAATATCTAACAGGCATGTCATGTCACTAATAAAAATATTACACTTACACTATGTTAGTTATTTTATCATCAATAAATTCTCGGATTGTATAGTAACACTTACTTAGTAATAGATTATTTAATTTTCTTTTAAATATAGCCACGTTCTCCGATTCCAGTATTGATTTTGGTAAATTATTATAAATTACAGGACCCATACCAAACACACTTTTTTGAAAGAGTGCGGTTCTGTGACGAGGCATACAAATTTTATATTTATTTCGCTCAGTACAACTGAGCGAAATAAATATAAAACTTAAACAAGCGCAAATTATTTCTTACAAATACGGCGGTTTCGTAGATGTATAAACATGGAAATGTCATTATTTTAAGCTTTGAAAAGTATGGTTTGCATGAATCCCTACATTTCAAATGACATACAGATCTTAGACATTTTTTTTGGGCTCGAAAAATTGTTTCCCTCTCTGAACAGTTTCCCCAGAAAATAATTCCGTAGCGAAGGGTGGACGTTACATAGGCATGATACGATGTGAGTACCGCTGATTGATCTACTACTTTTGATAGCATGTACAGGGCATATGAGTAACTACTCAGTTTTGAGCATACTGTTTCAGCGTGCTTGTTCCACTTAAGATCGGAATCAACGTACAAACCTAAAAATTTTGTGACTGAAGTGTCCTGAATTTCATTATTCCCATAGCTAACTGTAGATGTCAATTTACTGTTTTTATTAAATGTCATGATATTAGTTTTATCGAGATTTATTAGCAGATTGTTACGTGTTAACCATTTAATTATATTATTTAGTGCTAAACTAATTTCAAGTTCTGGAGGCTTACTCTTTTCGCCAACAAAAATGGCAGTGCTATCGTCTGCAAATAAAACCATTGGGTGTTCTATAGCTTTGGGTAAATCATTTATGTAAATAATAAAAAGTAACGGCCCTAGAACACTTCCCTGTGGTACTCCAAATTTAACACGACTTGCAGACGACATATATTTAACTTCTGTTTTAGAATTAGGGCACACTTGTATAATTTGCGTTTGCTGATAACGATCATTAAGATATGATTTTATTAAATTTAGAACATTTCCCCTTACGCCGTATGTCTCTAATTTACTAAGCAGAATGCCATGATCGACGTAGTCAAACGCTTTACTTAAGTCCATATACATGGCGTTCACAGAAAGCTTTTTTTCGCATCCCGTTACAACCTTATTCAAGAAATTGTAAATGGCAAGGTTGATTGATTTATTTTTACGGAAACCAACCTGTTCGTCGACTAGGATGTTATATTTTTCCATATACGAGTTTAAGCTAGCATGAATGTATTTCTCAAATATCTTGGAAAAAACCGGAATTAATGCAACTGGTCTATAATTATTAATTTTTTCTCTATCATGTTTTTTGAACAAAGGTTTTACAATGGAAAATTTTAACTTACTAGGAAATATACCACAATCTATTGATAAATTGTCAATGTGATTCAATACCGGAGATATAATAGGAGCTACGTATTTAATTACCTTAGTGGTTATTTCGTCAAATCCCGTACTCGGTGTGTTTCTTAATGACATTATAATTTTGAAAATTTCATCTGGAGTAGAAGGAGACATAAACATAGAATTTTGTCTGTTCATGTGTGCTAGTCTCAAGTCTTTGCTACTTAGCCTACTAGATGTACTCGTAACTTGGTTTACATAAAAGTCGTTAAACGCTTGGGAAATTTCATTTGGATCTGTAATTACTTTGTTATTGTGTTTTATTTGTATTATATCTATATTTGGGGGTTTCCTAGTTATATTTTTATTTATAATATTCCACGTAGCCTTTGATTTATTATGATCTGTTTTAATTGCGTAGTTATTTCTTGATTTCTGAGTCAGTTTCATGATATTTTTTAATCGCTTAGAGTAATTTTTAAACGTATTTTTATTTTCAATGCTTGGGTTACTTCTATACTTCCATAACATCATTCTCTTTTTTTTAGTGCATATTCGTATTCCCTTGGATATCCACGACGGTTTGCTATGTACTGTATGCTTACGTTTTACTAAGGGAAAACAAAGATCGTAAAACAGTTTGAATATGTCATGGAAGTGGTTAAAGGCTTCATTAGGACAGCTGCTATCAAAAACCTCACCAAAACTCAACCTACTCAAGCTATCCCTGAATTTTTCCATATTTTCCTCACAGTAGTCTCGTCGAAATGAGTACCAAAATTTGATGGGAAAATACTCTTTGACAGGGCATTTAAAATATTGTGCCGTATGATCACAAAGAACCAGTTGCAATACCTCGCAGGAAGAACCACGAATATTATGCAGAAAATTGTCAATACAGGTCCCACTGGCTGGTCTAGTAGGTTCACGAAGCGAAATCTTTAAATTGTAATTCTTAGCAATGTTCTGGAAAGCCTCTGTAGCCTTATTATTTTCCAAAATATTAATATTGAAATCCCCGCACACAACAACTTTTTTTTGTTTTAAGCAAGTCTGTTTAAATACATTATCTAAACAATTATAAAAAAATTCTTTAGCCGCGTTTTGATTTTTGGGTGCTCTGTAAATACAAATAATTACAACATTGGTGCTCGATTAATTCTACTGCACAGCATTCCACATTATTTATACTACTATACTTTGTAACATCGCTAAGCTCTCTAAATTTGTGACTATTATGTATCAGAATGCAGGCTCCACCTCTGCGCGTTTTCCGACAGCAGCTTGCAGCTAGAGTAAAATTTGGAATATTTAGACAGACTGTATCATTGTGAAGCATGTTGTGCTCTGTTACGCACATTACATCAATACATTTATTCACTAAATTTAGTTCTTGAACCTGTACTATAAGTGAGTCAGCCTTACTTATCAAACCGTCGATATTTTGATGTAAGATACATATATTATTTTTAGGAACGAAAAAACTCTCTAGTAGTCCTTCTATCAACCATATCGCCTACTATCTGCCAATTATCAATACTATTTTTGGAACCGGTGCCATTTGCTATCTGCGGAATCTCTATTTTGCTGGAATCGGTTTGCGTACCTACATTGGCTGTGACCATCTCAATTTTATGTGTCATCTCTAATTGTTTTTTCTTTTCGTTTAATTTTGCTTCGTAATCGCGTTGTGTTAGTTCTCTTAAGATAGATTTATTAATATTGGCCCTTATGACATGCCTATTAGGGACATTCCTGCTATACTCCATGTCAAGATATACAACATGATTGCACTTTATACAAATTCGTCTAATTTCATAATTTAATTTGTTTTCATTAAGATATTTATTAAAAGGAACCTCACTGACAATAATATTTGTGAATGTGAAATAATTCAAAAAACTAATTAATGTAAATTTAAAGTGGTCAGGGTTATAGTCGTTCATACCACCTGATATAACTATATGATCATTCTTATTTAAAGACATTAGTTCTTTTTTATTTGAGGTTAGAATCTCTGCTAATGTCGCGTTAGCTTTCCAGAATGAAGTAACTTCGTAGTCAGGGCCTACTAAATATTGTAAAGATTTTCGTAATCCTACTCCACGTTGGTCTGCCATAATAACTATCTTTTTTTTTGTATTGTCAATCTTTTCTTCAGTGTAGATTTTTGGTTGTTTTACATCCTTATTTTGAGTTACTTCATGTTCCGAATTTTTAAGAGAAACTCTCGGGTTTTCTCTCTCTAATCGCAGTTTATCATCATACTTTATCTCTTCAGTTCTACTGTTTTGGTTAGATACTTCAGCTTGGTCACAGTTATGAATTTCTATTGTCTGCAACTCTAAAATTTGCTTTTGTAATTTCTCGTTCTCTTTTTTCACATTTGTGCATTCTATCCGTAGTCTTTTTATTTTCCGTGATACATTTCTAAACTTTTTTAACATCACCTTTGTATTCCGATAATTTTTAGTAAGTTCTCGGCGTTTTTTGTAGGTGTTCAAAAGTTGTCTTGCTTCAAAGAGGTTTATTTTCTTATCTTTTTCTTCTTCTAGCCATTGCTGTAATTTCCTTATTTGACTATTTAACTCATCTATAGTTTCTTGTTGTTTTTCACACTTCTCTTGCTGAAGTTCATTGATAGGAGGTGAGGTATCTTCCATGATAATACGTTGCCGTTTCCGCTTTTTGCCGAAATTAATAGGGGAGGTATGGGCATCACCATACTCAATTTTCTTGTAAATTTCTATTAATTTCATGTATTTATCTAATTCTTTTTTTATATGACCATTTTCCAGTACTAGGCTTTCTATTTCGTTATTCGCAGATAAAAGACGGTTTTCTAAGTCATTTATCTTTTCGTTGGAAACTAAATCCAGCTCGCTCAGGTCTGGATTAGTGTGCGGCAGGCTAATTCTAGTTGACTCAAACATTGAAGAATCAGTCAAGTCTCCTAGAGAGCTAGCTCTCCGCCGTGGGCGATATGTCACATTATCTGTATTAAATGACTCCATTTTAAAATGGGTTTTTGTGATTAAAAAATAATAATATCTGGTCCAAGAAACGAAGACAAACTTGGCCCGAAATAAAATTATGTTGCACAAATACGAACTCTGGCCGGGCTCGATCCCGGAACCTCACGGCGTTATACCGAATTAATTTCGTTTGCCGAACCACTAGACCACAATGCCTGTTAGTGTGAATGGCAAAATTTGTGATATGTTGATAAAATATGTATACATCAATAATTGAGCCGTTAAAATGAGTCACTGTCTTTGTTGTCGCACCAAAGAGTCACTTTTAAATTATAATAAAGAGGGTGATTTGGAATAAATTGAAAATTAGCTTTTATTAATTATTATATATTTATTATTAGTTATTATGTAATATAATATAATATAAGGACATTTGTATCACTAGGCCACCTGCGTATGGGAAATGTCCAAAGCCTTTAAAACAAAATCGATAAGGTTGGGATTGTACCACATCTACAATCTGGCAATATTTTCTTTTGTGGTACGTTTCTCTGGAACGCTCTCCGTATAACTATATTATTATTTCTGATTCTGATACAACTATAAAGCTGGGTTGCACTGCAATTTCAAATTCGCAAGACTCATTAACAAAACGCTCTAATAGGCACTTAGCAATCATTTAAATTCGCAGCATAATCTCTGTTGCGTCAACGTGCACTTGCACCAACATTTTACTGAACTTTTTAGCTACTCGTCTTTATTTCGCAATAAATGTAGCAACGTGTTGCGTTTCATCTCTCATGTGTCAATCAATTCAAGTTAACGTTACTTGTCGGTTACTTAAGTTGGCGATTGAAGGCCGCTCTTAGAGGAAATGCTTGAACTTGAACGTCGGTATTTGAAAGTTTCGTTGTCTGCTTTGTTACTTTGTTATAAATTGGCATTGATTTGTTGAATTATCTTTAAAATGACATTCCTGTTGTATTAATAGGCTAGATGACTGGGTTTTTATAGTCCTATTAAAATGTGGCCCATAAATATAGCTGATTAATGAAAAGAAAATGAAAATCTGATCAAAAATAAGCAACTCATAAGCATTTTAATATAATGCTAGACAGAGAGGCGAAACAGCAAATCGTGACGTCACTTCTCTGTATGCCATATAAATTCTATTCTGACAAGTAAGGCGTGACGTAATTTTTTGTTTTGTGGGAAAGGGACAGAGTTGTCTCTAACAAAAACTTTAAACGCTCATATATCAGAACATTATTAACCGATTTAAATTATTTTTTCAATAAACATACTATAATTACTTAAATTCTTCATCAAAGCTATTGGTTTCAACGATATAAACATCAGTCATCTACCCTATTAAGCGGGTCGTTATTTATGGCGTTTAATTGGCTCACATTTGATATAAGCATTGCCATTCAACATGGCAATGCCGCCAGCGTGCGTATATGCTGTCTCTAGACTTTCGTAGTCTCGGATACAATCGTTGCTTTTATGAAATTGGTTAAGTACTTAGTTTAGATAGGTAGATTTAACTTATTTATTGTGTTGCAGTTAATATAGGCACATGCCAAAAAAACATCACATTTCTTTCCTTATAGGAGAACATGTTTGGGGCATAAATGACATATGTATGTCTGCTCTATGTCAGTACTTAGTACTTACCTATCACTATCTCTATTATATGAGGGAAAACTTTGTAATGGTACTCGCTCGTATTGAAGATCTTCTAGGTAGCCAGTGGCAAGGACAATCGTTAATAGGTAATAATAATCTGTTTATTCTTCTTTAGGTCTTCATAATAAGCTTTTTAAAAAAAACAATCGATTTCAACTTCGAATACCTGGATGACATCTTCATATTTTCTAGTTATTTTGATTTAAAAACCAAATTACTGAACCGAAATCGATAAAATTTATATGGGACCACCTCTGAAGAAAAAAAGAATCATCAAAATCAGTTCATAATTGGCGGAGTAATCGCGTAACATACATACAAAAACATACAGCCGAATTGAGAACCTCCTTTTTTGAAGTCGGTTGAAAATAGGAAACATCACATATAAATTTATGATGCTCATTTGTTTGTAGGTATAGATTTATATACTTATTATTAAATTTAAAATCGGAATAACCATTAATCGTTAGTGCACAAATGGAGTGCCTGAAATGTGAAATTCAAATATCTACTCCTCAAACCCAGACGTTCTTGAGCACCAAGCTCTAAAGTAATCTATAATAAGCTTAGGCATATTGCGTGCCTACTGCCTAGCGAAGCCTGCGTCGCAGTAGACACTACCGTTCAATCTGTGTCTCACTGACGCAGTACCAGTAGTAAGTATCATTCAAACTGTACAACTCATTACCCCAAGGTTCATTCATAACACATGTAGGATTTCTCTAAATTAACTAATGTAGGATATTTGCACTTTCTGTGATATTAAAATTAGAATAAAAAATTGACTGAAGATGAAATTTACAATGAATTAATTTATTCTTTATTTAAAAAGAATTCAATAAATACGTATATAATAATAATAATCGTTTATTTCAGGCAACAGAAATTACTTAAAAAACACGGGTCCATATTATAAACACCTACCTAACAGACTAACATACCTGTATATAAAAATAATCTTAATTAAAACACTATTTTGTCTGAAATTTTCCTGGCATTGTCGCTTCCCAGTAGCGTCGGAAAACCAGCCCCTTTGGCCACAAATCTGGATAACCCCACTCTTGGCAGGCGGCTTGGGTATCGCAGAATGCTCACCACCGTCAACAGAGCAGACTACTACAGTATATAGATACAGTTTTAGAACTTACCCATGTACTTCCACTAGTAGCGGTCAAATAAATTATAGTTTAGATTAGATTCTAGCCATAAGGTTGTTTTATATTCGGAAAACATTTTGCGCAGATAGGTATTTTAATAGTCTCAATATCACTGCTAAGTTGTGTGAAAAACTCAGCACATAATCCTTCCTGTTATATGAAGCTAGTTATAATCCACCCCATTAAACCCCGTCGACAACAGAATGACAAGCCCGCAACAAAGCTTCAATAACTTCCAATCTTTTACTAAATCTCTCCGTTGAAACCTTGGTAAATCCGGTATTAAAACTATAAATATAAAGGTTATAGTACCAGAGTTTTCAGCTTAATTTCAGCACCAAGTATTACCGCAGTAGTTACAGTATTTATAATGAGTTTTTAAATCGAAGTCCTTGAAATGTCGGTTAAGGAAAGTGTATAACGGGTGTTAGTTTGAACACCGTTATCCTTCTAGGATATCATTGTACTCATCATTATGAACATCTTTTACTATGGGGCCAACCCTGAAATCACGAAAAAAAACAGCCGTTTCATACATTTTGTCCAAGATCGATGAACCTTTTTGTATGGAACAGCAGTTTTTTTTTTTCGTGATTTCAGGGTTGGCCTGTCTATTGGGAAGTTTTCTGACAGCTGTCAAAACGTAGTTCTTTTTTTTCTCTTATTTATTGACATCGCACGTTGTGCATTCTGCCAGTGTCAAGTTTGTGAATTTACAAGTTTTTTTAATTAAAATCAAGTCAAATATGTCATGAAATCACAGTTAGTCACACGAAATTGGTCATAGTCGAGTCCAAGTCATACCCTAGTAAAGTTGTGGCGACTTTACTATGAGTTTCTACCGAGTTTTGAAAACAACACGAAAAGCCATGTTTCACCACATTATATCACTTGCCCACACTCGTGCATGTAATTCAACACTCAATGAATAAAACACCACCACTTTTAAACATTAATTCGCGATAAAACACACGTTTAAGAAAATAATAGAATGCAACGACAAGATTTTTCCGTGTTCCCGCCAAAACTCAAACGTAGTTCTACAGCCAAAGGCTAGAAGGCGCTAGCGAGATGTGGCCCTCTTTTTTTTTCGCATTTTTCTTGTGATAAAGCTGTTCACTCACCTTCACTGCTTCACTTCACAGTTCGTGAGTTCGCGTTCGTTGGTGAACTGCTTTTCCAGGTTTTTTTTTTTTTTTTAAATACTGAGAAATTATTATTGTTACTTTACGTTATTGTTATTATTTTTTGTTGATAGTAATTGTTATTTATATTGATAGTAATTAATTAATTGGCACGGCGCACTCCCTAATTTGCGTGGAATAACGAAAGCTTAAGAAATACTATGGGCAAGTATATACTTTGTTATACAAACAATAACCACAAAAAACGCATGACATTTCTGATTATATATGAAGTAAGGTAACTTTTTATTTTTTGGCCTTTTTAGTTCAAAATCTTCAAAACCACAGACAAGATAGTAAAACTGTTCAGAGCCATGTCTCTTCATTGCCATCGAACGGATTTTTATGAAATATATAAAAAAAAAATTGGCTGTCAGAAAATCGCCCATTCAGTGTACCCAAGTATAAGGGCGGTTAAATGAGGTTAGTTATAGTTAGGATTACGCCGCATGTTATCTGCATTTTCATAGGCATGAAGATTCAAGAATTACAAATTTTGAGTTTTAGCGCGAACCCGAAAAAACATTTCGTATTGTATTGTTTCGCATAATTTGTGATTTCACGAATAATAATGTCAATAAATCATCATCATCATTCATTAAGTGGCGAATTATGCGCGTGAATTATATTGGTCAAACATGACACGTGTCTTTTCGTGCTGTATCGAAACTCCGTAGAGGATTTTGTAAAGTTGCTACTATTTACTTACTAGGACATGACAGGGGCTGGATTGTGACTTGCTTTGTATGATTTTGACTTGTTTGACAGATTTTAGATTAGATAGATTTCATCAAAACTTGAATTGTTCAAAAATACTTACTTGAAATACTTGCACTGGTAGAATTTGCACAAAGTGCGATGCCAAAAACTAGAAAAAGCAGAAGAATCTTTTTTAAGGTCGTATATTTTTCCTAACATTTGTTACTGTTCCTAGATAAAGATCAATATTATGTATAATAGAAATATTTTATGATATCTATTAATGTTAGTTTTGGAGAAACTCAATCACGCAACGGGCAATGGAGAGAGCTATGCTCATATATATAATGAGAGAGATATTACTTTGCGCGATAGAATCCGGAACGAGGATATTCGCCAAAGAACCAAAGTTACCGACATAGCTCGCAAGGTTTGCAAGTTGAAGTGGCAATGGGCAGGCCACATCGCTCGAAGAACTGACAACCGATGGGGAAGAAAGGTTCTTGAGTGGCGACCGCGAACCGGAAGACGCAGCGTAGGAAGGGTTTCCCACTAGGTGGACCGACGACATTGTAAAGGTCGCGGGCAACCGGTGGTTGCAAGTGGCAGGTTGTCGTACAGTGTGGCGGTCTAAGGGGGAGGCCTTCGTTCAGCAGTGGACGTCTCCGGGCTGATGATGGTGATGATGTTAGTCTTAACTCACAGCCGGACGCTAGAATTTAATATAAAAAATAAAACGGGTACGACAATCAAAAGAGTGGGTAAACAAGGTTCGCCCTTGACGCACCGACATCCGCCAACGCAATATCGATTTTCCACGTACATAGATTCGTCGACAATAAGGCTTCGCTGTCCACGATAATGCCTCGTAATAACTCCCGTAACGCCGGTGGAATTGCACGCCAAACACAACCTTAATACGTAATAACCAGAACACAAATTTACGCGTTATCGTCTGCTACTTTCAGCTTTTTAATTAGGCTGTGATAGTGAGTGACCGATATAGTAATGCTAATAACTAAGGTGCTGCGCGGCCTTGAGCAAGATTCGATTTCTGCGAGCGGCGCTTGAGCAGCAAAAACTCAAGGATATTTCTTGGGAAGCGGAGCAAATAGTAGGTAATTAAATTTAATCGATCCTTGAACCGAGATACTTATAAACTTTTTTTGTGGCGGACTTAACAGGATCTTGTTATGAAATCAGCTCAGTAGCAGTCAGTTCTATTCTTTAATTGATTACTGTTGTCAGATACTATTTGGCAGTACATTAAAAAAGCTTTGTGGACTTTCTTAGATCAACAATTTGTAAAAATAAACTCTTCAGTTTCTTCTTACAGATTACTTTGAATTGGTTCACTTGGATCAGTTTGAGTGTGTTTTATTAAAATCACTCTAATATTACAAATTTTTGAAGTAAGTAGGTACGTTTTTTTCTGAATGTTTGCTTGTGATCTTTTCATGACCAACAGGCAAAGAATTATCGCACGAGGAAAAAAAAAATTGTTTGATACCGCCAGTAAGTTTTATTACCAGAGCAGCTATCCTAAGGAAACATGCTACATTTTGATGAGAGTTTAAACTATAGTCTGCTGAAGCATCGCGACCAAAAGGTCGAAAGCGCCGTGATTGAAAAAAAATTGTTTGATACCGCCAGTAAGTTTTATTACCAGAGCAGCTATCCTAAGGAAACATGCTACATTTTGATGAGAGTTTAAACTATAGTCTGCTGAAGCATCGCGACCAAAAGGTCGAAAGCGCCGTGATTTTCAAAGCGCTTACGCGTTTTGATCAAACTAAACTACGTGATGTGTGGCCGGACAGGCTCACTTGAACGGAACATACTAGTGATGTGCGGTGTCTGCTCTATACTTAGTAATAGAAACTCATTGGACACCGCAGCTGATTTTAAACCAAAGTGCATTAAAATGCACATGTCCAATCAAAATATTATAGCACTTGAACAAATTCCTAATATTTCTTCCTTTTAGGGCCTAAGTTGACAAAAAGGTCCAACGTGTCTATTAAAAAGTAAAAGGTGTCTAAGGAGATAAGCAGGAGCTGCTACAACTACAATACTTGCGTATGGAAATATGTAAATACCTTGACATGCATTCAGGTTTATTCCAATGTCAAAGGGTCCAAGGATTCGGTTATAAAGGAGAACAGACAAAGGCATATTAAATTAGACGTCTTCCTTTGGGCCCGTGGGTTGCCGAATGGAAAGATACGACTCAGATTACATTGAGAGGGTAAAGTCGGGGCTTTCAAAACAACCGGCGCCGAACGTTCAATTTGTACAGGAGCCTGTTACGGACTTAATTGAAATGATCATTCTGTTGTGAAACTTAATAAATACAGGTTGAACTGCGAATAGGTAACACTATTTAAGTGTTCCTATTATCTCACTGGCCTTACCCGACCGCGCGTTAAATTAAAAACAGAGCCAATAGCACTCAAGTATAGATTATGGATACTAAAGCAACAATTAGAATGAGGTTCCACAGGCAAAACTACTTATACGCAGATGGCACCAGCGGCGGTCCGGATGTGGCAAAATCAATTCGTTGCTTATCTATCTGCTCTTGATGAGGGCGTTGTCGATAATCTAGTCTAAGGAAAAATACTGGGTACTGTCCCTTGTTTTAAGAATCTATGTTGCGGGGAATGACGGCCTGAAAATAGCTTGTAGGTTAGATAGTTGTTTACATTTTATATTGGACATAGTTTTAATTACCAAGGCAAAGGATTGCTGTACAAACCAGTATATGCAGATTCTCCCTGGTAATCAGAGTATATTGAATTCTAGAAAAAAAAACTACAAAATCTATGAGATTGACAGTTGACTATGGCCGCATCGACGCGCCACCTAGCGGAAAAAAATCACAGTGTGGATCCCTATTGTAAGATTAGGTTCACATGTTACTTCAAAACCATATTTCACCTTTGCGATTTTTGTATTTATAATCTCCATGAAACGAAAGCCTAAAATCTTAGGCTTTAATTAGTAAGTACTATATTTTTATATAGTACTTTCGTGTAGCGTTTGACTACCGTCTCAATGATCTGATGTGCAATCTGCGGTGGAGCACGCTTGCTTTACAGAAACCGATCCACACAATACCGACCATGTCCCAAGGCCCTGTTTTATAAAGCTACAAGTATACAAGCTTACCTTTGCACCAGCTTCTTGTACCAGGGACTACAAGTTACTAGTTACAGGTAAATGGTTTGTCTGTAACTTATATACAAGTGCTTATATTGTAGTTTGTACACTGGTTGTCTTGTAGCTTTAGAAAACGCCGTATATACGTACTCAATATTTATTTTCGGTGTTGCCAGTTTTTCACTATAAGTACAAGACTTGTAGCTTTAACAGGGCCCAGATGTCATTTCACGATGTAGCTTATTTAGGAAAATAATAGGAAAATGTTTATAATGTACTAACACCGATAATAATACAAAATAAAAACTTAACATACAAATGTATAAGCAATAGGTATTCAGTGGGCGAAGAAAGTAAGTGCTCAGCGGTGCCATTTCACCTAATGCTATTTTAACGGCTGGTTTACTCTGCTTCCGTAAACAAGAATCGGAAATACGAGTAAATATGCGCATGTATTTTACTACGGAAATCTCAATGATAACTGACGTAATTTCGTCATCGCAAAGTTATAAGAATTTCTTTGCGAGGATAAAAAGCACAGAATATAAGTAAAAAAAGACAAGATTTAAAGCCTAGATTTATATTTACAAAACTATTCCGTTATAAAAACTATAAAACAGGAAAGCCCTCGTCATCATGATCATGCGCATCCTTATTTATGCCACTGCTCGGTATAAAATCCTCTCTCTTGCTATGCTACGCCATTTGCCTTGGCTAAGACCCTCTCATGTCCAGCTTTAATCCGCGGTTTTAACAATACTGTCAGTCAATTCAATTGACGAAGCAGGAAAACCTAGGAATTGTCCTAATAATAAACTAAATAAGTTTATTAGTATAATGTGGTAATTATAAAGCTTTAGTTGACAGATCTAAACTAATTAAAATATCGCAGTCACTTTCTTACCAGGCATGTTAGTATAGTTCCTGATTATTAAATCTTCAAAATCGAGCACATTGTATAACTTTTAAGTTCTCGGGAACACATAACCTAGATGACTGGTTTTTTTATTGTCCTTTTAAAATGTGGCCCATAAATATAGTTAATTAATGAAAAGAAATTGAAAATCTGATCAAAAATAAGCAACTTATAAGCATTTTAATATCATGCTAGACAGAGAGGCGAAATAGAAAATCGTGACGTCACTTCTCTGTACGCCATATAAATTCTATTCTGACAAGTAAGGCGTGATGACATTTTTTGTTTTGTGGGAAAGGGACAGAGTTGTCTCCAACAAAAACTTTAAACGCTCATATATCAGAACATTAATAACCGATTCAAATTATTTTTTCAATAAACATACTATATTTACTTAAATTCTTCATCAAAGCTATTGGTTTCAACGATATAAACATCAGTCATCTACCCTATTGTACCATAGTCAGCCTTGTTAATGGTGTCGATTCTGTTGCACCGCTCACTAAACTAAACTAATCTGACAGGACTAAAATTATACACGTCTCATTTTATTTCAATATGTTAGTAAAGGATGTCAACAGGTTTCGTCCTGTCAAATTAAGTTTAGTTTAGTGAGCGGTGCAACAGAATCGACACCATTATTTCACTACTGCACGTAATAAGCCTACCGTATACCTTATAACATTGTTGCGGGTTGGTGGATTCCTATACGCGCTTGAAATGTATTCTCCAGCCTTATGCAGGTTCCTCACGAAGGAAAACATCGAGATATTTTCCTTTACCGAAATGCTAGTGGTATGAAAATCCACGTATAAAGAGCTCATTTGTACGGGCATGGGATTTGAACCCACGACCTCACGATCCGAAGTTTATCGATCTTTCCGTTAGGCTACTACGGCTTCTTCGCATCGTACCGAATTTTACTTGTACCTTTATTTTAACCCAAATGGTTTGCTGAAAATTCTACCTAGCCAGGTAATACCACAAACCCAACCCAAGTATTGATGTTTTCTAGGAAACTGACGATATACAATAATATAGATATTTTTTCTACATTGTTATTATGTAATATTTACATAGTAAAGTGAAAGTGGTTCTGCCAGGGAGTACCTCATAGGTAAGCATATATTATAGACTCAAGTCCCTGCGCTGGCCATGTCACGCCCCGGGGGCCATACCGTGAACTGCTTATAGCGGGACCGAATACGCTCAGCCGCCGACGCTGGGCGACTGTGAATTTTATCGCCTCGCAATAAGGTTCGCGGTCAGGCAGCTGATATATAGGCGCTATAAGCAGTTCACGGTACGGCCCCTGTTCTCGTGCCTTTCGTGCCCGAGCAGCTACGCAAGGGCTGTAAAAGGCCTCTTCTTGCAAAAGATCATCGACATGCCGAAGAAGAAGGGCTAAATTTGTCCAAATAATAAGCTCTTGAGCACATCGAAGCTCGCCCACATTTTAATACCGTTGCCAATCAAGTTGTATTATTCGATAGTGGTTCTATGGATTTGTTTCATCCTTCTATTGACAGGCTAGTTGACAGCAAAGGTCGAGTGGCTCTCCGACACCTGACCTTCTGACCGATCGGCATTCAGAACAGATAATAAAACCTGTCTAATATTAGGTATGCATCTCAAAGTTAAGGCGTGGTCAAATTATTAACTGAGATAAGGATTGCGGCAAATTTAATTACGACCCGAGATGGTCCTTTGCATTTGTTTTGCAATAATAATTGTAATATTATTGGGCGTTACTTTATTACTATGGAGGACGAGTTTCTAAGCTAGATCTGATTATAAAAGCGAAGATTAGATCTTCGGGATAGTCTTGTCTAGACGTGGACTAATTATGACTTACTTCGTATTTAAATCAAAGAGTCTAGATTCTAGATCAACTTTTAATAATATTTTAATCTCTTATTATATACCTATCTAGATGGAGTAATGTAAACATACGACACGCAAAAAAATGGCCAATAACTGTCAATGAGCACAGCAACGCGTAGTGATTCAAGTGACACTGACGTAGTGGATAAGCTTATCAACCAAGCATAGTAGATATTTTTTGGGTCGTTTTCGTTCGGCCTATTCGGTATCTAGACAGGTATATAATCAAAGATTTTAATTTTGATTTATTTACATACAATCATATCTTTTCCCGTTGTGGTAGACAAGACTACAACTTTTCACTTGCTGCGATCTCGACACATCTTCAACTGTTCTTCTTGTTTCTTCGACTTTTTAATTTATTTGTTTTATTACACTTAATTAACTCCACAGATCACTTTTCTTGACCCCAATTAATATAAGTAAGACAGTTTGTCAGCGGCGGAAGTGAAAAGCCAAAAATCAGACTGTCAGATCAGAATCAGACTTTAGGTCCTATCCTAATAGGTGTAATAGGTGATGATGACAATGATAAGTCTGACACGTACACAAGATAGGCTCTCTACGATATCGATGATCATGTAAATGCACTGACAAGTACACAAGTAACAAAAACGAAAACGATTATTTACGAAATCCGCTTAGTTCGACTTTCTTCCTTTCGTGTAAGACCCATAATCCATATCCTAGTAATATACTTACTTGGTTTCCTTATGTCCATTGATAATATTGGTATCATTAGTCGATCAAGTTAGTAATTGCGGACGGGATTAGACGATGAATCAGTGACTGCGTCTCGTTCGTCAATTACTACGGTCCATTTGGGAAGCTTTAACGCTTATGGCACGCATACGTAGTACCTTCTATTTCTTCTGTGCATATGGTAAAGTAGGCTAAGTGGTCCAACGTTTAGTTTGCTAGTTATTTGCTGCTAGGTTTAGGTCAAATGTATCTGTAAACTATACGTATTACAACGTACTGCGTACCAACTAGAGCAATCTAGGGAACATCTCTCTTTTTTTCTCATGTTGGTACGACGGTGGTTCAGAAGAAGAGCTTGCGCTTATCTGTGGCGCGAACCAAATCTAGTGTATTATGTCTGTGTCTGTATGACTCCAAGGATAGATAATAATAGTAGATTATGCACTAAGGCGGCATATTGAACCCTGAGCGTAACGAGGGAGTTATAAAGAGTCCTGAGTGAAGCGAGGGGTTCAAGCTGCCCATGACGAAGATAAGCTTTATTCCAGAGAAGTATACTCTACTTTTCACATCTTCTGCGAGACAATAAAAACCCAGGGCTCCATAAATTAAAATTCACTGACAATCACAGGACCAAACACCGTCTTTTGTTTCACATTATTTGTAAGCGCACCTTTTTTTTTAATTCTGCTTTACAATGCCATATGGGCATTTTTTTACTTAGAATTTTCCACGAGTTTCTACACGACTTTGACGTTCCAAATTCAAATCACTTTATTCCTTAGGGAGTTTTATACAACTTTATATCCCTTAAGAGATAATGCTTTACTTTACGTTAAGGTTGCATGATATGTAATTAATTGGACATTGTCGAGCAGGTGGTGTGAAAAATACAATAGATGATGAATTATCACAAAACAACTTTGATATTGCTTTGAAGCAAAATATCAAATTACGCGCACTTAGACGCGCGCTTATGACTACTGCTATGTTTGCTTTTGATGAGTTGGCTAGCCCGACATATTAAATAGGCCAACTTTAACTCGAGAAAGTCATAGATAAGGTTTTTACCGACAGGAAGTCCGGCCCTTTACGCCTAAGCTATATAACCTTTGATTACTTACCTAACTATCAACCATTTCCACACGTACACCTCTCTTTTTCTAAGAATGTATTCTTTGGGTTGATATATTATTTGCAATTGTTTTGCCAAATAACTATCAGCTGTTCTATAGGTAATTGATATTTTCTCTTGACAAAATGTACGGATCAGTGGATTTTTTTTACGCGAAATCAGTGTTGGCCCCAAATTTATAGTCAAAGTAAAAGCTGTTCGTAATGTTGAATAGAAACCACCTAAACAAGACCTCCTTTTGGTTTAGTAATATGGTTCTGCGTAACCCTGTATAGTGTACATTTGTATCATTTTGTAGTGGTAGGACTCCACTGCAGAGTCCGACTGGGGAAGTACCACACCTTTGTCAGTTATTCAACCGCCAAGCAGTAGTGTGCAAGCATTACTGTGTTCCGGTTTGAAGGGCAATGTTACCAGAGAAATTACTGGGTATGATGAGATTTAACATCTAATATCTCAGGGTGACGAGAGCAGTGCAGTGTGGCGCAGGATTGAATTCGCAAGTTCATAGTTCTGGCATTGCTACTGTTAGTGGCAGGCGTGACGCTTACCACCAGGCGAACGTCTTGCTCGTCACATCACTTGAATAAAAAAAAAAAAATGAGATTTATTTAAAAATAAGGGCTCAGTAAAAAAATGGTTTTATGTTTGAGATGAGTATGGTTTTGTTATAAAAAGAAAGAGTCACAGGATGAAACCTATTGACAACCTTTTCTAACATATTGAAATTAAATGCGACGCGGTTAATTTTAGTCCTATCAGAAGCGCAAGTACCGTTCTTGACGATCGCTATATGTGGCACTAGAGGTCGCCCGCAACTTCGTCCGCGTATGGAAATAATTCGGCCCGCTCCCAAAATTCACCACTTTAAATCATCCCGAGCATTTTTTAGTCCCCCCCCCCCCCCTGACTCTACCAACTCTACCAAATCTATCAACTCCCCCGCCTTCCTTGAATTAATTACCCAAATATCAATTTTCATCACTATAACTTCAAAAACAAAGAACTTTCCAAACAACATTCCATTCCACCCCCCCAGGGGTTAGGGGTCTAACTTCGAAAAATCCTTTCTTAGTACACCCCTACGCATCGAGACGAATACACCCAAATTTCAATTCCGTACGACCAGCGGTTTGGGCTGTGCGTTGTCTGTCAGTCATTCAGTCAGTCAGGATAGAGCCTTTTATATATACTGATTTAAATCGTATATTTGACATTAAAAACGGGAAAATTCGATAAAAATCGGTAATCGGTATATTCGTCTAAAGAAATCTGCTATACCGACATTTCAAATTTAGCAACATAGAACGGTATTCGCGCTGCTGATTAGTTTAGTTTAGTTTAGTGCGAGGAGCAACAGAATTGGCACCAATAGTTCCTACACACATATTAGCAACTGTAGTAAATATTTACGACACGTTTACTCATTCAGTTTAGTAACGCTGCGCAGTGTTGGTAAACAAACTCAATGGGAGCTAAGTATAAGAAAACGAATAGAAACCGTCTCGTCCAACTTAGTCTAAAGTTTCACGTCAATAGAACTATTTTCCGTTTAAGGCAAGATAAAGAGCTTGCTCAGGTAAAATACCTACTTAATAGTTTAGGTAGAAAGTTGTTTACATGTCGCAGCTGATTTATAGAATTAGTATGTTATACAAGGCGCTACTTAATCGGCTAGAGCGGTCGTGAGCATGTTGTATACAAGATAACAAACAACTTTTGTTTTACGAATTTTGAAAATCACGTAAAAAAACAGCTGTGCCATACAAAATGTTCATGGATCTTGTGAAAAAGTATATGGAACAGCGGTTTTTTTGAATTCGTTAATTTTCATAAGTTTTTTATTATTTTGTATAAATAGAACATCCTCACCACTGAAGAGAGAAGAGGGCCTTCGCTTTTCTATGATCCTCAAAATCGTTCCCAAGCTGATTAAATAGCACCTTGTATAATGTTATGTATGTTATATACAGGTTGTTCATTTGAATGACGTAGATATTCTACTAAGATAATAATAGCCTTCATCATTATGAACATTTTTTACTTTGGCACTACTCTGAAATCGTGCAAAAAAATTTGCTGTTCCATAGAAAAATTTCATTCACTCCGACTATATGTATGGAACAGCAGTTTTCTTTTCGCGTTTGCTGATGTTATCCCATAGTTCATGTTTTTCATGGACTCATGATACGCTCAATAACATTACAGCTAGCCGTATTGAAGTACGCGAAACACGAAATTTATGCGGCAGACTTTCGTTCAGCCGTTATACAATCCAGCTAAACTTCAACCGGCTGAAATAAGACGCCTAGCTCTACTTTTTTAAATGGCTAGAC
Source organism: Erannis defoliaria (assembly GCA_905404285.2). Classification (NCBI taxonomy): domain Eukaryota; kingdom Metazoa; phylum Arthropoda; class Insecta; order Lepidoptera; family Geometridae; genus Erannis; species Erannis defoliaria. The sequence continues at coordinate 3,023,698 of FR990075.1, forward strand.
ATTATGTAATACAGCAAACTCTGTGACTTGGCTGCGACATTTACCTACTCTGAAGCCCGATGGTAACAGCCCAGTGGGTTGGAGTATATTTTGTAACAAATTGTTTCACAATAATCCAGGCTTAGCTTTAGTCTGTTTAGAACAAAAGCTTTGTACAGTTTTTTAATTAAATATCGTTGTGGTATAAAGTTTCAGATGCCTATTATTTTCATCTGTGAAAAACGTATGCTGGTTGCCTGGGATAGATAATGATTAGATATGTACATTTCTTCAAAGTTTTTGTACTAGGGGCTGAAATTTTTAAATGTTATGTTTACTTTTAATTTCGAACGAATTATTCAACCATACATGATACAATACTATACCGTATATAACCGTTCATGATAATTTAAGTAGATAGACTTAAATTATATTCTATTGGTATTTTTATCTAAACTTAAAAGCTAAAGTAAATTTAAAAGCTAACTTTTATTATTGTATAATTATAATCATTGAAAACTAAACGCATGTTATACATGTTTACAAATATATAAAACAAAATTTAACTTTCTCACTAATTATGGCATTGCATATATTGCAATAGCATTCTCACTAATATCATCATAGCATTACTTCATACACAGAAGGGTTTAGGCTTCATGCCTAGTTCATCGTTCATCGGCGCAGTTCCATGCACCATGTTCCATGTGAGTCTGCCCGTGAACATGGTGCATGCAACCGCGCAGAAATATCGGGAGCTCAATTCACAACATAATCGCTGTAAATATCCCGTAAATAATAATAGAACTTTAATACAATATAACCTAACTGTATTTAATGCACTACACAAAAAACAAAAGGGTTAAATCCACGCCTATGAAAGTCTAGAAAATTCTACAAAATTGAAATTTTGCGTGAGTACGGTTCGGTCACGCCGCGCCGCGCGCGGACGAAAGAAGATTGAGCTATGAAGAGAGCGTATTCAGGACGGCTTTCACCCAGGTGAACAAAGTGGAAATTAAATTCTCTTCATTTCACCTTGGACTAAGTTGGCTTTGATTTGAAAGTTTTAATACATGTTTTATGTGGGTGATTAAAGTCCACAAGAATAATAAAAAAAGTCGCCCCTGTTCACCTGGGTGCTTTAATTTCAAGGTGAACAAAGGCCACCAAAAATGTCAAAACAAATCACCCAGGTGATATCACCTAGGTGCAATGAGTCCGAGGTGAAATAAAGAGGCTTTAATTTCCACTTTGTTCACTGGTGAAATCACCCAGGTGAACAAAGTGGAATAAACCATTCAGGACGGCGTCGGTCGGGCGTTAAAACATTTTCGTTCTGAGGCCGTTGGAGAAGTATCTGTGGGAGACCCAAAAATGCCTTCAGGCTTAGCGTCAATTTAAATAATTATAACATCTAAGATACTTAGTATAAGCTCCACAGGTGCCAGACAGTAACCCGGCAGTGGCAAATATTGGAGAGTTGCCAACAGCGGTGCCAGGCCCGCAGACATTTACTTTACTTGTGCCAGTTATTAGGTAACTCGCGCTGTGTTCAGATAGGACTACTGATAACTTCAAAATTTGATGAAACAACTACTCGATAAAATTAGAAAGTTAAGTAAATAGGACTTTTTATTCTTCTTTCTTCTTGTTTATTGATCTTTATGATTTATTGGATAAAGTCATTTTCGCATAAAAATAAAATTGCTGAGATTTAAGCGATAAATTGTAACTTAATCTCACAGCGAGGATTTGAACTCTGACCTCTGTTGTCTCTTCCCTGAATAACGATAAGTACGTTATGGTATCTTCAAATTCGGAGTAAGCAGGTTCTTTTTAGGAATGCGACCTCTACCGAGACCGCATTACCGCTTAATATCAGCCAGGGTGTGGACAGACGCAAACCTGATTTTAGACAAAAAAGGGTGCAATGATGACCGCGCTTGAAGGCCGAGAGCGTAGCTAAGCTGAGCTCGAGGGCATAGCGTGGCCAGCAGGGCAATTATTGCGGACCAAGTCTTGTATAGTGCTTTACTCTAGCAATGCGAGTAATTTAAATAAAACCAGCTTAGTACAGAAGGCGTAAAAAAAAACAATAAAGAAAGATGCAAAAGTTATCACCGCGCCGAGCTTTTGTTACTTCTACTACCTTTTGTTTTTTTAGGCAATGATGCTTGTACTGCCTAGATACAGCTATACAGCCATTATCTGAATAATTATAATATTTTCATCCCATCTATTCGAAAAGGACGACTTGGTTCGCCTTTAAGTGCACCCAAAGGTGGTGTTTTCTATAAGAAAATGTTAGCGGGCAGAAATGAGTTTTTAATCCTCTTTATAAGTGCGCCGCAAAAGTGCCAGTTAAAGTGCCGCGCACTTTTTGAATTTGAATCATCTTAGTGCTCAGCGCCAAAGAAATCGAACGCAAATATTGTTTGAATAAAGACTGGCTGGTCTTTATATATGGCTTAATCTTCTATAAGTTTTTAGTTGTTTTATTATTAGATACTATTTAATTTCTATTTAGTTGTTACTCTATGTTTTAATAAATAATAATATTACAATAAAATATGAGGCGCCTTTAATTTTCACATAGTGGGTGATGTAGAGTCATCACTCGGGCGCAGAATATATTTATGGCTCGGGCAACGTACTTTGAATCCCTCGCTACGTTTTGGATTCTACTCTAGTATCCCTCATTTCGCTCTGGATTCAAAAAAGCGCCCTCGGCGTAAAATATTATTTTGCTCCCTTATGATACAATCTACTATTTTGCACCTGACTTTTTTTCAAACAAAACTCGACAATAATGGATTTTCAAAGGAAAAAACTCACCAGTAATGAAATTTCATACAACTTTGCTGGCGCCTATTCGAGTAGCGCGTAAGCATTTTTGTTCAAGCATTTTTGTACAAGCATTTTTGAGTAAAATTAGTAAACGACATAATTATGAGTACCTATATGGGCTCTTTAAAAGCTTACATGAAGCCAAAGGCACGTGAGAATAATCTGACGTCCAAAAAATTACACATCTTGTATTATGTTCGTGAAATAATCCTAAAAGTGTTCCATCGTGTATTATAAATTCGTAAATATACAAAAAAACATTTTAGTACTCTATCAGCTATCTGGTTCCCATTACACAAGTTTTGCTTAGTTTGGGGCTAGATGGCGCTGTGTGAAATGTTCACCAATATTTATTAATTTTATTTATCGTCAGGATGCGATTACATCAAGTGATCAGTTACGGCTAAAAATAAGTTTCCATTGGACCACAGAACCCTCTCCAGCGTGCATGTTACGAGTGTTCCTTATAAGGTTTTCCGGGTCGTTGCACCGCGACAAAGTAGCCCGGACCGAAGGACGACGAGTCGACTACGCTACGTAAGCTCGCGGCTTTACTTCTTGCACTTAGAAAATACATTTTTTTCTATTTTTGTTTTAATGCGATATTTTGCGAATGGGACGTTTTGCGAGCGTAACATAATTTGCGAATGTGACATTATATGAAACTAATACTGTTTTTTTTTGGGTTGCGTTCAACATTTGGGGAAGATGTGGTCTTTGATGGAGCATGCTTGCTTATAAGAAACCGATGTTACTCGAGACACGAACACACTAAGATTGTAGGTACTTAATTACTTATCTAGTAATTTTGTACCAAAAATAAATTAAGTGACAGTAGAGCTACTTGATAATTAGAAAATTTGTTTTTTTTGTGATCATAATACACCGCTAATGCTTATTTTAGTGCGCGTGAGTGGGCGGGTTCATAATATTTTAAAATACTTATTGACCGAAAACCCGGAGTGGTGGCTTATATAACAAAAAAATGCCAAAAGGTAAAAAAATACTAAAATAATATAGGTATATCATAAAACATTGGACCCGAGGAGGTTTTACTTACTCGCTTGGTTTTTTTGTTTTTTAAATGGCTACACCTACACCTCGATTAAATTTGTTTAACCTTCTAAACAATCACCCTTCAGCTAAACGAGGTTACACAGAACGGAAATGCTAAGCCATATGGATTCATGTAGGTTGTGATTTTTTATACCATCTTGGGCCGAAGAAATCACGAAAAAAAATTCCTTTTATCGAAAATGGATGTTCCACTCTTGACAAAATGTATGGAATAATTTTTTTCACGAATTCAAGGTTGGCATCATACTGAAAGTAGTATAAAATGATGACAACAATGACCTCTTTTCGGCCTTTTACTACCGTTCCGTTGACCGAAGACTCGTATATCGGCTCTCTTTAACAGGTTATTATAAATAACTATAGCAGAGATAAGATAATGGAAGCCATTTAAATGAATAAACAACTAGTTACTTAATCGTCTTTTAACAAGGGTTTAAACTGAACTGGCTTTACGGTGGAAACTAGACCTGTGAGAACCTTTCAAACTTGTCTTGGAATAAATATCCACCCGAGAATGTTGTCATAGGTTTATGAACCTCGTAATATACAGGGTGTGGCGTAAAGGCGTACACAAACCGTTACCTACGGGTAGGGGGCGCCTGATAAAAAATAATGTGCTTAGTAAAGGTGTCACAGAAAATACTTCGAACGCCAGCGTTCGAAGTATTGGCCGCATGATATTTTTTAAATTTGGAATAATATATACTTTTCAATAATAAAACCTAAGCTAGTGGTATAAAAACAAAAGTTTGATACTCAATCCAAGAGCACTTTTCAAAAAACGGACAGAAAAAATATCGAAAAGCATGATCAAGGATGAAGTTATTTATGAAATTTAAAAAATGCCAACGACTCTTTTTTTTTAATTTACACATATTTCGTTTTTTTATTAGTCATGGCGCCCCCACCAATATAGGTGACGAGATGACTATACTCTTTACGCCATACCCTGTATAATCAGGACCGGCAGGTCATATTACCAGTCTTCGTTACAAGCAAGTTAGTTGAGAAGGCGCTTAGTAAAACTCTTATAGTTAGCTGAAATTAATCGCTGTAATGAGAGGATAATGGGTAATTTTGAATGGAATCCGTACCTAAAAAAAAGTTGTTTGTAGCACTATAAGTAATGGCTAATGATGCTGCTTATATGTAATGCTTTCATTACACGGTTGTAGCATAAACGATTATAATTGGAGAAGTAAGACATTTAAAGTTCATCATCAGCCCGGAGACGTCCACTGCTGAACGACCACAGCTATACAGCTATAGTACTAAACGTAAGGTATTGTATCGTATCGTATCGGATCGTATAAGCCGATTTCGCGGAATGCATGCCCGACAAAGCGCTACGTGGCACTACTATGGCAATATGACACTCAGATAATAATATCCTATCCCAGCGTTCCAATGACCTTTCTAGGAAACAAACGGGTGAATATTGGACCAGCAAGTTAGATTCTATTCCATTCACAATATTTTTTCACTTTTCCAAGGACTAGAAAAACCAATTAGATCGACAAGCTCTGAATTAAATATTGATTAGGTCATGTAGTTAAATAAATAAATAAATATTGGTGAATTTTTGACACGGCACCTAGTCTAAAACTAAAAAAAAATTGTAGACGATTGGGAACCAGATTTTATAACATTTATAGAATAGGTACTAGACATTTTTGTAAATACATACTTTACATACAATACCCAGACACAGAAAAAACTTCGATTTTTACACAAAATGTTAGTCCTATACTAGTATTCATAATCAAACGGACTAACCTGACAGATTGAAATGTCACTTTTCAAAATAATACTGCCAGCTAAAAAACCGTTGTGATGAATATTGTTAAGTTCATATCATTCAAAACAATTATTAAATAATTATTAAGTGCCGTTAAACATTTAAAGTGCTGCCAGTGGAAGTGCAGGTAGAAAGGGAAAACATATTGAAAAAGTTGTTCTGTAAATTGCTACACGGAAATGTAATATTATCATCATGATTTATAACCCTGGAAAGATTGAAATCGTACAAAAGTAAGGAACTTCACCTTTTACAAAGACTCATAAATATATCGAAGTAGTTCATAAGTATGAAATTATTAAGTATGTTAACATTAATTACTTCATAAATTAATAAAAATATTAAGTTTCTTAACATATGTTAAGAAACTTTATATTTTATCCCAGCACTGTTTAAATTTTGCCAATAACTAGAAACTCGAAATGTCGGTTTAGTCCGTTTAATTAAGAATCCGAGTATAGGTGGAATCGAACCCACGCCCTGTATACAGCTCCAAAGCAAACATACTACAAACTGAGCTATAAGGCAGACAATTGTTTAGAGCCCACAAGGAAAACCAAACGCTAATTCATTATCCCGGCGATTGTTCACTGTTTCAGACAAAAAAGAAAACATGCTCTTCAACAATCATCGTAATGAGAGTCATCATGACTTGGCTCGTAGTTGACGAACTACCGGATGTGACGTCATAATACCTTCTACATAATGCAACTACTATGGTCGATCAAGGTCGCTGAAACTCGAGGCTTCTGAATGATTTCTTCGCATTTTCAAACGAGTTTGCTTCGTATTAGTAAATGAACTTAGTTTTACTTTTATTTGATTACAGGTTAAAGTGAATTATTAATGGAGTGTTTATTGAATACAACATGAATAATTAAACTAAATAATATAAAATCTAATTCCCCAAACTACTTTATTAAACAATCGATATTGTTTAAAGTATCCATAAACGCAACAAACCCACAGATAGTTCAAACGATCTCTAATTTCGGGCAATGTGCCCAAAATGATGGCCGCGTTGCCCCGCTGGATTGGGAGGCTATGTTTCTGCCCCAGATAAAGGCCAGCATTTTGGTGGCAGCACGTGCCACGTGACCCAAAATCTTAAAGAAATGTCTTATAAAATCTTCTTTAGGTCTTCCCAAATAAATCCAAAAATCAACAAAATTATTTCCTTATCCTGTTCTTAATTGTGAGTATTTTATTTACCGAATCGTCGAATCGAGATTTTCCTTAACGACTAAATTTTAAGGTGTTATTTATATCGTATAAGTAATTTAAAAAGGAAGGGTGACAAATAGGATTCAATTTACGTACACCTCCTGGTGCATGTCGGAGTATTTATTTTTGGGCTTCAGCAATTACCAAGAAAGCGCCACAATACCTAATCTTCGAATACCAAACATCATACAAACTTTTATCCGTGACAAAAATTATTGATAAACTAAAAGTGCTGACTAAATCTAGAAAAGCAAAATAAGTGAATAATTAATAATATAATTATTAATTACTGCTTATCTTATAAAAGAAATGGCGATTAATTTATTATTAGTCGCAAAAAAGAAAACAATGGAAAAAAATTGCGTCAAAATTATTAAAGCCGCCAATTTTTTTTCTTTTTTTTTATAAGCAGGCTAAGTTGGCCGCAATTAATAACGTTGTATGTTTCATGTTATTGTTCATGCTAAACACGTTATTGAAAGTGAAACAGAAGATTCTCAAGCTCTCAAGTGAGGCTGCAGCTACGCATAGCAGCGCATACTTTCAGGTTCAGAATATTCTTACGGTTCTATGAAAGAAAGGTGGTACGAGATTTGAGGGTCTAGCGAGAATTACCTAATACGTACGACGTATAAATTTACGAAAACAGTGACAGCGTGCTTGTCGGGCATAAAAATTATGCCAAAAAATAACCGTTTCCATTTAATGGAAACTGTTTTTAACACATTTTTCTATCGTTTAAACGCAAAGTTTACGTACTTTGGAATTCTGTCAAATATTACTGTTAGAACTCCTTATTATTCGTTTTCTAAAAGAAAAGAGTAGTGATTAAAACATCTTCATTCATTCTTCATTCTTTTCGCCTGAAACACACGATTACCTAGTTCAGGCTCACGTGTTTTATAGACCTAAGTAAGTTACATAAGTTTTGTATTTTTGTCAGTAATTTTTTATATTTTGTATAAATTATTATTATTATTATTATTATTTTATATTTAACCATTATGTAGGTATATTCAGGAGGTACTCTTTGATAGGTAACAAAGTAATAATGCTTCTTGCATACTATTTCGTCATATCCAAATCCAATTTCAATTCAATTTTGAGTATTTATTACAAAGCTACGTAATCAGTACATAGATATATTTTCAGCGATTCCTATCTTCGATAACGAAAGCATTTGCAATATTTCGAGTGACAGAGCCGCACGAAATTCTAAAATATCGTGGATTAGTGCTAGGGTTGTCAGAACTACGAAAATTCACAATTGGGGATTTATCTAATAATTTATTATTAATAAGAAAAATAAACACAATTTGAATTTATAAAATGTCTAAAATTCGTTTTCGATTTTAAGATAAAAGTAAATTTAGAATGAGTTTTAAAATTATTTTTGGAAAGTTATTTCTTCGGCTCATTGGAAATCCACCACACTTTTTGAATTCATTCAGGCAACAGATGAGCAGTAATTTTATGATTATAAGCACTAAAATTATTAATAAAGCCGGCTCCACAGCGAGCGGTCGTCCGGTCGAATTCTAGACAGTTGCAGAACTGTCTAGAATTCGACCGGACGACCGCTGTCTGTTAACGATCATACGTCACAAAATTAAAGAAAAGGTCGCTTGAAAAAAAGCAAAAGTAAAAGATAAAAGTTGCTCTTCGGGAGATTAAATCCTGCTTTTGTAGAGTCTTCAACATAATTATTGAACTTTTCCATATTGTCCGACATTGCAACTATAGAAGCAGTCGACTCAAATATAACTCAGACAGATCATGCGATCTCTTTGACCGCCGCGGTCTGACTGATGATGTTGTGTTAATTTATACAAACGATCGCTTATATCACAGTGAACGCGGAACGCTGAACTCGGAACTCAGAACTCTAGACCGCATGCAGTGGCCCGGATCCTAAAACTACATCCAGAGCCACCGAGGACGGGAAGCATTAGTCTGCTCGGTTAACGGAAAATATTTTACAGGATTTTGTTTATTAAAAACAAGTTACGTTATTTTGCTTACATTATTTTAAGTGCGGAAAGGATGACCTTTTTATACTATTCCTTCATACTAAGCAATTAGTAGATAATTATAACAGTTGTAACATGTTTCAAACATTACATAGAAACGTTTCTATGTGATGTCAGTCTATAAACACATCCTACAGATTCGACCGATTGATCCGATTACACTTGAGCCGGTAAATAAGTAAGTTTCTGACGTAAAAAGTTTAATGAAAACATTTTCTTCTTCAGCGCTGTTCTGTTATGGAGAGATGGAATTGTTACATGTCAATTCGCAATAGAGAGAAAAGGACAAAAATCGTTACATAAAAAACTTTATTATCACAAAAAACCGTCGTAAAATATTTTCTGTCGTATATCGGTTAAGTTTGTCCACCGTCATTTTAAGCGTAGAAGTGGTTTAAATATATATGTTCCTTAATTAATTCATATGGGTTTTATTTTTTTATTACAATAAATTAAACTGGGCAGGTCCTAACACTGCATCCAGAACCGCCGAAGGACGGGCGGTAGGGTCCACTTGGTCAAAGGTGGTGAGCATTCTGCGATTCCCAAACCGCCTGCCAAGCGTGGGGATTATGGCAGCCCCACCCTATTAAGGGACAATCTTTCGTCCAGAACTGGACGTCTTCTGTTTGATGTGTTGTATGTGAAACATAAATATTAAATGAAACTTTGGTTAAATAAACAAATGTATTTGATTGAAAAGCAAAATGTATGAAGATATAATTAAACATAATTATTTTAGCATAAAGCCCACAAAATGATAAGATGGTAACCCTATACGCGTCGTGTGTAACCGATCGCCTTTCACGGAACTGGTTGCAAGGCCGCGGTGTCTCGCGCGCTCGTTGCGCTCACTGCCTGCTTGTTTGTTGCTATTAGGTACAGATCTTACGTTTGGCAAGAGCACGACTTTTCTGTTAAGAGGATGAGTACACCCAAATTGGCTTCATTCGGGTTAATGTTTTGCCAAAAGTACAAGCCAAATTCGACAGCACTGAAAAATAATAATGTTGATCTAGATCATGTTTCCTAGTTGGCTATTGTTTCGGAAAAACGTTTGCGAATAATTTTCACGATAGAAAAAAATCGTTAAATAACCTCTAAAAACTAATTTCTAAGTAAATTTTTCTTTGTGTTATTGTATGAAGACACATAACCAAAATTAGCAAATGTTATGAGTAATACTTTAATCTATTTTACTATTGAACTTGTTTTTTCTGATGCAATAACTTTATTCCAAATAAATAAATCAAACAAAATTACTGTACGAAACGTGGCGCAAGCGCGCCGGTATTTTTTTTTATTTTTTTTTTTTAAATTAGACATAGTCCACAGTCGAGCGGAGGTTCAGCTATTGTCAGCGTCTTAAGGCATTATGGAAAATCGTTTGTAACATCAAGACCAGAAAAATTACTGGGCATGTAGAGATTTGAAATGTAATATATCAGGGTGACGAGCGCAGTGCAGTGCGGCGCAGGTACACCACAAACAATTCTGGCACCGCTACTGCTATGAGCCGGCGTGGCTGCTTACCATCACGAGAACGTCTCGCTCGTCTCATCACCCCATTGCGGAACAAAATTACTGCACTACACCAGCCTTTAACATTTCCCCCTTCCTTCCTCCCAGGAGGATCATGGGTCGCACTGTGCGAATTTGCCAATGTTAAGTATTTTCAACCGATTTCTAAAAAGGAGGTTCTCAACTGGACTGTACATTTAAATATTTTTTTGTATGTTACTCGATTACTCCGCCTATTATGAATCGATTTCGATTTTTTTTTTGTTGGTAGGTGATACTTTAGAAGTGGTCCCATATACATTTTATCGAAATCGGTGCAGTAGTTTGGTTTTAGAAACAAAATACTTAACTGGTAAATATATGTTTTGTATTTTTGTATGAAAATGTCATCCAGGTACTTAGTTGAAACTGAAGTTGGTCGTTTTTTTAAAGCGTACTTATTATAATATTTCAAGTTTTTGATGCCGTGAATTCCAAATAAGTCTTAGACACAGTAAAATTCATACACAGTAAGTCAAAGTTAAGTCCATTCATTCCCTAGTAACGTCGTGGCAACTTTACTGCAAGCTTCTTGGGAGTTTTGTTGTAATAGGTATCAGTTGCAACACTCATGCGCGTTAATCGGCACCCAGTATTTTTATGCATTAAACACTCGAAACAACACAAGTTTCGGATAATAAAAAAATGCGGCGACATCCTTTTTCACGTTCTCTTCCCACCAGAACCCCTATCTCAATTCTATTAGAATATTCTAAGTTTTGGGCTGAGAATATTTCAATCAAGAGCAAAATTTTAAATGAAGGAATTTTCCAGAAAGGCATATTCTTTAATCTTTTACTTTTTATACGAGACAAAGGTTCTATTATAACATTCAGAAAACAGAATGCGTGACTATTTTATTTCTCGGTCTAATCTTAACTTTCCTGCGCTATAAGCCTGCCCTCGAAGGGAGATTCGATCCCGTTCTTTCCCGTGTTTAACAAGCCTTACTACCAGTAGTAATGTTTTTGTCCGTGCTATCCTACTATTATTAAGTAATTATAGTTGGAATAATTTTTATTTTCCATCTTACAACTGACTTAATTCTGATAAAAACTTATATTTATCCTATAAGAGTATCACGCAAGACACACACGCCGCGCGCCGGTGCGTGCAGACGGGTTCATACGCCTTGAGTTGGTTTTCTAGAAAATGTGCAGACTAGACAGTTATTGCACAATATCAGAAGTAAATCCCTAGCAAAATAAATAACAATAATAAAAATGAAACTTTTATAAACACATCGAACTGCGCATTTGCGTTTCGATGACACCAGATCATATTACGCAAAGCTAAACAAAACCTTGTGAAATGGAAACAGCGTGGCGTCGCGTCGCGTCGCGTCGTGTGCTCTCGCGACCTTGGTCGGCATTGTTCCGCTGGTGGACGCGGTAATAACCCCCTGCGCGAGCGCAGCTACCTATCAAACGATGCTGGAAAAAATATGCTATTATACTGTTTCAGAATATTTGAATGATAAAATAGTACATTATGATACAAGTGAGCTATGTTGGTCATTACACTCGAGGCGGTATTATGCGTGCGAGCGGGATAAGGGAGCCCAGAGTGTACACGCGATTCATACGACATTTTCCATCACACTTGAGAGGAAAAACAAACTTGTATTGTTATTCACTTTTTGTTAATAATCAACCACACAGCGATATAATCAATCACAATCAGCCTATTATAGCCCACTGATGAGTGTGCCAAGCTATGTGCCAAGCCAAGCTTTACCTGTTGGTCGCTACTCAGTCCAATTATCGAATTTATATGAAAACTCCTCTAATTTGACTTTAAATTCGCGTGAACCGCATAAAATGCAATCCAAGTTTTCGTAGTTATATTCCACGCTAAACAATAATATGACAGAAAGCTAGGAAACCGTCGGCATCTCTGATTGAAATAATACGCTTTAAAAAAAAACATCCGACTTCAACTACGAATACCTAGATGACATCTTCATATTTTCTAGTAATTTTGATTAAAAAATCAAACAATTGAACCGATTTCGATAAAATGTATATGGGACCACCTCTGAAATATTATTACCTACCAAAACAAATAGAATCATGAAAATCAGTTCAATGGGAGCGGGCCGAATTTTTTACGTACGCGGACGTAGTCGCGGGCGACCTCTAGTAATATTATAAACGCGAAAGTTTGTATGTATGGATGTATGGATGTTGGTTACTCTTTCACGCTGAAACGGCTGAACGGATGTAGATTAAATTTGGTATAGAGATTTTGGAATAAAATATAGGCTACTTTTTATCCCAAGAATAGCGGATGAAACCGTGGGGCGCAGCTAGTAATAAATAAATATCAGTGGTAATTTTTCACACAGCGCCATCTAGCCCCAAACGCAGCAAAGCTTGATATGGAAACTAGATATAGCTGATAGAATAATTGTATAGGTACCTTTTTTTTGTTGTAAATACTTACATAATATGTTATTAAAATGTTTTTTGTATTGTCTTGTATTGTAAAATCTTTGTTCTCTTTCTTACGCAGTAGAGCAAAAACGTGTGCGTCGGCCGAATACATCTAGATGCAATATATTGCTTTTGTCAACAGTATTGTTTGCTCGACCATGCTCGTATTATGTTCGTGACATGCTAACTGTACGAGTTTATACAAATAAATTGTCATAATTGAAACGCTTTAGAGATTATTTATGTTCACACTTGTTCAGACTTCAGTTGTACACAATAATATATAAATATAAAAGAACTGTTTATCAGACCTATGTTGACTGAAATTTACTCGACATAAAAGTTAATGGTGGGTCATTTGACTTTTTTCCATCTTTATCTATCTTTTAACTGAGCCTGAGAAATTCCCAGCCAAGAAAACAAAAACTTGAAAAACCGGCGCCGTAGTTTACTTCTAAATTATAGATGGCGCTTCGATCAGTATAACCTGTTGCTATAACTCGCTCTACTGACCTCAAACAACTCAGATACAAACAAAAATTTATCTAACCAACTTTGAAATACGTTGTAATTTTCCTTGGAAAAATTTCAAAGAATACCTCTGGGATAGGGTATTAGGATTTATAAGTTTTCGCTATGAGAATAGAGTTCAGTTCAGATTGCAAAGTTTGTCTCTTAATGTGAATAAATAGACATCTGGAAAGAAACTGTCGAGTATCGCGTTGCTGTTTATATTTTTCTTTATTTTCTTCTTGTATTTTATGTAGTGCCAACGCCGAGCATCAACTAGTGTCAATTTATACATTGTTAGGAACCAGATAGTACATAATCATCATAGATTAAGAGAATAGGTAATTATTCTAGGTCATTGGCACATAATACATACACAAGCCTAAGCCTTTATGAAAAATGTTGTAAATTGTTAACTTTTCGTAACTTAAATCACGAATTTATCATTTACTGATTATGAGATATATATAATATTTTTGTTATCATATTTTGACATTTCATTGATTTTTAGTCAAGTTGGTCAATTTATTTTATTTCATTTTATTCTTTTAGGATAACTAACAGCTAGCACTTAAATAACACAATTAACTAAAAAATAAACAACAACACCCGGTTGTTTAACTTTAGTAAACAACCGTGATAGTTTAAAACAGTGTCATCATCATCATCATCAGCCCGGAGACGTCCACTGCTGAACGAAGGCCTCCCCCATAGACCGCCACACTGTACGACAACCTGCCATTTGCATCCACCGGTTGCCCGCGACTTTTACAATGTCGTCGGTCCGCCTAGTGGGAGGCTTTCCTACGCTGCGTAAAACAGTGTATCTGAATCTTATTATTATTAGTGTATGCTATTTATTAAAATTGTATTATTATTAAGATCATTGATTATAATTTTATGTCATTTTATTTGCATGCCGAAAGGTTATATATGGCGCTCTTTTTATAACTGTACTCTTTCACTTACATGTACCCATATAAGCAAAAAATGAATTATGAATTATGAGGTTTAGCAGCATTTGAAAGTGGTTGGAAAGCATGGCAATTACTGGGTATAAAGAGATTTAACATCTAATATCTCAGGGTGACGAGCGCAATGCAGTGCGGTGCAGGATTGTGTTCGCAAGTTCACAATTCTCGCACTGCTACTGTTAGTGGTAGGCGTGACGCTTACAACCGAGCGAACGTCTTGCTCGTCTCGTCACTTGATTCTATAAAAAGAAAAAAGATATGTTACTAATCACAGATAAATTATCTATCTATCTGTGGTATCCAAGAAAGTATGGTACCTCATCGCTGTCGCTTTATCATTTGCGACAAAAAAGTTTGACGATTTTTGGACTAGAATTAACAAATTTATACAGCCACAGAAAATGTATATAACCCTCATTATCATATTTGATAACGTATTTACTCAAATTGACATTTCTTTATTTAAACAATAGAGATCCAATTGGCAGTCGCGATCCCACGATTTGTACGCATGGCTTGTATAAATTCGCTGCCGATTTGCAATTACGTAAGCGTTCTGTACAACTGTTTAGGTCCCGGTAATCTCATTTGGTAGACATGCGTAATGTATTAACGAACTCGCGTTGACGCGCCCGCGTCGCATCGTACACTTTCATCAACTGACTAGTTGATATATGTTGCTTTGTATTCTCGTCAGTTTTGATCGATATTTCATTGATCCTTATGATTGTCTAGGTAGGCAGGACCACTTCATTTTACTAGGTAATTATTACATAATAAAAATGTAGCACACTTGTACATTATGATACAAGTGTGCTATGTTGGTCATTACACTAAAGGCGGTATTATGCGTTAAGGAAGCCGAGAGCGTAATGACTAACATAGCACAAGAGTTCCATACGACTGTTTTCATCACACTTGCGAGGAAAAAACACTTTTTTTGAATCAACCACACAGAACAGAAACAAAAAATTGGCGGAAAATGGCGCCCAAACCAGCAATGCGCGCGCAGGTTGACATTTACTTCAGCGGCATAAGAACTCTTTGTTGGTATTACAAAAAAAACTGTAAGTATTACCCGGCTATATTAAGAGTGCTACGTATACATACGTCTAATTGCAGTCACGTACAAACTTGACTTAACCGGGTTATACCTATTATAAGTACAGTTTAAGGACATACCCAGGTCCGTACCACCAGGTGTACACTTTAGCGCAACCTATCTTCGCCCTTTACTTATCGACTGCTGTGGTGTGCGGCCTAGCCTAAGGACCTAGAACTATTCAAGTCTAGCTCCAAGAGTGAACAAATGCTTTCTTCGTCGAACGATGCGACGGAAAATGGTCGTAACGCCTCTGACACCAAACAAGGTCACGGGATTTGCATTTAATTGTCTACTTTTTGTGTAGATGTCGTGCTCCTTGCAATTATTGTTCTTCTCTGGCTCGTTACTGCACACATGATTAATGACGCTTGTGACCAAAGAATTGGAATAGCCATAGATTGCCCATCTCATTTCCTCTCCCGTTGCGGAAGCGACTTAAAGAGAGTACACCATAGTGTACTTAGCTAGTTTTGTATTTTAATTTATACTGTCTTATTGTGGTCAATTGTGAAGGCTTTAGTTGACAGATCTAAACTAATTAAAATATCGCTGTCACTTTTTTCCAGGCGTTTTAGCTAAGGACAGCAATACTTTAGTTAGTTTAGTTCAGTCAACTAAAACCTCGAAAATCAACCACGGTACTAAACGTGATCAGTCTTGGAATGGTTTTAATATGTGTTTTGTCTTTTTCTTTCTTTAAAATTCGTTACCCGGTGGATAAAGACAAAAGATGGATTACCTACTTTGAAGCTACTCTATAAGGTCCCAGAGTTTAGATTATTTTAGTCAGTCTATTTCTTTTATACCAACGAATAACTATCTCAATTTTCTAGCGAGATGTACATTATACAGGGAAGAAAGGATGTTTAGGAGTGGGTTTTACATGTCCTTGATTTCGGGTAAGGATCTCTAAATATCAAATAGTGTAACAGGCGTTTAATACCAGATCAAACGTATTTTGTTGTAGGTAATGTCAACTATTGACGTAACCACAACGTGTAAAGAGGTATCTAATGTTAAATCAAACGTATTTATTTATATGGGAAATAATTTGCTAGACGCTTTACAATGTTATGTCGTCAACTTTGTATGAGCGACATAAAGCGACAGAGTATAGTGTGAAAATATTTAAAAATGCGTGTTAGGCGTGTTTGCCTCTTGCACCGCAAAAAGTGACAGAAAATGATGTAAACAATAAATTATCGCCATTGGCATTTCCAATGGTATATGCTAGAAGCGTATAGGGGTTAAAATGTTAAATATTAAATAATGGGGGTTTCGATACCTACTCCTGAGACGCCGAAGATTTTTAGCAATGGTTAGTAGCGACATAAATCCATAGACTAGAATGCACGTAATGTTTAAATCCTATAGGTATTGCTTCCATATGTCATTTCAAATTGCGTTTTTAACTGTGACTTTTACCGCCGCAGATCCTAGCAATATTTCCTATCACATACGTGCTAGCGTAAATGATTGTCTTGTCGGTCCCTCTTGAATAATTTAAACACACGGTTACGCGTAGTTCTGAAATTACGAAAAAATACGTCATTTCGTTAAATTTCTTAATTTCGAACGGTGAATATCATTTTACTATGAAAACAAAGCATTTGCATTACTACGTATGTTTCCCTTCACCGAAAATACAGTGGTACGTTTTAAATCTGTAAGTGATTCCCTAATGCTAGGGCTTCACCTGCGTGTAATGCCATTATTTAGTGCGGTATTTGATACAGTACGCAGATATGACCGGGTGTTAGAACGTTAATAGGCTAGTGGCTTTATTAACGTCGTTAGACGTTAGGTGATATTCAAAGTCAAATGATAGTGATAAATGATAAATTAGTTTATGTACTGGCAACAATGAATGGTAATTTTCCCCCACATATAATTTTATGAACTGGGTTTTGGACCTGGGTATGTATATGCCAGAAGGCCTGGGTGATGATGATGATAATTTTATGATAATGAAGAGTAACACTGTTGACAATCGGGAAAAGTTTCATTAATTTTTAGTGTTGACGAATGGAACTTTTTATTACCTTTTTATGGACCTGGGTATGTCCTAAAACTGCATCCAGAACCACCGGAGGACGGGCAGCAGCGTCCTCTCAGTTAACGGTGGTAACCATTCTGCGATCCCCAAGCCGCCTGCCAAGCGTGGGGATTATGGCAACCCCTCCCCATTAAGGGAGAGGCCTTCGTCCAGCAGTGGACGTCTTCCGGCTGTTGATGTGATGATGTGATAGTGTGGCCGCCCATGTAGCGCTTGATTTAATGCATCATTTATTCAATGTTAATTATTCCGATAACTGGACGTATTATTACACGTTAATTATTCCAATAACTGGACGTAAAGCATCACGCAGGTGAACCCAGCATAATAACTAACTTACTAAGAACCCGCCGCAACTGTGTTATGCGCGTCTTCGCCCATCTGGGCAGTTTTCTTAACCCGAGAAAATTATTCTTGTGACACTGGGCAGTGAACGAGACTGTCCCGGTTGAAACGGGACGTGTGGTCACGCAGAGTGGAGGATCGGTGCACGGTGTGAGCACGGACAATGCGAGGCGCCGGCGCCGCGCCGCGCTACTTGTGTGTCGTCCACTCCGCCCAGTGGCTTCCGGCGTATACATTACATCCACAGGCTAGTCCACAGGCTCCTTACGAAACTAAAATACAGGGTTACGCGGGTTAGTACTAAACCAAAAGGAGGTCATCATTGTGAAAAACTTTTATTAATGGCTTTATAAACTGGTTTTCTACAGAAAAGTGTGATTCACCAACAACGAAATCTATGGGAAATCGCAGCGGATTTTCGAGATTTCAGTGTTGGTCCCATAGTAAATTTGCTTTTTTTATAAATTTGCTAAAATACCTTCTTTTGACTTAATAATACCGCTATGCTTATATCCTTGTGTTGTATTATTATATAATACGTTCGACTAAGTGCTCCCAAAAGATCACTAAAGTTAATCAGCGGACGGCCCAGTCAGTCTTCAGATGGGTGACCGTGTGTGAAATGGGCGATCACGGTTGTTTGCTCTATCATAACACCCGTTTAGCTATCTACCAATCGGCACATACATCCCCATAGGATATAGTTCCCATTCCAAGCTAGATACGTTTACCATCTTGGACTACAGCTGACGCTTGTGGCGTGTGAGCTGCGGTCAAAAACCTAGCCTATTAAGAATAAAAATAACATTAACTTGGGCACCAGGGCGAGCCACTCAACCTATACGAGCTTACTTACTTTACTGCTACTAAAACTAATTGTTTGGAAAAAATAATCTAGTACATAGTTAAGGCGCGATCTTACTGTGGATGGAAATATGTGAACTTTTGAATGTTGAGTGATCAGTAAAAAAGAGGCAAAATATAGACGGCAATTAAAAAAAAAAAATTGTAAAACCTCCTACAGATTGTCTTGAAACATAAAATATAAAAACTACTACAATATCGATTCAGCCGTTTAGCTATGAACACTATCAAACAAAAAAGTTATAATCAAAATCGGTCCAGCCGTTTCGGAGTTACGATACAACAGACAGACACAAAGATACACAATATGTCAATCTTATAATATCCCTCTTTCTGGTCCGAGGTTATTAAATAATAGTAGGTAATTAGTCATAATTATGAAAATAACGTTTTTGTTCTTTCCGGCATATAGACGAAAAACTCTAGCCCCACCAGCCCAGGCTGGGCGAAGGCCTCCACTTCAATTCTTCAACTTTTTCTGTTTTTGAGGTGCAGAGCTGATTCTTGCCAGTCTTTGTCAAAGTCTTTAAAAGTACAATATAAGTAAACCAAACAAATAAACATAAACCTGGATATGTCGTTAAACTGCAACCAGACCCACCGGAAGACGGGCAGCACGGTGGTGAACATTCTGCGATCCCCAAGCCGCCTGCCAAGCGTGGGGATTATGGCAACACCCCTCTATTAAGGGAGGCCTTCGTCCAGCAGTGAAAGTCTTATAACTGATGACGATGCCCGTATAAATAAAACAAAAATGTATCAAAACCACGTCAGTTTTCATAATAAAACTTCATTCAGCTAGCCCACCTTCAACTAGCCCTCAATCTCCTCGGCGACTGGTTCAAGAAGTGGGCTATCACCGTTAACCCCGATAAAAGTGCAGCCGTGTACTTTCATCCGCCCAAAAGACCTCCTTCGAAGCATATCACGCTTCACGGCCAGCCCATCCCATGGGCTACCGAGACCAAGTATCTCGGTGTGACCCTTGATCGTCGACTCACGTTCTCAAAGCATATTCAGATAGTTTGCAACCGAGCAGCCTTCTTCTTAGGCCGGCCCACTCCCCTGCTCAACGAGCGTAGTAAATTGTCCCTTAGAAATAAGGTTACAATCTACAAAAGTTGTATTCGCCCCGTCATGACGTACGCCTCCGTGGCGTTTGCTCACGCCTCTAGCATAGATC
Organism: Erannis defoliaria; assembly: GCA_905404285.2. Lineage (NCBI taxonomy): Eukaryota > Metazoa > Arthropoda > Insecta > Lepidoptera > Geometridae > Erannis > Erannis defoliaria. The sequence continues at coordinate 3,043,688 of FR990075.1, forward strand.
TAGAGAAACTCCAAGTCATACAAAATAGTCATCAAATTCATCCGCAGAGCAGTCGGCGCTAGCTGGTTCATGCGAAACTCCGACCTGCACTGCGATCTCGAACTCCCCTCCATACGTCAGTACATTAAGTACGCTTCGCGCCGCTATTTCGATGCGGCCCCTCACCATCCCAATCCACTCATAGTCCAAGTCTCGAACTATACGACAGACACGACAGACCCACCCCCCTTCCGTAGACGCCCCAGACACGACCCCATCGCCGTCATCACCTCGGCGGTGCTGGGCTCGCCCGATCCGACCACTCCTAGCAACAGGAAGTATTCCGTTTTTGGTATAGGCGCCGGTTACCAGAGGCACACAAACACGCACCGACCTCGCCGGCGAGGTCGAGGACTCCCCAGATCTGTCAGAAGATCGGTTAGATTCTCTCCAAATAGTCAACCAGATCAACCTACTAGGGCCCCAGGGCATACCCCTTCTGGGGTGCCAGGGCAAGTCTGGGCCAAGCCGAGGTTCGTACCGTCTGAGGTGCCCTTGAGCTAGTCGCCATTAACCTAAACCTAGGCCGAGCGCCGTTTGCGCTTGCCTAAAGTCCGGTGACGCTGTAGAGCCCATCAGCATCAGTCATCAAAATCATAATAAAACTTTTGAGCTATAAAATTCAAATCAAATCTCAAACTTTCTCGCATATATTTAGTGATATATCTCAGAGCAGACCGCACCTTAAACAGACGCTGTTACTGCAAATTGTTGTAGTATCTGCGGCCGCTTAAGTGCTGGAGGCAAATTTAATTTAGCTTTTCTCTTGCTTTATTTATATAGGGTAGGTTCAAATACTAAACCAGACTTCTTTCTTACTCCACGCCACATTTTTCATAGTAAATTAAATATATTTGAAATGCTCTTATGAAATTCTTTATTTTGTTTCCAAAAACGGTATATTTCGGTCAGTTTTTGTTTAATGCGAACTTAGTTTTATAATCCGCCAAATTAGATTTGATATGATTCTGTGATATCATAATCACACACTTCACACGCTTTTTTTTTGTTTTCTGATACGCGAAATACTTAGACGCGTATATATAGATCTTCTATAGCAAAATATGATATGTAGCTTATAAGATGTGAGGGAACCACAGAAAAGCGAAAGCCCTACCTCTTCAGTGGAGGGAACAGATGCCACAGAAGCATTGTCAGTACCAATATCACTGTCTATCAATTATCTGGTCCCATAATAAATAAATAAATATCGCAGGACATTTTTCCACACAGCGCCATCTAGCCCCAAACTAAGCAAAGCTTGTAATATGGTAACTAGATAGCTGATAGAATACTTATATACTTTTTTTTTGTAAATACATACTTATAATACATACTACACCCAGACACAGAACAAACATTTATGTTCGTCACATAAATGTTTGCCCTTGGAGGGGATCGAACCCACGCCCTACAGCTCTGAAGGCAGACACGCTACCGCTGAGCTATATGGCAGTCAAGTCATAGTCCAAGCTTTGTTTAGTTTGGGGCTAAATGGCGCTGTGTAAAATATCTATCCAATATTAATTTATTTATTATTAATACACAGACTGACTCTCGTTTTTGCGTAGTCAGGTAGAAGTAAGGTCCGACTTTCGACTTGATAATGAGCAAATTAAATAAACTACCTAACCCGGTGTTTACCGCTGTAAATTAGCACAATTAAATGCAATAGCCTTAGCATCCTGCTGCTGGGATTAGCCTGCTCTGGAATGGCGATCGGACGATACTCTACCGCGCTGGCCGTTGCGTTTCGGCAGATTCATATAGGTACGCCATTAAGTTTCTTTTCCAGAATAGTCTATAGTACATAGAGTTTATTTGTATGACAGTGTCTCAATTTTCCACTGTAGCGCTCGGCTCGTTGACGTCAAACGGCTCCACCGGCTGTGCGCGTGCCTCAGCATTACAGGTGAATATCGAAACACTGCTATACAAATAGAGTACAAAATAGCTTGCACTGATTATGACAAGATTATAGTTATAATGTTTAGACACGTTTTCTATGGGATTGAATCTTCTGCGCGTAGTAGGTAGGTACTATTCATCATCATCATCCCGGAGACGTCCACTGCTGAACGAAGGCCTCCCCCTTAGACCACCACACTGTAAGTACGACACCCTGCCATTTGCATCCACCGGTTGCCCGCGACTTTTACAATGTCGTCGGTCCACCTAGTGCGAGGCCTTCCTACGCTGCGTCTTCCGGTTCGCGCCACTCATGAACCTTTCTTCCCCATCGGTTGTCAGTTCTCCGAGCGATGTGGCCTGCACATTGCCACTTCAACTTGCTAACCCTGCGAGCTATGTCGGCTATGTAGGTACTATTATGTGTCTGTTACTATAGTTACACAACTTACAAATGTGTGACGCTTATGATAAACAAGGCAATAAATCATAACTGTGTCGAATGTATATTTTGACCCCTGACCTATCTCGATTAGAGCACCTTTCTGTATGTGCAAATACTAATAACTCATAAATTAAGCTTTACGATCGTTTGCAAAATGATATAATCATTAGCTTTGCCTTTTACTAGTTTGTTAACGTACCAAGTACAGGCTGATTCAAACTTAATGGCGGCTGTGAACTTAGGCGCGAGACGCTGCGCAGTAGCTAAAATTAGGCGTGCGGTGTGCGTACAATTGCAAAGTCTCGCTTGCTGCGCACTTCACAGCCGCCATTAAGTTTGAATCAGTCTGTACCTACGTATGATTCAGTTTTAACTTCGATTATTAGATGTATGTATTATACGAAATGCAACTATTTATTATTATGTCATTACATTGTATAGTTACTGTTTGTGTTCTGGATGGGGATTTGAGCAGAAACATATAAAAATAAAATAATGCAAAAAGTACAAACAACGTAGAGACACAAGTAATATTATTAAAAAAAAAACGACTTCGAATAAAATAGTACATTATGATACGAGTGTGCTATGTTGGTCATTACACTAGAGGCGGTATTATGCGCGCGAGCCGCAGGCGAGCGCGATAAGGAAGCCGAGAGCGTAATGACTAATAGCACAAGAGTTCCATACGACTGTTTTCGTCACACTTGCGAGGAAAAAACATTTTTTTTTGATAATAATCAACCACACAGCGAAAACGTAACCAAACATTTGCGGAAAATGGCGCCCAAATCAGTAATGCGCGCGCAGGGTGACATTTACTTCAGCGGCATAAGAACTCTTTGTTGGTATTACAAAAAAAGTGTAAGTATTACCCGGCTATATTAAGAGTGCTTCGTACACGTACGTCTAATTGCAGTCACGTACAAATTTGACTTTACCGGGTTATACCTATTATAGTACAAGTGCCGTAATGTAAAGTAAAAAGCACGCGTGTATAATAGCTTGAATTATGAGCCTAAAAGCGATGTAATAAGATCTACTTTACGAGCAAGTGTGATGAAAAATAATTTTCAAAATCGGTCTACAATAGACGGAGAGATCGGTGAACATACATAAAAAAATATTTATTTGAAGTCGGTTAAAAAAATAAAAGAATAAGTGCCGGTTCTATCTAAAGTATATTTTTAAAAAGTCTGTGGGTTTGGGTTTGCCCACTTACTGGCCTAATGATAACCATAGTTGCAACATACGATGGGACACGATTCAATTTCAACTTCAAGTAACCCAGATTGTATCTGTCGGGAAAGACCCACTCGGAAAGCGTTTATATTTATTGATGAACATTTCACACGGCGTCATAGATATAGTACGAGTACAAAAATACTATTTATAGTATTTGCAGTAGATTGTTACACAAGGGCTTTAGGTGATTTATTGCACACGAGATATTTTGGCGCCAGATGATTGAAGTCCATGATCGAAGTCAAGCACCAGGTTCAAACCACAGAGGTTTTACTTATTTGTTATGTTAACTTCATTTCACAAATTAATAAGTTTCTGACCTAAGGTCGAAGAATATAAAAAAGTAAGCTCAATGTTATTTTTTGACATGGGACTATTAGTTAGATTTTTAAATTACTTTACCTCCCTGGGAGGCAAAATGTTATTTTGCGCCCGCATTTTGAATTATCAATGGCCCACTTACCGAACGCTAGTGATGAAATAGCTATTTACCTAAGCAGATGGAAAGCATTTTCCTTACATTATAATAAACAGGAAAATATAATACTTTTCCACCATTGTTACTCCGATAAATGCTAACGCTACATACGGGTGTCCTTTCATCGGCTAAACGGCTAAAACAGCTGGGAAGTTCAACGTGTTGTGTTTTGTGAAAAAATATGTAAGGTTGATAGCATATTGGGTGGCACGCTCGAATTCTACACTGCAGATAGTAGTACTAATCCGAACGATATTAGTTTGAGCTTGAACAGCCAAACGGCATGTGACTTTTAGGCCTAGTTCATACAAGGAAGAATAGATAATTTGTACCACCAGCGTATGGGACAAGTCCTATTTAAAGACAAGACCTGAAATGAAATGAAAAAAAAAATTACTGCCATAAACATCCAAAGGAGATTATGTAGGTATATTTAAAGCATTTAGTGACGAGAGGAACGAGACGTTCGCATGGTGGTAAGCATCACGCCTGCCCATAACGGTAGCTCTCTCTCTTCTCTTAACTTCCTAAGTCGACATCGGGGCAGAAAGCAGATACAGTGTTACGCCATTCATCTCTGTCCTGGGCCTTCCGCTTCACTTCACTGCACGTCAGACCGATGCTTCTCGCTTCCGCAATAATAGAGCGTCGCCAAGATTGCTTAGGACGGCCACGTTTGCGCCGGCCTTGTGGATTCCAATCCAAGGCTTGCTTCGGAATGTAATCCGCGTCCTTCCGCAAAGTATGACCGACCCAGCCCCATTTTTAACGTTGGATTTACAAATCAACAGGATCCTCATGGCACTCGTTCCAGAGGTCTATTTTGGCGATAGATGGCGAAGATCTTCAGAATTTGCCGCAAGCACCGGTTTTTAAACACTAAGTTGGTGTGTGATGGGTTTGACGTCCCGGGTTGCCAAAGCCAAGGGTGCCTTCGCTTGTCTCCGTCCAGTATGGCAGTCGACACACCTCTCTCGTAGAGTCAAGCTTCGAATATTTAACACTAATGTCAAAAGCGTACTGCTGTACGGATGCGAGACGTGAAAAGTTACCAAACCGATAAAGGTAGCAGTGCCAGAAATATGAACTTGCGAACAAAATACTGCGCCGCACTGCACTGCGCTCTGCACTGCCCTCGTACCCCCTATTACTCATAGATGTGAAATCTTTTCATGCCCAGTAATTTGTCTGGTAATATTACCCTTCAAACTGAAACACAGTAATGCATGTACACTACTGCTTGGCGCTGGAATAACTGGAAAAAGTGTGGTACTTCCCCAGGCGGACACTGCAATAGAGTCCCACCTCTACAACGACGAACTAAACGACTTTGATCGATGATATTTTATTTGTGGTTGAATTTAAATATCTCGAGTGAGTACCCGGGTGCGAGTCTCTAGTATTCTAAGCATCAGAAATAACCACTCGATACCTTTTAGCCGAATGGTTTCCCCTCGCATTCGTGGCAAATAACCGAGGGTAAATGGACCACGAAGTCATGAATATGCCGTTTGGATAATATGATCATAGCACGCTTTTCCTATGACCATTTATATATTTTCCGTGTTTGCGAATGCTTCTGATTAGAGTAAATAGTGAAGATATATTTCGATTAGTGTTTTATATCGTATCTACGACGGAACGGAGACGGCTTTACGCTGTCAGGGTGACAGGTTGTGTGTGCATAAAATTATTATTCTCATTTATCACATACTTCTAAATAAGAGGAGGTTCTCAATTCGGCTGTAGGTTACAAAAAATGGGTTTTACCTCATCAAATAATTTCGTCATTTATAAAACGATGTGTTTTTTTAAATTTGAAATGATATTATTTCCTGAGGACCTGGGTAAGTCCTTAAACTGCAACCAGACCCACCGGAGCGCGGGCAGCAGCGTCCTCTTGGTTAATGGTGGTGAGCATTCTGCGATCCCCAAGCCGCCTGCCAATCGTGGGGATTATGGCAACACCCGTCTATTGGAAGGCCTTCGTCCCAATGATATTATTGTATTTATCTCTATGCTTCGTCCAGTAGTGGACGTCTTATGGCTGACGACGATATACTTTCAGATTTTTTAATCTAAATATCTAACTGGAAAAAAGATGTCATCCAAGTTACCAAAATTGAAGTCTGTTGTTTTTTTTAAAGTACTTGCCTCCAAAACGAAAAAAAAATGTTTGACGGTTTAAACTCTATGTCTCAGTTCGTTTGATCCTTTTAAATCTATTTAACCTATTTTAATTGTTATTATTTATGGTGAGAGAGATAGATCATCCAAGTTTATGGTAGTTAAAATTAGACAAGACTACACATTCTGGGTTGTCAACATCGTGTGCTGTGTTCGTTTTGTTGTATAATCATCATCATCAACAACCCGAAGACGTGAACTACTGGACGAAGGCTTCCCTCTAGTCGTAATAGAATTGCCATAATCTCCACATTGCCATAATTGCAATAATGCAAACTGGTGCAGCGAAGAGTTTCAGTTGTGCCGCGGTCGAGCGGCTGGGGCAAAATCTTCTCTTTCAGATTGAAGAGATACCTCAAACCTGAAATCGTGACAAAACACTTGTTATTTACATTTTTCTTGAAAGTAAACGACATTTTTTAATGGAACTGCAGACTTTTTTCGCGAATTCATGGTTGGACCCAGTTGTTCAAGATTCTCTCTGAAAGATTTCCATTCGGCTTAATCTTATATAAATTTAATGAGGTCGATCATTATTTGTTTGTGTGTCCATAAGTCTATGGAACGATTTGTATTTGGGTTCTAGCTCGGTTCATTGTAGTACTTAACTAGTAATTATGACATCACTGGAACATGTGCTTTAATCGTTACGTTTTGGTTAATTTAATATGCTTCTGAAATGATTACAAATGGCTTAAGTTTTTATTAGAATTCCTGAGCTCTTTTGAATTACTTTAGATATAAAATAAGTTATAGCGAGTAACAGTTTAGTGTTACGGCGTTATCTCAACTTAAGGGCTCAAGAGTCGTAGATTCGCCCTCTTGTTCACGCAATCACCGTTTTTATATTAAATACTAGAGGTCGCCCGCGACTTCGTCCGCGTACGGAAGAAATTCGGCCCGCTCCCAAAATTCTCCACTTTAAATCATTCCGAGCAAACTCTACCAACTCCCTCCATCCCCTAACCCCCTCAACCCCCCACCACAACCCAGTACCAACCACAACACAAACAGTACCCATCGTTCATTCTATCGGTACTAATCAATAAATAAATCATTTATCCACACAAATGATTATAAAGTGTTGCTCTTTGTCTTTAATCGATGGCATGAAACGGAATGGCCGTCGAATTAATAAACTTGGAATGATTAATGATATAGGCTAAAGGGAACTAATTGGTTTTAAAAGATTTTCACGCGTACTTACTCGTGATAGAGTTAAAACTAATTATTCAGTTATGCTCGTTTGGACATCCATCAGATGTCGCTTAGCAAGTCATGGCAAGAGATGGCGCTGTTTGTCTGGCTAGCTATAACTTCGTCGTCAGCCATAAAACGTCCACTGCTGACGAAAGAAGGCTACAACTAATAGAGCTAATAGAGCTATAACTTATCAAGTCATAAATAGCTATCTATATTCCACGAATCGGCAAACGTATAGCGTAGACGCTCTGGGACTAGATTGTGGAGGGGAGAGAGAGGGGAGAAGTAACATCTTATAATGGGAGACAAGTTGAAAAAATATCCAGCTTTAGTAAATAACAGTTCTGAAACCCTCCAGAATGGCGCTAGCGTAGCTATAGGGCATGGTGATGAATACAGCAGTAACTGTAGACGGATTGAAGTATATGCCGAGTATAATTATTTTGTGAAACTTTAAACAATGCATTTTAAAATAATAGTACAATACTGGGCATATGTATTGTGAAATGTACAAAAAAAGTTTAAAGTTGTGAATGAAACCGCCATGCGCCATAACGAAACGGAAGTTTTTCTATCCTTGTTTATATCTCTAACCTAATCTAATAAATGTATCCTGCTGCTACACTAGCGCCACCCTAATTTAATACTTTTCGACACGTTTTATGTTAGAGTCAGTACTGCTCCACTCTACCCCCCAAAGAGTAGATGCAAGGTAGCTGGCAGTGGTCGGAAGCAGGAAACCGTGGCGTGGGCGTGAGTTTTGGCGGGAACACGGAAAAATCATGTCGTTGCATTCTATTATTTTCTTAAACTTGTTTTTTTTCGCAAATTAATGATTAAAAATGGTGGTGTTTTATTCATTGAGTGTTGAATTACATGAACGAGTGTGGGCAAGTGATATAATGTGGTGAAACATGTCTTATTGTGTTGTTTTCAAAACTCCGTAAAACCTCATAGTAAATTCGCCACAACTTTACTAGAGCATGACTTGGACTCGACTTTGACTAATTTGGTGTGACTAACTGTGATTTTATGACATATTTGACTTGATTATACTATTAAAACTTGAACATTCATAAACCTGACATTGGCAGAATGCACAACGTGTGATGCCAATCATCATCATCATCATCATCAGCCCGGAGAAGTCTACTGCTGAACGAAGGCAGGTCCCCTTAGACCGCCACACTGTACGACAACCTGCCATGTGCATCCACCGATTGCCTGGGACTTTTACAATGTCGTCGGTCCACCTAGTGGGAGGCCTTCCTACGCTGCGTCTTCCGGTTCGCGGTCGCCACTCAAGAATCTTCCTTCCCCATCGGTTATCATTGGCGATGCCAATAACTAAGGAAAAAAACCGTAGCGTGGTAGGCGTTCGATCATGGGATCTCCGTCGGTAGATTGCTTCGGCGCTATACCTACTTGTATCTTAAGTTTGTGTAAGAAGCCGCTCGTTTTTTAGAAAAAAGAAATAGCTCTGTATTAGATAAGTACTCAAGCCATTTCTTTTTATTGTTTTCTCATATTACCTTTGGGAAATTTAGCTCTGTTTCGATCTTGCGGCGACTCGTGTGGCGATGTGGTTCAGTTACTGTCTTGCTGCATGTCACGGGTTCACATTCTGTTTCAGAAATTCATGTTAATTTGTAACAGCATTGCTCCCATTATGTTGATACTTAGTGCATATTCAAAAACAGAGAAGACGTGCCAAAAAGTGAACAAGCATTTAAGATTTGTAATTTATAATATAATTTAAGGTGTCGTCGTCAGCCATAAAACGTCCACTGCTGGACAAAGGCCTCCTCCTTAAGTTATTTAAGGTGTATTAATTTGTAATTAGTCATTAATTTGATTTGTATATTTGTAATTTGTAAAGCGGCCACGCTAAAAACAAAACGGTAAGTAATTTAAAACAGTGGCGCCCTCTTGAAAAAGAGCGCATTTCTAGAGTCTGTTCAAAAAGAGAGTGGACGTCAAATCTCTTTTTGTACAGACTACACATTTTAATACTCAATGACTTTACAAATAAGTAAGTTTATAGCAAGTGAAAAACCATCAAATCTGAGTTATTTCAAACGGACTCAACAACAGTCCTGTGGCCTTGATAATAATCGGGAGACCGCTCAACCTAAAATCGTGAGGTCCGGGGTTCAAACTCAGGCCCGTACGTAAGAGCTCTTATAGGAGTTTATGTATGGTTTTTCATACCATTGGCTTTCGGAAGAAGAAATTCAGTTGCATATGTGGATCCACCAACCCGCAACCGGGCCAGCGTGGTGTATAGGGCCTAATCGCCCTTCGCCCTGTCGCCGGTAGGGTTAAGTTCTGTAGTGGACTATAACAAACTAATTATGCTAAGCTGACAACACTCCTACCGTTACAAAAACCTTGACATGTTAGTTCTATAGCCTTGGCGCCAGTATTAATTTTGGCCGGTCTACGAAATATAAATGATATTATGAGGAACCTTTCACATGTTGCGTTTCACTTGCATATTTATGGAGAATTTTCCACCCAACGCGCTCTTTTTTGTAGCTAAAATCAAAGACATCATTTGTCGTAGATGGAATCTTTTTATAATGTCTAGTTTTTTTTATAGCGCGTTGTTATGTTGACAATGTGCGACGTGATAGCGTGACTGTGACAGTATCTAGTATTTAGATCTTAATAGTATTATGCCCTTGTAAAACCCAGTACGCGTGTCAAGCTTGTCTCACATAAAATCAAGCGAGGCGTTGGACCGGCAAACCAAAAAACCGCTCGTGGGTGTTGGGTGGCATTTTGTAACATAACACTTCGAGTATCTGATACTCTTTGGATTAGATTGAATTTTCGCTACATTTTACATTCTACCGGGTGTAGGGGAACCGTTCTCGAATATGAAGGCACATGTTAGTAGGTATTACGTAATAAATAATGTAATACAGTGTATCACTAATTAATATTTAAAAAAAAACATTATTATTATAAGTAAAAAAACGATTTACTACGAAAATAACCCACCCCTAACGGTGCAGAGGTAGAGGTAGTAGTTTAAAGGTGCCCATAATGCTGGCTGCATTGCCACGTTGAATGACAATGGCTAATATTTGCACCAGGCACGAGCCGGAGCGGGAGTCGCCTATATTATCTCTTAAACTAAGCCTTATTTCCCCCATTAAATGCTTGGCTTCCGTGCCCCAACATCCCATGGCATGAAAAAAAAAATCTCTTTTTAGGGAGGGATTCCCTTACACCCGGTATTTAATTCTAGCAATTCTTAAATGTTTTTTTCTACTAAATAATAAACCACCTACTTGAAAACTTTACTAACATTTAATAGCCTTAGCCTTACTAACAATGGACGAACGTGTGGTATAAAGTTTTTTTTTGGATAAATGATTGCTTTTGACCTCTATCTTGCTTGATGTACGCAATCTACGACGAGTAAGATTGCCTAGAAGAAACTGATCCACTGGAAAACACGCAAATTGTGTCTATCGAGAAACACTAACTCTGGCAACGCATTTTTTTTAGCGGGGTTAAGATACGCACAATCTATGCATATAAAAGGCTCTGTCTTGACCGACTGTTTGACTGACTGACTGACAGACTATTTGGGTAGTTCATTCAAAGGGGGGAAGTTGGGGTGGGGGGGAGTTGGTAGAGTCGGGGGGTCGGGCGGTAAAAAATTGCTCGTTATGATTTAAAGTGGTGAATTTTGGGAGCGGGCTTTTTCTTCCGTACGCGGACGAAGTCGCGGGCGACCTCTAGTCTAACACTATAAGAATCTCTGATTGACTGAAGATTTAATATTGAAAAGGGGTTTTTTTTTGTATGAAACTCCTTTGTTTTTTAACTTTTTGTCATGAAACAGACAGGAATTAATTAAGGAGAGGGACTTCGGGGGGACTCGGGTAGGACATAAAGGAAAGAATAAAAGAAAAAATATAGAGGAAAATAATTAGTTATTAGCCCAGCGGTATGGAAAATAAAAGTATTTGGGAGCGGGCCGAATTTCTTCTGCACGCGGACGAAGTCGCGGGGGACCTCTAGTTAAAATGAAGAAAAAGGAAATAAGTTGGTAATTTTAAATTAACTTATAATTATTTGTTTCAGGTAAGAGCCGCTTTGTTTTGGTGAGTTCTTAGTTGAATCATCTTCAGCCAGAAGACGTCCACCGCTGGGTGAAGGTATCCCCCTTAATAGGCGTGGGTTGCCATAATCTCCACGCTCGGCAGGCGGATTGGGAATCGCAGAATGCTCACAGCTTTACCCGAGAAGCCCTGTTGCCCGTCCTCCGGTGGTTCTGGGTGCAGTTTTAGGATATACCCAGGTCCTTAGCTAAATATAACAGAACTATACAAGCCATAATTCTATACACAATGATTATTATCTTTTACAATACTGAAGCGTATGTACGTAGTTACTCATCAAAATCATTATGAACAACTTTTGCTATGGGGCCAACCTTGAAATCGTGAAAAAAATAATCAGCAGTTCCATACAAAAAGCTCATTGACCTTGGACGAAATGTAAGGAACAGTTGATTTATTTCAAGGTTGGCCCCATTGTAAAAGTTATTCATAATGATGAGTTTTGATCCGTCAGTATTCTTGAAGAAATTTTTTTACACGTTGTTCAGGATAACTAAAAACTTTCATGAAAACTTCGTAGAAAATAAAAGAATTAACAAGAACAGTAATAAATAAATCCTAAACCATTATTTGTAATATTTCTTACGAAGGTAACAATAACGAAGACATTATTAGCAGCTTGGAATCCGAATTACAATAAAATTTACGTTTTCTCTAAAAAGGTTAGAATCGTTTTCTTCCCGCCCTCGGCCCACGCCCAATTCTCGCCCACGCGTGGCCCGCTGATAACTGACGCTTAATTTCCCTGTTATAACTTCGTTTTGACAACTCCTCGGGGAAATTTCGAGGATCGTTAGTGAAAAACATTGGATTTGAATTTACGAGTGAATCTTTTTTTAACTCAAGCTTTACAAAGTTATGTACACAAAGGACAGGGTTATACGTAACAATATAACTAAGCTGAAATTGAGGTTTTCGTGCTCATTATTGTGAACAACTTTTCCTACGCGACCAACTCTAAAATCGCAAAAAAATATCACTTCTTTCATACTTGTTGTCGAGGTTGAGCTACATTTTTCTATGGAACAGCCGACTTTTTTTGTGATATCTGTAGGGCTGCCCCTATACTAAAAGCTTACTCATAATGATGATTAAGTACTTTAGTGGTAGCATAGAACACTACTGCAGAGTCCGCCTGGGGAACTACTACGCCTTTGACAGTTATTCAACCGCTGCGTTCCGGTTTGAAGATCAATGTTACCAGAGAAATTACTGGGTATAAAGAGATTTAACATCTAATATCTCAGGGTGACGAGCGCAGTACAATGCGGCGCAGGATTGTTTTCGCAAGTTCACGATTCTGGCACTGCTACTGTTAGTGGCAGGCGTGACGCTTACCACCAGGCGATCGTCTTCCTAGTCTCGTCACTTGATTGTATAAAAAAAAACTGATTACACCTAACCCTGTATATACGTTTTTTTGTAATTAATAGGTACTACATGCCACACCCAGACACCAAAGATAATTAATTATAATACTATTATACTGGTACAGAAGCAGAACAAACAGATTATGTTTGCCACACAAATGTCTGTCCTGAATGGGAATCGATCCCACGCCCTACATCTCTGAAGGCAAACTTACTACCAACTGAGCAATATGTCAGTCGATGCTATTAAAGTTATTCACAGTGAGGAATACATTAAGATCCTTTAGTTTTGCGTATCGTCTAGTTAGTTATCTAGTCTAGGTATACGTTTACTAGCTCTCCCTTGCAGTTTCACCCGCGTGATGGTGAAAAATGTTGATGATGATGATAAAAAGCAGTCTACAATTATGTTATTCCGGAAAATAAGCGACCTCCATTTCAAATTCATCAAAAACCGTTCAGCCGTTTTGGCGTGAAGAGGTAACATGCATACTCATTACACAAACACACATACCAACACACTTATCTGTTTGAATATTTTTGTATGAAGTGTTTCCGCAGAGTCCAGAGTCTGAGAGTCTGAGAGTCAGAGTCTGCCAGAGGTCATAATTTTTCATCCAGTTTAAGCTTTAAAAACATAAACTCATCTGTGTTTATTTATTTCTAATGACCCTAGTCGCATAATGTACATTGCTCACCTAGGGAGCAAAAGATAAGAATGTCTCAGATCTCATGTATAATTAGAGATCTGAGGCTTCTTTACTTGCTCCCGTGTGTATACGATTTTACGTGCCGCTGTGGGAAGAGGAAGTGGTTCCTTTCGCTCCGCGTGGCGGGCTAAAGTAACCATTTTAGCCACGTCATCGTATTTTTTTTGTCGAAGTCCAAAATGCACGAGGAGTCGATCTTTGAATTACTTATATGTGTCCCCAAGATGAAAGATAGAGCTAGATCCTCCAATCCAAAATGATAAATGTAATGTTGCAGTACTTCCCTAAATTAATCCCTTCCGTTATTTTTAATCTAATTGTTTATGACATTCCTTAAATTTTGTGCTACATACTTTATTTTACTTTGATCGTGTACTTACCTAACATTATTACGAACAAGTAACAGCGTGAGTCGAAAATATAATGACTAACTAAAACTTTATTATTAATACTGGGTAGGGTAGTCTGAAGTCTATTTTGTAATTTTTTTTTTTTTTTATTGGGTTGATTAGGTTTTTTTTAAAGTAATCATGTAACTCAATCAATTGTATTTTTTTTCCATTCTCTTTTTCAATGTTTTATTATGATGTGTATTTTTTCTAGTTCTTATCACAATATTTTTAAATGTTATATTTTGCATGCCAAAAGAATATGGCGGCCACTAATATTTTTTTGTTTAATTCCACCTATACTTTTATACCCATATACGTAATAAATTGAATTTAATTGAATTGAAATTAAATCCGTATCGTCGTAGCTCGTAGCAACAGTATCAGCCGTAGCACTCGTAGCGTTCGTAGAGGCGTCGGCATCGTAGGCTACTGTCTCGAACGTGAGTTATTGTGACAGGAAATATCAAAGAAGTGATTTATTGTCCCTTGTCACATACGCCCATATTGTACACAAAGAGGATATTTCTTTATGAGATTGTTTGAAGAAAAATATACGGAACTTTTTTTGTTATGACCTTATTTTGAACACGCGCGTAAAAAACCTTGGCTTATGCCTCTTTCACACTGCACAAAAAATTACAACTCACAATGGGGATCCACACTTCGTTTTTATTCCGTTAGGTGGTGCATCTTCGATGCAGCCATAGTCAAGTTTGTTGTTTGTTTCTACAATGTAATGGTTTTACTCTTATTAGACTCGAATTACCAGGGAGAGTTTGCATAAACTGGTTTGTACAGCAATCCTTTGCCTTGCTAACTAAAGCTCTATCCAACATCATCATCGAGCGCGCAGTACAGTGCGGCGCAGGATTGTATTCGCAAGTTCACAATTCTGGCACTGCTATTGTTATGGGCAGGTGTGACGCTTACCACCAGGCGAACGATCCGATTGTCTCGTCACTCGATTGTATAAAGGAAAAGAAGAAAGACATAAAATGTAAACAATTAATTGTTAAAATGTACCAAATAATCTAACCAACAAATCTATTTTCAGGCCGTCAACAGCCGCATACATTCTTAAAACAAGGCACAGTACCCAGTATTTTTCCTTCGACTAAATTATCGACAAGAGCAGATAGATATCAGCAATGGAAAACTCGATTTTGCCATATCCGGACCGCCACTGGCGCCATCTCCAAAAAGTTTTGCTTATGGAACCTCATTAAACAAGCATAATATCAAAATCGTCAAAATCGGTTGTCGTTCAGTGTGGCGGTCTAAGAGGGAGGCCTTCGTTCAGCAGTGGACGTCTTCGGGCTGATGATGATGATGTTGAATATCAAAATGCCATAATGCAACTAACTACGACAGATTTTTTTCTAATGTAGTTACATTAAGTGAAACGTGTGTATTTTACGAATGTGAACGGTTCTTTATTCACGTTTCTGGATTTCCATTCACCTCTCGCTTTTTATTATTGGGTTACACAAAATGAAGATAAAAAGGATAAATGTACATTTGCGCATCTACGAAGTAGGTTAATGTATCTGAGAGACATGTAGAGCTAAGTGGATCAAAGGTTAATAGATGAACGGAAACTCGTAACCGAATGTGTTGTCTTTGAAATGATATCATCAAATAATTAGAACCTCTATCGCATATTGGTAAAAGTCTCTATTTTCGTTACTGTCCTATAAAAACAGTTTAGTTGAATGTTTTCTGGTCAAAAATACAACAATAACATCAAATATACAACATTAACAATATAGGTGACCAACCGATATCGATAAATGAAAAATATCGATACTTTAAAGAAAATATCGATAACTGTACCGATACTTTTAAAACATATCGATATGGGGTTGGGTCTTATATCAAGTCGCCTGAATTTGAAGATTATGACACAATATTAAAAAAAATATGAAAAATAGGCCGCAAAAGACAACCATGTTTTTAGACATTTTGATTTGAAATTAATAAAAACAAATTTAAATCAATGTATTGAAATAAAGTATCGGTATCATTAATTTATTGAAATGAAGTATCAGTATCAATACCGATAAACAGATACCCAATTATCAGTATTTATATCGATATTGCGATATCGATACCATAGAAATATTGATATTACAAATATATTCAAATCCAGAGTAAATAAGTTCCTTGAAGGGTATTATTATCTTTGCTTCAAGGTAAGCGTACTCCATCCTAGACCGCATCGTTGCTTAACATCAGAGTATGTTCAAACGCTAACTTATTTAGAATAAAATAGTAATACCTAACATGAAATACACAACACTAACACGAAATCCGGTTAGCTTCATGAAACTGTATGAGAAATAGCTTGAAACTTTTGCACGAATTGACCAGGATAAGCAAAAAAAAATTTCATTTGCATTGTGCGAAATCCGGTTAGCTTCATGAAACTGTATGGAAAATAGCTGGATTCAAATTTTGAACTAAGCGACCAAAATAAACGAAAAAAATAATTAATTCCCTTTGTGCTCATTAT
Organism: Erannis defoliaria; assembly: GCA_905404285.2. Classification (NCBI taxonomy): domain Eukaryota; kingdom Metazoa; phylum Arthropoda; class Insecta; order Lepidoptera; family Geometridae; genus Erannis; species Erannis defoliaria. The sequence continues at coordinate 3,060,316 of FR990075.1, forward strand.
AGAGAACGTTGGAAAGAAAACAAGTTTGGAGGGCATTGCTACTAGATCAATTAGTGGGCATGACGAAATTTGACATCTAATATGGGTGACGAGCGCAGCGCATGGTGCAGGATTTGGTTCGTTCATAATTCTGGCACTGATACTGAGGCAGGCGTGATGCCTACAGTACCAGGAGAACGTCATCCCACTGCATAAAAAAATACATCTGTCGAGGGCGTGGGACATTTTTCTATGGAACTGCTGATTTTAAGGTAAACAACCCGTAATGATAAATTGCAAAAGACACTGTCGGTGTTTCATGGTTGGAACTTGGACCCCATATTAAATTTGCTCACAAATATGAACAGAATGACCTTCTCTCGGTTTATACAACAATGTACAATAATAGGTTCCCTGTCTCAAAGAGCATATCTTCTTTGTTTTTATGATCACGCGCCCATATATCTAACTTAGCAAAGGGAAGTAACATATAAAATAGGGCCGCAATAAGCCAGTGCGTAATGTCACAAAGGGGCTGATTATGTCAAGTTTCCTCGTGGAAACGCGTGGAAATTGCCCTGGAGTTCTGGAAAATATTGTTCCTTGTACGCGTGGCTGTATTTATTATGTCATTCATGGTCTTCCGCGGAGCTTGGAGAGTTTAATTACACATAACGGTGGTTTATAAGGTTTTTTTTTTGGGAAAAAGTATTTGGAGTGTTTAAGAGGGAATCTGGTGAGCGATTCTCCATACAAAAGTATTCCCCTATTTTCTTCATAGATAAAGCCTCTAGAGCAAACTTTTTTTTTATAAATTCTAAGTAAGTAAGTAAGTTCGTATATGCTGAGTGCCAGTGTCAGAGTTAATGTGCCGCCCGAAGGCCTCTGACATGGCTGACGGTTGGTATAAATTCTAAGTTTACTGTAGACCATGTCATTGTAATTATTTTTTCTTCAGTAACTTATTGCTAAAGAAAATAAAAGTGGTGACTAAGGGGAGGAAAATAATTAGTATAATAAACCCAGCGGTATGGAAGATACGAGTATTTGGGAGCGGATCGAATTTCTTCCGTACGCGGACGAAGTCACGGGGGACCACTAGTATTGTATAAAATCCTAACTCGAAAGTATAGGAAGTTATCTTTATGCCCACCTACTTAACTCTTTTATCAAACTCGAACGTCTCCTGAGATCCTTAGTGTGGTTGTATGTGGTACGTGTACCCACACGTTCCAACGTACACCACATCACAACGACAAAATGTGGTGACGCAGTGGCTACGTGTGAATAGTGTCGCTGCAGCTTTTTGCAGTTGCGTTGTGGTACCGATAAAATGTCGATGTGGTTGCAGTTGCGATGTGGTTGCGCAGACACAGTTCGACTCTGTCTTTCATAGAGCGCGCACTGTCGTTGCGTCGACGCAACGCTGTATCTGCGATGTAGCCGGTGGCTAATTCACTGTGTAGCTGGTGATTGCGTTGTGGTTGCGATGTGGTTGCGATGTGGTTGCGTTGTGGTTGCGTTGTGGTTGCGGTGTGGTCGGTATCAACTACGCGGTCGATAACGAAGGCAAAATGTGGTACGTGTAAATTCTACTATTCATTTTCAATACAAAATATGCGCCCGACCACGTGTTGTGGTTGTGGTGTGGTTGTGGTACGTGTGGGTTGACCCTTATAGCGATAGAAGTTAAATCGCCTTGAATGAGCGAAAACAAGCCGCTTAAACTTCAATGAACCATTTTACTCGAAGCCCGGAAGCTCTTTAACAAATCATCCCGCAACAATGGGCAAGTTAGAGCTGCGATCGGTAAACACTTTGGCTGGCTCGCACTTTGTTTTAATAAAGTTTTAACTTTCCAAAGCGAAATTCGAAATTCTCTGCGCGCTTATGGTTTCAATATAAGTACTCAGAACGCAATCTTTTAATACAATGTATGACAAAGAGAGATGTATGACAAGAGGGTACTATGCTGTGAGAGAACGAGCGCGCGCGCGCGTTTTTTATGAGTGTACTTGCGTTGCGTGTGTGCGTGGGTATGTGTGTTCTTGCGTGCGTGCGTGCGTGCTTGATATTGTGTTCTTGCGTGCGTGAGTGCTGTTTGTGTGTATGTGTGCATGCGTGCGTGTAAAAATGTGCTAAGGGAGGTACTTCTTATATGAAAAGCGTATGATATAAATTCATGACAGTCTAGAGATAATCGAACTGTTCAAGCCTATCATGTCGACAGAGTACCCCAGCATTTCAATTATTAACTTGTGATTGAAGCTAAATCAGAATCAAAAACAATCTTTATCGTTATCTCCAGGCGATGGTATTTATTTAATAAATAAAAACATGCTAAAATATTCTGAAATGTATAGAGACGTCCATGACCGATAGTGTGGGTGGCAAGTTACTGCTGTAATTTTCGTGGAAATAATCATTATTCATTTCATCAATTTTCCTTCAACAGTAATTTGAACACAAATGAATATAAATTGTGTTCAGCTTAGAGTTAATCTTGCATTTTTTGGGAGTTTTCTAGAATAACCTGATGGGCTGCAAATCTGCCTTCTGAATTCTAAAGGCTTAGGACATTTCCCACACGTGGTGGCCTAGTGGTAATTTTTTTCTATATCTAATTGTATTAACTAGGCCAAAATGTCACATGCCTTTAGATTATGAATAAAGCTTACTTAATACTAATACGAAACATTGATTGACAACATGATTCTATAAGCTGATAAGAGATTATGGGTACTCATCATTAAGAACAACTTTTTCTATGATAACCCTGAAATCACGAACAAAATCTGTTGTTTCATATTTTGTAAAACTTTCTAATGAAAGTCATCGCAATTACATGTCTTACATGTTTTTATTCATCTGCCTATTTTTATAATTTCTAAACAATATATACTTACCAGGATTTATTATTAGTGTTCAAACGAACTTTCTCTGGTATGTGAAGTTCGATCACTATTATATTATGAAGAACTTCGACGCGATTTAATATAACAGTCCTTTCATAGATCCCCAAAAACCCCAAAAAATTTATTTAATAAATATGGTGCGTCAGTTTTGCCACTTCGTTTTATCAGTTTACCTGCCTATATAGTTACTTTAAAAAATGTACGTTTGATTTAATATGGAAAATAAACTGTCCATCTGTTAACATTGTTGTGGTGGCAATTTTATTAGAAATAGAAGGGACGACGATAAAACTAAGTGGCAAGACTAACGCTCCATTTTTATTTTATTAATTTTATTAAAAAAATAAAATAAGTCGCCACTTGTTCCAATATTTAAGTTTATTAAATTATTTCCGTTTAATTCTTGTTGTTAACAATAAAGAGTTAATCAATCAAATATATTTTACCAAAAAATATATTTTTTCAAACATAGATAAGATAAAAATGTACTTAGGATCTACTTACTATCTAGATCTCTAGGCTAGTAACTAGACACGTTTATTGTTTCCTATTTTAATTCAGCTACGGTTGATGGATTGTTTCTTTTTAATTAGCGAGGCCCTTACAAATTGTTTAAGGCACTTTTGTGTTGAATACAAAACAGTAATTTATACTCAGGTGAAATAAGGATAGATCCTATCTCATTTTGTAGACTAGGAAAATGTGCCTACTAAATTCTGTGATTCGAAACTATACTACATGGTACAAGCAACATATGGTCAATCTGTTCAATATACATATAATTTCAGTAGTGTCGTCGTCAGCCATAAGACGTCCACTACTGGACGAAGGCCTCCCAATAGAGGGGTGTATTTAGTCGTGTAACAATACATAATTATTCACAAAGGTTGCTCGCGGCATAGCGACTAGGTTTTAACAATGACAATTATGAAATTTGTATAGGTGTATTTTTACGCACACTAGTACAAAAACCATTCTCGCAATGCACATTGGATAGCCATCGTGCGCAAATGTACCCAAATATTTACCCAAATGCACGGTTGTTTTTTCGCTACCTACGTTTTATCTGTAAAAAAACATGCACAAACACATGTACATTCGTTTGTATTTCCAGTTCTCTAGACAAAAAACGGGTCTATCCCACTAGTTCCATCGAGTTGTCCCGTGATGGGACAACTGCCACTATTTGGACCCAGTAGTTCCATGGGACAAGTGACATCAATAGGACCCACTAGTCACATCGTGTTGTCCGGTTATACTATTTTGACCCAGTAGTTCCATGGGACAAGTGACATCAATAGGACCCACTAGTCACATCGTGTTGTCCCATTACACTATTTTGACCCAATAGTCCCATGGGATAAGTGACACCAATACACTGCGGAACAATGAATTATTATTCCCGCGTTAACAAAATGGTTCCTTTATACGTGTTTTTTGATGTAAGAAGAATCCCCACGCTTGGCAGGCGGCTCGCAGAATGCTCACCATCTTTAACTGAGAGGACGCTGCTGCCTGTCCTCTGGTGGGTCTGGATGCAGCTTTAGGATATTACTCAGGTCCACCAATACTTGGGGACTTTTATGACTTAGGGTGTACTAAGCCAAAAGGTGGTAATTGTACCTACTCGTCATTTTGTAGCGGTAGAACTCTAATGCTGAGTCCGCCTGGGGAAGTACCACTTCTTTGCCAGTTATTCAACCGCCAAGCACTAGTGTGCAAGCATTACTGTGTTTCGGTAAGGGCAATGTTACTATTGAAATTACTGGGCATGAAGAGATTTAACTTCAGAGTTAACTTCATGCATATCTCAGAGTGACGAGCGTAGTGGAGGTGCAGGATTTTGTTCATCATTACCATCATCAGCCCGGAGACGTCCACTGCTGAACGAAGGCTTCCCTCAGGGGGAGACCCCTTAGACCGCCACACTGTACGACAACCAGCCATTTGCATCCACCTGTAGCCCGCAAATTTTACAATGTCGTCGGTTCACCTAGTGGGAGGCCTACATATACGCTGCGTCTTCCGGCTCGCGGTCGCCACTCAAGAACCCATCCACATCGGTTATCAGTTCTTCGACCTGCCCATTGCCACATGAACTTGCAAACACTGCGAGCAATGTCGTTGTCGGTGACTATGCTGAAGCATAAAACCAAGCATTGCTCTCTCCATTGCCCGTTGTGTGACTCTGAGCAAGGGCGATAGATGTATTCTATCGTCCTTGCTCTGAGACTATGGGATTATGGTCGCAAGTTCACAATTCTGGCGCTGCCACTGTTATGGGCAGGCGTGATGCTTACTATCAAGCGAAAAGTATCTATGGAATTTAGAATTTATGTTTTTATTCCAAATTTGTACTATACAAATATAGAAAAAAATATATACTACGCAAAACACGAATAGGTACTACTTAATGATGAGTACAATAATCTCCCTTCGGCTAAGTAACCGCGCGTAACGTACTCGTTTAATCACTCCATTGATTTACATGTACGTGGGAGATGCCTGTAACCGTGTTTTATCGTTAGCAAATTGGCAATTCAAGAGAGCCGATGACGTCAGCAAGCCACTCGAGTGCGAGTGACGCGGGTGGTATCGAGTGACGTCATCTATCCACCACCTACCGTCTAGATAATGGTGATAGCGCCGGGGTGCCATCCAATTGATATGAATTGATCTGCTTGAGTACGCAGTAGAAGTTGATTGCCTTATGGCTCATTTGGTAGCATGTCTGCCTTCAGAGCTGTAAGGGGTAGGTTCGATCCCCACCTAGGATAAACATTTGTGTGACAAAGCTATTTGTTTGTTCTGTGTCTGGACGTAGTATTGTATTGTAAGTACGTACGAGTATTTACATTATGAAACGTCCTCCGATACTTATTTATTTTAAGTTTAAGGTTCAGAATACTGCAGACCCTATTTCGCTCGTGTTTTTCACAATTTTTTTGAAGATATAAAATCATTGATAAGTGTAGTTTTAAAAATTCCAGTCGGTGAAATGGCTGAGAATAACATTATAAAGGTTCAACAAAAATATCATTTTGATCTAAACAAGTTTTGATACATCAAAATTGGATTGGATTTTAGGTTATGCCCAGTTTTATGAATGAAAACGTCCTTGGATCTGAAATTTTATTTATTTCTAAGCCTTTGTAATGTTATTCTTAGTAGTTTTACCTACTGCGGTTTTTTATAACTATATTCAGTGAAAAAATTATGAAATGCGCGAGTGAGATAGCGGCGCACAGCATTCTGAGTCTTAAGTAGAAAAGTTACGAAAAGTTAGTAAAAGTTAGATAGATATTCAAAATGATAGATTCAACATCGACGCCTAAAATAATGAAAATGTTGTGCTTACATAAATATACACGTGTTTAAGTGTGTGTGTACTCATAGACGCATATTTTAGAAAACATACTTATACTGTGATTGGGACTGTTTAGACTTTCATCGGTCTGAAGGCAATCCATATTTCTGTGTAGTTATTTAGATAGATATAATGTAGAGGTCCTTAGAAGCACTGAATAAATAATAGTAGAAATGATAACAGTAATAGACAACAACAACAACTACAAGAACAACAATAAACAATTCAAGGACAATCGGGAATACGATGTGTTTGAGGATGGGTGGTCGAGTTTAACGTCGGTTTGTTTAGCGTATTGTGAGAAGAATGCATGACTATGTTAGTATTATTCTTATTAATCTGATTTTTATTGTTTTATTTTAATTGAATCTGAATATTTTGTATTGTAAATTTATGATACTTACCTACTTGACATTTTATCTTTTACTAATGGAATTATTTTAAGTATTTTCACTGTAACATGTAACACTGTTAATTAATGTAATTGGCTTGTAGCCGTTTTAATCACTAAATAAATAAATGCTACAAGAAATGGGCAGATCTGAGAAAAGTTATCAACACCAATAAATAAGATCTCTGGACTATCACAAATTTAAAGAATCGGGACCGGGAACCGGGTTCTTTTAGGGCCAAGCTTGCGTTGTCCCTTAAAGAAAATACGTTTGTGCGGCTCCTTAGTTGCGAACGAAATACTATCAACCTGTTCTTTAAATTTGTGATAGTCCAGAGATCTTATTTAATGGTGTTGATAACTTTTCACAGATCTGCTCATTTTTTGTATAAGTATTTCGGTCCCGCCAGGGTTGGCAACAAGACTCAACAACGGCGGCGGCGCCGCTGTGTCGCACCCCTGATTACAGCCTCGACGGCATACAATGCTACAATTAATTTGAACCACAGAGTTCACACTCAAGGACCTAAGTTTGAAGACTGTCAATAAAGTAAAATTAAAGTAACGCTGAAAGTAATGTAGTTTGTTTGAGAATAGCGACGTGAATAAATAAAACAAAAACACTAAGATACCCGCCGATATGGTTCTTGCCAACTAATGAGAGAAATTTATTATACAGACGCATATGTTTTTTTTCTGATTTATATGCCACGATCGAAAGCCACGACTATTTTTTATTCTGCCCCAATTAAAATGCGCGAATGAGTTTCCACAGGGCAAACTTTTCGTAGCTGGCGCCAGTGGCGTGGCGGTCCGGATGTGGCAAAATCATGTTTTCTTATTAATCGTTGCTTATATCTATCTGCCTTGATGAGGGGCTTGTCGATAATCTAGTCCAGGGAAAAATACTGGGTACTCTGCCTTATTTTAAGAATCTATGCAGCTGTTGACGGCCTGAAAATATATATTTATATTTGTAGCTTAGATAGACAAATGTTATGTTGGACCGAGCTTTAATTAGCAAGGCAAAGGATTTAATGCAGATTCTCCCTGATAATCCGAGTCTAGAAAAAAACAACAAAAAAAACAGAGTAGTATACTTAGTGTATTTTTAGACATAGAAGAGTTTTTGCAATAAACAGAAAGGGTGCGAAACCTTGGCCGCTGCTTGGCTGCTTGGCCATAAAACTCAGTAAGTAACAATTTAAAGATTTTTATTAAAGCAATAATATTTCGTAGTAGTTTCGTAAATATTTCGTAGTCTCGTTGACTACTTTCCTGCCTCCGTTACAACGACTACACGAGTACTTAATGTTGTAATTATATCACACTATTATTAAAAATGCTAGAGTTTGTCGCTATTTGTATGCGTGTGTATGTTTGTTACTTCTTCACGTCAAAACGGCTGAATGAATTTGGATGAAACTTGGAGTAAAAAAGGTTATTTCCCAGTATAACATATAGGCTACCTTTTATCATCATTATCGTTGTTCATCGAAACGCGGGTGAAAAATGTGGGACGCAGTATTTTATAAAACATTATATTATTATCACCAAAGACTTTAAAAGAAAAGTCGAAAAAATTGCTCCTACGCTTTTCAAAAAAACATATTTTTTTATTTGCTTTTTCTTGTTTCTTGATCATCCTATTATCTAAGCCCTTCTAAAACTTTACCAATTTTAGTTACTGTACTTTTGATCTCAAGTAGCCGATCTACGTGGGCGCCTGTAAGTAGTTTCTTTACGGCGCCGCTTACACACGTTAACAATTACATTGATACGCCTACACGGAATGAGATAGATAGCGCTTATCAATTTGGGTCGAACATGGTTTCGCGAAAATGGCTTTGTTTGACGAAGTAAGTCAAAATAAACGTACTTAGTCCTATTGTTTCACATTACGTCAGATTACAAAACTAATGAAATATGAGGCTCACCATCAAATGTTCATATTCATATTCATTTTATTGTAGCATTCCACAATGTACCTTTCTTAGGTGGTAAAATTTTTACAATACGCTTACAGTTGTGGACCCCGTCGGGCATAGCTAAATGTTACAAGGTATGATAGAGAGGAAGACAGCAATATCGTGATAAAGTAGAATGAGCGCCAAAGCAACGATACACTTTTTTATGCAATAAAGTGACGAGACGAGCGAAACTTTTGCCTGGACGTGGTAAGCATCACGCCTGCCCATAACAGTAGCAGTGCTAGAATTGTGAGCTTGCGAACTAAATTCTGCGCCGCACTGCACTGCGCTCGTCACCTTCGTCACATGTCAGATCTCTTCATGCCCTGTGATTTCTCTGGTAACATTGCCTATCAAACTGAAACACAGTAATCTTGCGCTACTTGGCGGTTGAATACCTGGCGAAGGAGTAGTACTTCCCCAGAGCACTCTGCAATAGAGTTCTACAAGTACAAAACAAAACCTAAATCATCACAGACGACAGACGTTTACTGGCTGATGATTTAGCTGAACAACAACTGCTGAACCCTGTGAAACCCTCCTCTTAATAGGGAGGGATTTCCATAATCCCCACGCAGGCAGCTTGGGGATCGCAGAATGCTCACCTCCGCTAATAGAGAGGACGCTGCTGCCCGTGCTCCGATGGTTCTGGATGTGATTTTAGAACCTACCAGGTACAAAACATACTACCCTGGATTTTGTTCTGTTGCTGTAAGTTCTGGATACCACCAGTGGTCATGGGCAGTAGTTATTTCTAACCATTTGAACGTGCTTTCCCATCATTTATTACCATGAAAATATTCTTCTCATTCCCTCTTAACCGAATAAACGCCCAATTTCACCCCAAACGAGAACAGTAAATAATCACAGCGAAATAACATCCATCACGCGCTAAATTTCCAGCGTTGAATACTGGAACAAGGCGTAATTCCGTTCAATTACTGTAGAGGCCGGCACGAGTAGCTCGGGGTATAATCTCCAGGCGGCGCCACCGTGCCAGACTTACGCCCACTTGACCTTCCTCCCCCGTATCATTGACATCCTGTATTTTGTTGCTACATACCTAATTGATAGTGGTAGGTTGGTAACAGTTACTCTGTTTGGGTAGTAAAAAGAAACATTTACGCTCTTCTCCATAAACGGAGACGCATCGCGACTTCTTGGTTTCGTAGGAATTTGATCGAGTTATCTTATTTGAGTCGTCGGTTCAGCTAGTGGGACCTAAGCTGAGTCCAATATCAAAATATTGAACGGCAACAAATTTAAAAATCTTTGACTGACTGGCTTCTTAGCAATTATTTCTATAGTGTCAATGAGTTAATGGATTGTTCAAATAAATAACAATAACTGTTATATTCAGTCATACCATTAATCAATTAGAATTAGAATTCTAAGCTTACAACAAGCTTACAAGTTATGGGCTGTTATGGGCAGGCGTGACGCTTACCACCGAGCGAAGATCTCGCTTGTATTGTCACACAATTAAAGAAATTAAAAATAAAATTGTTTTAACTACAAACATTTAAATACGTAAAATACGATAACTACAAGATATTGAACAATTGAAGAAGACCACCTCTTTTCGCCATGCCTCTGTGAATCCCCCTGCGCGATAAGCAATGCTATCAATAAAAAATACATTAATAAAACCATTACTGTGTCAATCGTCGGCGGGGGTGTCGATAATAAAAATAAAGTGGTTCACATCGCGTAGGAGGATTAAACGCCTAAATAAAGCGGGATCTGGGCCATGTTGCTAAGCTTTGGGCTTTTGTACTAGGTGTCAAAAGACTGCCTGAAATCTGAATAGTCTGGTCCAATCTGCGCTTTAGAACCTTTCATTGGCTACAAAAACGTAATCATGACTTGGATAAAATAGTTAGAGCTTTCTGAAAACACAAATGAGGCTTGTTAATAATAAATAATAAAATAATAAAAGTCCGGCAAAAAGAGACTTACTTAGTTTGCATCGACTAAAGACAACAAAAATCGACAATATTATGTAGCTCAAATATACTAGTAGTATTTTTTTTACTAAGCAGTTTTTTTGGGTATGTCTCCACGGATACCTGGATCGGAATCAATTAGCCACGGATAACGGAGAGCTGTATCCACCGATACCGTGATCCGTTTTCCTAACAAACACAAATTAATATTGTACCCGCTGATCACGTGGTATCCGTGGCTAAAAGTAATTATTTCTAGTTATATTTTTAGAATACTTTAGAAGTTGGATCAGAAATCATGCGTGTTCCCAGCTGGAGCTTAACTACTCGTGTAATTTAAATATTTTTAAGCTTTACACGAAACACGAAACAACGAAAATAAAAAAGTGTGTAAGCACGTTATTAGTCGATTGGATTTATCCGGTTCTGAATAGGTTAGTTAGTTAGTTTATTAAATAACCATTATATAGGTAGCATTATTATTTTATACAGGTAGTAATTTTATTAGTTAATCAACATTATAATAATTAAAAAATTGGTTTCATACGCATGATATTTATCCATTTGCATGAAGCATGCTTATTATAAGTATCAATTTCGATAAAGAAATCGGATTGATAATTTTAAAACTCAATAATATTGGCCGACCTTCAGCAATTCAATTTAATTAAAATCGATCGATTAGAGAACAATAACCTGTACTAGGAAACCAAGCTTTTCTCTAAATGTCAATTGGAAGCTAAACACTTCCGCGTTGTTTCCTAATGAGTCTGTTATAAATGTAAGTTATAGCGCAATGTACGTTGTAATTATTATTTATTCCGTTGTAATATTCGGTTGCTTGCCGCGAGCTAATACTGGCTTTGAAGGCGCTTGAAGAATGTGTTCTCATAAGTTACGGGAAAGCTTCATATATATCTAGCTCTGATTAAGTAAGGCTCGGTGGCGTACTCCGTGGTTAAACGAAGGTTAAACCAAAGTTATGTAATCAAATAAGCTCTTAATTATTCCTGAGGAATAAGGTTTCTTAAACTAACCGATTTCATGGAATATGCTGAACATTTCATGTTTAATTATATTTACAACGGGCTATTTTTTATTAAATCTTCGCCGCCCGTTTTACTTTAAAGCAGTTATATATTATTTTAACTTTGTTAACCGATTAAACTTATTACTAAATGTGTATTTATGATGGAAATCCTAGAAAGCAAAAAAATACTAACAAGTTAATAATTACATGTGGTTACAATTTTGATTTGGCTCTATCGTATAATGGCAATGTAAATAGCGGTGGAGCGGAACCCTCATCGAGCAAATGTCCATCTCACACTTGACCAGTTATTAGCACTGGCAAATTATCTTCGCACCAAAAATTTGTTAAGTAAACATTTTTACGGATTTCTAAGAACAGATGATTCCCTCAAGTTATACTCGTACCACTTCTTCCTTCAAGCCCGTTATTTACAGTTATTCTATATTTAGCGGAATTCAGATATTATTATAAATAAGTTCTTATAAGCTGAGTGGAAAGCTAGAGTTAATATGCCCTCCGAAGCCCTCTGACATAGCAAGACGGTTTTTATTATAGACTTGCTGCGCCCTGCGGTTTCACCCGCGATTATTGGGATAAAGTGTAGCCTATGTTTATATCTAGGGTATGAGCTACATCCACAGCAAATTTTATCTAAATCCGTTCAGCCGATTCAGCGTGAAGGAGTAACAAACATACACACACACACACACACACCGACAAACTGACAGATTTATAATATTAGTAGGATATATAGAACAAACAACCGGGACCAACAATTTAACATGTCATCCGATCCACGTAAGCACTCAGATGTAAATGCCACATGGCCACCCATCCAAATACTGACCGGATCATCCGTTGTTTAGCATCTGTGGTCTTTTAGAACTACCTGTCATGAATATTTTTGTATGAAGTGATTCCACACTTATGGTATTTCTATGTTTTACCCATAAAACATCTATCTTTATCTATCTTTTTCTGTTTCTATGTTTTTTATGTTTTTTTTCTATTTGTTTTGTGGTACCCCAGAGAGACTGCTCGTATGCAGGTTCGAGTCCTGCCGGAGGTCATAATTTTTCTTCCTGTTTAAGCTTTAAAAACATACCTAGTCATGCTACACAACGAGCGCTACTAAAGAACTCATTACAATTTCTTATCATTACATCATGATTTGATCAATGGTTGAATCCGACAAAATATGCTTTTGTCGGTTTGCTATAAATATTTAAACTAATCGCAGTAGTTACAGTCGCAGCGGTGGGTAATTACAATGTTATAAACATCGAAGTGGTGTCATATTGCTAATCTCATGTGTAAAGCCGGCTCTCTAAGCAATTATAACTTAATCTTCAGAAGGCCCACTGATACTAAGAGTTAATGGATGGTTGGATAACAGTTGGTTAAGATTTAAGGTTTGTGTTAAAGTAATTGGGAATTAATTTAGTTTCAGTGTCTTCTTTGATTATTAAAGTATGATAGTATTAATTATTTAGTAGTTAGAACTATACAAAATGAAATTTAATTCATTAGCTATATCTTAGCGTCAATAAAGTCATCGTAATGAACAATGGTAATAGAAATGAACATAATACGCTTTTAAAAAAAGAACAACCGACTTCAAATTTAACTACCTGGATGAAATCGACATATTTTCCAGTTGTTTTGATTTATTCAAGTTATTTTGATTTTAAAACCAGACTACTGAGCCGATTTAGATAAAATTTATATGGAACCACCACTGACGTACCGCCAACCAAACAAAAAATATTTATTAAAATCAATTCATAATTGGCGGAGTAATCACTTAGCATAGGTACATACAAAAAAACATACAGTCGAATTGAGAACATCTTTTTTTGAAGTAGGTTGAAAAATCAGCTGCTCCATACATTTAGTCGGGCGTAATTGTATCTTTTGTATGGGACAGCTGATTTTTTTGTTGTGTTTTCAGGGTTGGTTTAATGGAATAAGTAGTTCATTATGATGAGTTTAATAACCATAGATATTACCAATGAATTCAATATCGACAAGTATTAGTTGGTAGTGTACAAATTTAACGATTCGATGATACGTTTTGATTGATTAAAACATAATTTAAGCCACTTAGCAGCCAGCATTATGCTGAGTTGGAACCGGTTTGTAGCGAAAAACTATTTTGTACTGTTTAAATTTGTTATGCGTTTCTATTGTCTTGTCTTGTGTACAAAATGTGTTTTTTTCTACAAATAAAATATTGTCTATTGTCTATTGTCTATAATTTGAAAAAACCTTAAATTTGGCATCATTTATACCAAATTTTTATCAACGTAGCTTCTAAATTGTCATATAAAATATAATAATAAAAAACTGTAACATAAAAAAATACATACAGTCGAATTGAGAACCTCCTCCCTTTTTTGAAGTTAGTTAAGAACGGCCAGTGATCGAAGTTTCACTTTATAAAAAGTAGTTAATGTGTAGTTATTTTCATAGTCACAGGGTTCTTTTTTACCATTTTGGTAGCGAATCTAGAAAGTTACAACTCCCAAAAGAAAATAAAACTGATTAGTTTAACTTTTATGCAGGTGCATTCTCAAAGCGAGATAAAGTAATTAACTTCACTGTTACTTAGCTTGTATTTCCATACTTGAAGCACGAGTGCAGTGGTGTAACTAGTCCCCTAAGCGTCCACTTAAGAGGGTAAACCGGCTTATCTAACTTAAGCCGAACTTAGATCGGTCGACCCCTGGACACTGAGAACTAAGTTCATGTTATACATAAACAATGTTTGTTAATCGAACACCTAATGATAAAGTTTCATAGTGTCGAACTATGAACGTAAGCTGGGTCATTTGTATCTAGCTAACCTCTTGGGATCAATTTTCGTAAAGCAATAACTTCTTAATTGTAAGTACGAGAAAATATTTTTTTCTATACAATTGTAGAAACCATTGAAAATGTTTTGTATAACAACCCTTTTTTTGTCGCAACTATTTATTTATTTTATTTTTAATCATAGAATAGAACATAAAATTTTGTTATGCCGTAAAAGGTTGTTAGTTATTTATTGCCTTTGTATACAATTTTTTTTATTAAGTACATCAATTATAAACATATTTTTCAAAATTTTGTTAATATTTTTTTATTCGGTTTAAGCTTTTAAACATAAGAGCTTAAAGAAGAATAAAATTACAATTAATAATTATATAATTATTAATTTATTTAATATAACTATGATGTCTACATAACCATATTCCTAAAATAAAAATTACTAATAGATTGATCATTTTCATGCAACTGAACAAGACGATTGTCGCTCAACTTATTCAGAACTTTGAAGTTACAAGTTCACTGATTTACGTTTAACTAAAACAATTGTTAAAGTCGCCCTTACGTCAAGAATTGGAGGTTTAATGTCAGAAACATGTGTACGAATGAGCTAGTAACCTAATCATTCATAGACACAGTACAAGAGCTAGATTGTCTGTCTGTTCTAGATTCTAGTGTAATCATTGTGACCTGCTTGCATTATATAGAAGCATATGATAAGCTATAACGGTTTGTTTTATACACCTAGTTGGTTTTATAGAAATTGGACACATATCTTTGATATCTTAAGACGAGAGAATACAATACGATTTATACGTATCAAAATTAACTTGACTAATAATACATAATTATGTTCGACAGAGTAAAAAAAAACATATTTCGTATGTTATATAAGCAAATCAAATAACGATTTTTCGCGTTAAAATTATGTGAAATATGAAAAAAAAAAACAACGAAGCTTGTATCTCAAGTGATAAAATAGTAGATTGTTTACCAATGGAGCATATAACTATTTTTAAGGAAAGAGTGTTTCTGAATCCAGAGCGGCGCGAAGGATTCTAAAGTAGAATCTTGAGCGCAGGCATATAGATTATTTATTCATAAGTATTGAGCTGTTTATAAATTCAAAGCTTTTGTACCAAATATAATATGCTCGTATGTATATTGTGCACTAGCAAACCACGAAAGTAGAGCCAAGGCGAACCAGCCTTTCGAAAGTCCGACACACCAATAACACTATACCAACAGGTATACTCTTTATATCTAACTTAGTGCTTTATACTAAAACAAAATCAGTAGACTTAAATAAATGTTGAATGGACCTGGGTATGTCCTTAAACTGCAACCAGAACCACCGGAGGACGGGCAGCCGCGTCCTCTTGGTTAACGGTGGTGAGCATTCTGCGATCCCCAAGCCGCCTGCCAAGTGTGGGGATTATGGCAACACCCCTCTATTAAGGGGGAGGCCTTAGTCCAGAAGTGGGCGTTTTATGGCTGATGACAAATATGACGCATGAACATGACGTACAAACTTATTCAAATCTCTTCTAGGTGCTTAGAAAACTCAGCTTAAAGTTAAATGGCGTTAGCTAGCACTCATGCGAACTCCATTTTTGTATTAAACGACGTTTGTTCACTTCAGCGTTTTAAGTAAGTCCCGAGAGAGGGAAATAAAAACAATCGATTACGCATACCGAAACAATCGATTCGGACTACAAATTTACTAAGATTTTTGACACGAATTACAGATTATATAATACTACTGGCAGAGATGTCCTAGATAGAAATATAAAAAACCTGACACCTGATTGCAGCACTACCTACCGTGTCCAAATGTAAATTAAAAACCATCCAGGGAACTCAAAAGCGCAAATAAAAACCAATAAAAACCTTAAGCTGCGAGTCCACTGCGTCGTCAAACGTCGGGGTTAATAAAATGCCAAATACGGTGTGTCAAATAGCGTCATAGCAAAGTGTATTTCAACAATTTTTTTTTTGTTTTTATGTTTTTTTTTGTACTTTCTGCCATAATATAAGAAACGATCTAGCATGCTACGTTTACCTAGAAGGAACCACTCTGTGCAACTATAATGTTTTTTTTTATCTTGAAATGTACAAAGAAAGGTTAGGAAGATAATTAGGTACCTCATAATGAACAAAGAAATGTAGTTATAGTTTATTTCGACAATGTTTACAATATTTTTTTTGCATTATTTAGATAACTTTATATATTAAAGTTATATTATTATTTACGGGATATTTACCGTGATTATGTTGTGAAATGAGCTTCCGATATTTCGGCGCAGTTGCATGCACCATGTTCACGGATAGACTGAAGATTGTACATAATCACGGTAAATATCCCGTAAATAATAATATAACTATAGTGAACAACCGTGATAGTTTAAAACAGTGTTTTAACTTTAAAGATTGATTATCAATCGTTGCACGAAGGGGAGACTGGGGGACAAGGCCAATGAGTAATAATTACAGTTTGCCACTCCATTTACGATAATTGTGATTATTATTATTTTAGGTCAACTGATTGACCCAAAACAACATCTTGATCGCTGGAACTTAAATTCTATTGTATTGTTTATGGTTACATACATTTTCTGTACAATTCCTATTAAGATTTCTTCATAGACAACTTAATCATATATTGGCTGGCAGGATCAGCTACGAGTCGAATAGACATCCCATAGATCTAGTCAATCAACCTACAGTAGTCTTAATATCGATCGCAAATCTCAGGTATTGTCTTACGTAGGTAAGCGATAAATGATCACGGCAATGCGACGCAAAATTGAGCAAAAAAATTTGTTCGGGATGATTTAAAGTTTAGCGGTGAATTTTAGGAGCGGGCCTAAAATTTCTTCCGTACGCGGACGAAGTCCCGGGGAATCTCTAGTACTAAATATGCTAAAAGTGTGTAGAGTCAGGGAGGTGGCACTCCGCAGTTTAGGTATGAACATACCCGGCCGGCCCTCCGTCCGGAGGACAATGCAAGGCAGAAGTCAGTGGCCGCCCGCACGCTAGCCTCTTCGCACGTAACTAAGCATACGTGATAGAAAGAGAGCGGTATATCTAGGTGAATATAGCGAGCGGTACGGTAGCGGAGCTTTGAATTGCTACTTTATTGCATAGTAGATAGAGTCCTTATTTATTTAAATTCCTTTGCGGAGTGCACTTTCTGTACGCAGTACTATTATTTATTCTGTGGTTGAGTCTAGCTTTTGTGCCCGGTTCACACTATTCCAGTCCAGTGATGCAGTGAGTCAATACAGCGCTGTGTTGGACTGGATAAAATAGTCTACATCATTCCAGAACTTCCACTACAGTGACTGTGCAACTGTGACTGTACAACTGGAATAATGTGAACCGGTCATAAAAGTTTAAACGCAAAGTTTGGTTTTCGTATTTCGTATCGTATTATCGTGTACCTACTTTGTTTCTGAGTATGGTAGGAATCTAGAAAGTGGACACCGAACGTCCAACAACACTAAGTTAATTAAGGCGTGTGATTTCATAGCTTTGTCGAATAGTAAATAACGTCTGCTCGTCTTGTAAACATGTCTGGGATGCGATTGTTTTACATTCACCGTTACACAACCGCCGAGGCAATATCTTGTATGTTTGCTCAACTGTGCTCGTTAGATTATCTATAGTATATGATATAATGATCGTTCGATACATTGATTTAACACCACATTTAAAATAACGAGTAGTTAAAAAAATATATATTAAAAATCAACCGACTTCATCTTCAACTACCTGGATGACATCTTAATTTTTCCAGTTATTTTGATTTAAAAACCAAACTACTGAACCGATTTCGATATATTGTATCCACCTACCAAAACAAAATAAGAATACGACAAAAAAATCATCAAAAATTACGGAGTAATCGCGTAACAAACATACTTACAAACAAAACATACAGTCGAATAGAGAACCTCCTTTTTTGAAGTCGGTTGAAAATAAAATGAGCATTCTACTATAGTATTTTTATATCTGTGGCACAGCGCTATCTAGCTCCAAACTAAGCAAAGCTTGTACTATGTAAGTGGGAATCAGATTACTATAAATAATTAAATATTGGTGGACATTTCACACAGCGCCATCTAGCCCTAAAATAAGCAAACTTTTGCTATGGAAACCAGATAGCTAAGGAGAATACCTATCACTTTTTTGTTGTAAATAATACATACTTATAATACGTACAGCACCCAACACAGACATTGTTCGTTTCATAAATGTTAGTCCTGGGTGGGAATCAAACCCACGCTCTACAGCTTTCAAAGCAGAGGCTCAATACAATAGCAGTGGAATTGTCCCATAATATCCACTCTAGAAAAAATAGTTCATATCATAATACTCCGGACGAAACACTTTGATACCTCGTATTTCGTTGGGAGAATCAAAATCGCTAGACAGAATTATTATACTGTAGGTGAAGTCTCGAGTAAATGGATTACTTCTACCAAAGCACAGGTAGTCCTGCACCATATCATCACTTAGCATCTGGCAATACGATAAAGAAACGTGAGCCTACTTTCGATTAAACAAATTTAAACAACTAACAAAAATCAAACGTGTTGATGTTCCCTTAAGACTCATTGCGAACGGAACAACAAGGCTCTACTTTGAAATGTCTGGTTTGCTGTTGATAAGCTCCTTGCCTTCTTGATCAGCTCAGCTTCAACTCGTCAAAATTTAATATTTACAATTATTCAGGACCAGCTGACCCGACAGACGTAATCATTTCCAAATTTCCAATTTTTCTTTCCGTAGAAATATTGTATAGACTTTAATGAACATTAAAAAAAACAAATCGTTCTGCTTTATTTATATATCAACCGACTTCAAAAAGGGAGGTTCTCAATTCGACTGTTTTTTTTTGTATATATATTACGCGGTTTCTCCGCCAATTATGAACTGATTTTGATGATTCTTTTTTGTTTGCTAGGTAACACTTCAGAGGTCTATATAAATTTTATCGAAATTGGTTCAGTAGTTTGGTTTTTAAAGCAAAATTACTAGAAAATATAAAGTTGTCACCCAGGTATTCGAAGTTGAAGTCGGTTGTATTTTTTAAAGCGTATTATGTAATGATCATTCATTCATTGATTCATTCATTCATACGTTTGGATGTCATATACTTTCTTAAGGCATATTTCAGCAGGCACGATTTCATACTATTTTAACTTTCTTAAAGGCATCCATATTTGATTCCGTGATATCGTATCTAATATATATCTCTCTATTTGATTTCAGACAGGAAGACAGATGTTACATGTAGTTTGATAAGGGTATTCCTTGCAATACTTACAAAGGGAAAAACAACAAAAGCCGATTTCGGGTTTCCCGGAAGCATAAAACTTATTAAAGATTGTTAGCAAATCGAATCAATCGGGATGATTGTTAGACAATATTTGTTAGGATGGCGTTTTTAATATTTTACTGTGTTTGCATTGGTCATTCATTTGTTATTTATGATTATAATTGTTTGTTTATTTGTTGTTTGTTTATTGTTTGTTTGTTGTTTGTTTTGTTTTGTTTTTATATTGTTTTGTTGTTTTGTTTATTGTTTGTTTTATAATTGTTTGTTCTGTGTCTGGGTGTAGTATGTATTATAAGTATGTATTTACGAAAAAAAATATATATAAGTATTCTATCAGCTATCTGGTTTCCATAATACAAGCTTTGCTTAGTATGGGGCTAGATGGTGCTGTGTGTAATAAATGTCCCCCAAATATATATTATTATTTTTTGTCCTCCCTAATTATTATTATTTCTACTATTATTATTTTAGCCATATTTGTCCCACTGCAGGGCAAAGGCCTCCCTTCCCTCTTTCCATTACTCGCGGTCGAGTGTTTTAGTGGTCGAGCCGTCGCAGTGGGCATCGAGTTTTATTATGGCATTAGATTTATAATAGGCTTCTATTATATTCCGCTACTGTAATCTAGAGCAAGCTTTCAAAACCTACTGGACTTAGTACCAGATTTACACAACAGCTACACGGACCTACACGGTAGACAGGCCTACCTGAAGAGTAAATCTTCATGTTTTATGATCGCTGTAGATCTGACTAATTTTTCCATACTCTTAACTACTTGCAAATTTGTTATCAGGTGTGATTGATGTACAAAAGGCGAAGGAGCAAAGGAAAAGAAAAAAATACCAACTCATTTATTAACATGCTTCAAGGTGAAGGAAACACCAAGCTAGAAGAGGGAGGCGCGCCTCCGACCGACGCCGCGTCCACTCTTCATTCTGTGTGCGATGCGCCTTACTCTTTAAATATTTTTTTATTCTATTTTTTTTATGCGGTGCTTGTTCTTTTTGTAGCCTTTATTCTTTGTTAAAGGCGTTTTTATGATATTCCCAGAACAGAGAAAATCCAAGTGAGGATCTATAGCTATGAGTATTTAAGCTATTTTTAAGATTGTAAACTAGTATTAAAGAAACTATAAATAAAATAAAAAATAACTTGGAAGATCTCTAGCTTGTCTAGAGTACGTCAAAAATCCCAAAAAGAAAAGTCTGAGAAATCTTATAAAAATTCCGCAATTGCTATCATCTAGAAGCCATCAAGCGGTTAGCGTTGATTGATAAACGACCACCTTATTAAATAACAATGATCTGTGATTGAGTTTTTCAACCTGCTGCGTCTTTATAACATCTGTATCTATAGATTCTTGATAACGACAGTTCTTTTGAACACATGACGAGTAATTATATTCTCGTTAGGTGGTTAAAGTTAATTGTAACTAGTTGTTATAATTGGCATCACTCAGAACTTTGAATAGCCGATTACTATTCAAATTACTATTGACTCATACCAGCATGACATTTAATTTAGAATATTTTTCATTTTTAGTACTATAGGATCTTCTTTTACTTTCTTGTTGTACAGTCTTTACGGTTATTTGAGCCTTATCATCCTCTCAGAATTCTTTTTTTGGCGTCACTATAATGGCAGCTTAAGATACTGTATTAACGATGCTATACTTTGAGAGAAAAAATTGAGACTTACAATAGAGTATTACTACTTAAAAGACCTGTGTTTTCAATAAAGAAGAACAAAGTTAAAGGCAAACGTCGCTAAAATAATAAAATGTACAATCAAGAAATGAAGTAACATCAACGAGAGACTCAATTTACACAAAGTCACACAATTATAAGCAGAGGTTTTCATTTGGGGTACCATCAATCACAATAAGAAAGGACAATGAACCCTTCGCTGCCCCGAGAAGAGATGGGCGTCAAAACTCTCAAGTTAAATTAAAAACAAGTTGTGAGACCGCGCTTGTCGTCATTCATCTCTATACACATAATTATACAAGTTCCTGAAGTTGAAACGGTCCTTTCTGTGGCGCAGGACACTCTGAACTGGCGTCGGGCACGGGCGGTTTACCGACCCATTCTAATTTCATACTAAACACATTGAAATAAGGCGCAATTTCGGACTCACCGAGTTATTTTCATCGGGCGAGCATCGGGCGCGCTCGATCGGACTCGGCGTGTACACTGATTTGGCGTGCGATGCCCTCGCCCGACGCCAAATCAGTGTGCCCTGCTCCTGTGGGATGCTATTTGTGTTGACGATTTAACGCCATTACATCCTTGGAGTATTTCTCTTTCTATAGTCACATCAGAATAGTTCTGCCGTAGCGACAAATGCGACAGAACAGCTTAAGCCCAAGATCACCACGCGCCGATATCTCGTTAGGACATTTGACCATTTTCAAGATATATAAATCACTAAATATGTAAATGAAAAATCGCAGTCGGTGAAATGGCTGAGAAGAACATTATAAAGGTATAATGTGCTAAGCAGGACGCAGCTGCACGCGCGTCGGGCTCCGTTTTCACTCTTTGAAAAAGGTCACCGGATGTGATCGAAACTATAGTCGGAGTATCCGATTTAATTAAACGTGAGTATTCCCGTATAAATAAAACAATAAATGTGTCAAAACCATGTCAGTTTTCATAATAACATTATAAAGGTTCAGCAAAAAATACATTTTGTTCTATACAAGTTTTAGTACTTACCTAAAAATGGGATTATAAGTTATGCCCAGTGTTATGAATGAAAACTTGATTGGATCAAAATTTTATATATTTCTAAACCTTTGTAATGTTATTCTCAGTAATTTCACCGACTGCGATGTTTCATAAATATATTCAGTGATTTTATACATTCAAAAGTGCGAGATAGCGGCGCGCAGCATTCTGAGCCTCAAGCGGCGCTAATAAGTGGTTACATAATTATTTACCCACGAGGGAACGGAGAAGGCATGCGTTTAGCGTAAAAGGTTGTGTGCATAAAACGAATGTTAAGCCATCTCCAAAACGCTTTTACAAAAAACCGTATGGTTTTCTGTAAAAGGTAAATTTTTTTTGTACTTAATGTTTTTGAGATATGTGTTACGTTGTTAATATAAAACCTATTTGTAAACAAGCCTATTTTTTCTTCAAAATATCATATTGATTTTATTTACTCGTTAGGCTCTACGAATTCTCTTACTTCTCTTTCTCTCTTCTTCTCTCTTCTCTTCTGGTTTGGGTGTTTTGAGTCATCGGTTCCGTGGGAACAGGGAGCTCATTTTATTTTCAAAAAACTTTCTGAGTACCTGGTTGACTCGACGTTTACCTAACCATAATACTGGTGATTATTATTTTGGCCCAACGAACAAGTAAAAAATGTTCATAATAATAATTATGAGCACCTTTCGGCTTAGTGCTACTGTTCCATGAAACCCTGTATAGTTTCAGCGATGATGAAAATATCCAGTACTTCCTAGTAATTAGTAATCCATTTAACAGTTACTAGCTTAGATTATCAAACTAGTCCTTAGTTGAGTAATTGCAATATAGTGTTAAAGTAACCATTTTAATTAACAACTTTCTAATTTAAACCTGTTCATTTCATAATGTTATTTACGTGGATTTACAAAACAACAATTTCATAGTCTATTTTACCTATTAACTGGTAGTTAATCTGTGGTACCAATCTCTTTGGATTATCGTTAGGTTCGTAAGGCGTTAAAATGATCTCAGCTCGTTAGTTCATTATTATTTTAAGTACGTGTACGAGTTGCATCATGTCAATCAGTTACTTTGATCGTAAAATGCAATATTACAGTCAATTTACACTTAGGTATAGTTGGATTCATAATGAGCAATTTTCCAAACATGAATTTTAAAAAGAAAGTAGTTTCCTTCAACTCGATAGATAGCGCAAACTAAACGTGCCATGCAAAAACAGCACTATTTTTGGTTGGTCGCATATGAAATAAAATAAAAAACTTGACTTTGACTGGCACGTCTGGTCTGCGCAAAGTCAGAGCCATCTACAATGAGCTTTTTTTTTAATTAGCTGTCAGAAAATAGCCCATTAGACGGACTAAACTGACAGATTGAAATGTTACTTTTCAAAATAATCCTGCCTGCGAGCTAATAAAACCGTAGTGATGGATGTAGTTCAGTTTTTATCGTTCAAAATGATAATCGAATATTATCGAATAATGATTAACTGTCCTTAAATATTTAAAGGGCCTATTGTAAACTCGGGAAAATGCGTCCAAAATCCCGCAGTGTCCGAAGACATGAGTCTTCAGCCAGTGTGTGTCGCCAGTGATGACATATGAACTGAAATATGGTCTTTGACTGCTGGCCTTTTGGAGAAACTCAGAGTCACACAACGGGCAATGGAGAGGGCTATGCTCGGAGTTACTTTGCGCGTTAAAATCCAAAGTGGATATTCGCCAAAGAACCAAACTCACCGACATAGCTCGCAGGGTTTGCAAGTTGAAGTGGCAATGGGCAGGCCACATCTCTCGACGAACTGATAACCATTGGGGACAAAAGGTTCTTGAGTGGCGACCGCGAACCGGAAGACGCAGCCCCGCCAAAATATGGTATTGCTTCACCTAGTTGAGTGGCTATGGCTGCAGGTTCACAAAATGACCAATTATCATTAAATAAATTGATAATTAAATATATTAAAGTATTTAAGATTTTAGTTGACAAGTGCTGAGCTCCGTTATATAAAAGTATTCTTGGGTTTCGATCTCACATCTTAGGCGTGAGAACTTTACGAAGTAATCACTGAGCTATTACCTCTAGAAAAAGTTGTTCGGAAACAGTTTGAAGCTACCCGCTAACGCGAGAGCTACGCCGCGTTTTGTTAGACCCGAATGCATTTCCATGAAAACCAAAGATAGTTGTAGTAGGCATAATTTCACACACCTTAAAGGTAAGGATAAAGGTAAGGATAACTTGTATAAAACTTCTCTCTTACAAAGGGATACCTTTACACTTTACGAACACGGCTCCGAGAATGTAAGCCCCGTTTTGACAAACAGTCGAAACCTGTTCAATAACTAAGTTGCAATCCTGTTGCAAATATGTTTCCAATCAAACGACCAACTTATCAGGACACTATTATTCGCTCTTTTACCCCTAACACGAAGAACGAGAGAAGAGATTTATTCGAAAAAACTAAATGAACGAAATCTTAAAATAATACTTAAAACGATGAAAGTGTTATTTTCCAGAATTTTTGATATATTGGGCTTGGGTGCTTGTGTCATTTAGTATGTGTTTGTGTATGCTGCATGGGTTCGATGGCCTTTTATGCGGGCTTTAATAGCGTCCCGGATCCCGGAGAGATAGGGTTGGGACGTGATGCTGATCGATAGTCGATAGGAGTCTGAAATAGTATATTACTTTCGCAGTAAGTTATATAGACTAGTAGAGTAAGTTTCCTACTAAATATTTTTTATTCGTGTTTAATATTTTTTTCTTTACACTGTTTGTACTTATAATAAATTCTCGTTCTGAGTAGCCTAAATGGCAACAAATCGTTTTCGACTATCTGCTTCCAACTACTGCCAGCTGTCCTACGCAGATCGTCACTCCATTGCAAGGGCGTCCGCGGATTCGTGGTCTCCACTCTAAAATACATCTATCCCAGTGGGCAAAGACAGTAAATTTTTTGGTAACGACTTACTGAATTATCTTGTTTCCAACTTCATTTACGCAAGCTGCTTAAGTGCAAAGTTTTGCTTTATTGTTAGAATCTCTGGAAACTTATTCAGCTTATTACGTGCAGCTTGAATTATGACTACCTAGATGCAGATATTATAAGTTCAGTGTTAATCATTGCTGTTTAAACTTGAATATTCAGTAAAATTATATGCTGTAAAGATAATAAACTGAAATAAAAAGAAACCAATATAATGTAATTTGACACTTGATATCTCAAAATAACGAATGCAGTGTACCAAAGGTACACTGCAAGTAGTAGAACACATATCCACGTATAACCACATATAAGATGTCCACTGCAGGACGAAGGCCTCTCCCTTAATATGGAGGGGTTGCCATAATCCCCACGCTTGCACTAATAACACTAAAACACGTAAATAGCTCGTAATACTATTTTGTTATGACTTCCACATGTAAATTCATAGAATAAAAGGTAGCCTCAAGTAAATCTTATAGGAACACACCACGGGAGCAAGTAAAGAAGTCTCAGATCTCATGTATTTCACAATATAAGTACATGAGATCTGAGACCTTATTTAATTTTGCGCCCTAGGTGAGTAATCTAAGTACTATTAACTGTGTCTTAGTGTGTTTAGTTCAGTTTATCACATTAATAAAACTCATGGATTGCATATTTTCTGTGGTTTTAAGTTATACTAAGTAACTAAGTAAGTAAGAATGAATAATATAGTGGCTCATGTACGTTTTATCTACTTCGACAGTCTACCTTTATAAAATGGCCTCTTTTTATTGATATCTATCGATCATACCCAGTCACTAAAACAGAGTTGATTGAAAAACAACCCAGTAGGCAAGCTTAATGATTAGCCACTAACTACGCAAGATGAGTGGATGTGACGTCAGAGATAATTACACGTACCATGCATTAGGGTTACGGTAAATCAACTTGTTAAGGAGATATTCTATGCTAGAGATCCTCGAAGCATTATATTGAAAAAACCTCGGAGGAAGGATTTCCCTCTTGGACGCTGGTCATGGCTGGATAAAACTTAGATAGATAGATAGATAGTTCTTTTTCGAAAATTGACAACAGTTGAAAGTTTAAAATTGCACTGACATTCGTCGATCGATCACACCCACACCTTTAGAACTGTAGTAACCAGATAAAATTAGCGCCTATAAATGCCTCTGAATGTAGTATTATACAACATCCTTGCTCTGAATAATAGTAAGGCATATTTATAGACCAAGTTGCATGAAGTAGTATTTTATTGACATTTTATTCATGCTTAATTACCTACATGAGCTACAATTCGGGGGCTATAGCGAATCCTGAACAAATTCTTTCGATTGAAGATTTAAGTTTTAAATTATACTTAAAAAAATATCTATCTATAACTATAAAAGGCTTTGTCCTGACTGACTGACTGACTGACTGACTGACTGACTGACATATAGACAACGTACAGCCCAAACCGCTAAACGTAGAGACTTGAAATTTGGAGGGTATGTTTTTGGAGAGGTGTAAACGCCCACTAAGAAAGGATTTTTCGAAAATCAACCCCGAAGGGGGTTAAATGGGGTGTTAAAGTTTGTATGAAACTTTTTATTCTCTGGTTCGATTGATACAAAACTTGGTATACATATTCTACTATAAAAATAAGAAGATACGGGTGTCACAGTTTTTTCAAAATCAGCTCCCGTTAGTATAAAAAAAAACGAAGTTTTAGTGATAGTACGTTTGTTTCTCCTTAACTTTGTAACGGCTGTACATATTCAAATGAAATTTGGTATAGGGATGGGGATAGATGTGGGGATGGGGGTGGGGGGTGGGGGTGGCGATGATACTGGGAACGGAGACGGGACGGAGATAGGCATGTTAATATTAAGATTACAATTGGTATCGGGATGGGGATGGGGATGGGGATGGGGTGGGGGTGGGGTGGGGGTGGGGTGGGGATAAGGATGGGGTGGGGATTTGGTGGGGATGGGATGTGGATGTGGATGAGGCTGGGAACGGGGATGGGCGTGTCCATATTAAGATGAAAGTTGAAATCGGGATGGGGGTGGGGATGGGATGTGGTGAGGATGGGGTTCGGGATGGGGATGAGGGAGGGAACGGGGATGGTGACGGGGATGGTGACGGGGATGGGCGTGTTCATATTAAAATTACATTTGGTATCGGGATGGGGATGGGGAAGGGGCCGCTTATAGGGATGAGGCTGGGAATGGGGACGGGGATGGGCGTATTTATTGGTCGGCTGAACAGATGGAGCTGCATTTTTGGATAGGTAGTTATAGCATAAGGTTCGGAAACGGACATAGGCTATTTTTTTGTAGGTCCACGCAGACGACTGTTTGACGGACATAATTATTATAGATACTGTACAGCCTAAGCTGCTAAATTATTTTTTAATCTATAACTATAAAAGGCTTTGTCCTGACTGACTGACTGACTGACTGACTGACTGACATATAGACAACGTACAGCCCAAACCGCTAAACGTAGAGACTTGAAATTTGGAGGGTATGTTTTTGGAGAGGTGTAAACGCCCACTAAGAAAGGATTTTTCGAAAATCAACCCCGAAGGGGGTTAAATGGGGTGTTAAAGTTTGTATGAAACTTTTTATTCTCTGGTTCGATTGATACAAAACTTGGTATACATATTCTACTATAAAAATAAAAAGATACGGGTGTCACAGTTTTTTCAAAATCAGCTCCCGTTAGTATAAAAAAAAAACGAAGTTTTAGTGATAGTACGTTTGTTTCTCCTTAACTTTGAACGGCTGTACATATTCAAATGAAATTTGGTATAGGTATGGGGATAGATGTGGGGATGGGGGTGGGGGTGGGGGTGGCGATGATACTGGGAACGGAGACGGGACTGAGATAGGCATGTTCATATTAAGATTACAAATGGTATCGGGATGGGGATGGGGTGGGGATGGGGTGGGGATTTGGTGGGGACAGGTGGGGATGGGATGTGGATGTGGATGAGGCTGGGAACGGGGATGGGCGTGTCCATATTAAGATGAAAGTTGAAATCGGGATGGGGGTGGGGATGGGATGGGGTGAGGATGGGGTTCGGGATGGGGATGAGGGAGGGAACGGGGATGGGGACGGGGATGGGCGTGTTCATATTAAAATTACATTTGGTATAGGGATGGGGATGGGGAAGGGGCCGCTTATAGGGATGAGGCTGGGAATGGGGACGGGGATGGGCGTATTTATTGGTCGGCTGAACAGATGGAGCTGCATTTTTGGATAGGTAGTTATAGCATAAGGTTCGGAAACGGACATAGGCTATTTTTTTGTAGGTCCACGCAGACGACTGTTTGACGGACATAATTATTATAGATACTGTACAGCCTAAGCTGCTAAATAATTTTTTATATTAAATTTGATCATCCTCAAGCAAACTTAAAGACTTGCAAGCGGCTTGGAAAAAATGCAATAATATACGTATTTTAGTGATTCAATTGAGTTGGGCCCCGATTTAACCGAATTCCAGTATTCAACATTACTACGCGGGCAAAGCCGCGGGCAAAAGCTAGTGTAAATACAAAATTGTAAACAATATCTGCTTCAACGTTATTACATCTAATGAAATAGTAAGTAAGTATAACTAAACTCAGTTAAAAGCTTAAGCTTTTTGTTATGCCTGCGGTAGAAAAGAATCACTTTAATCTTAGTCTTTGTTTCAATTTACACAGAAAATTACTAAGTATTTACCCGTGGTATTTACTTAAGTTTCTCCTTAGGAAATGCAATCACGGAATGTTATAAGTCAGTCTTTAATTCCCTGGGGCACTGCTTGCAGGAATAAAAAGTCGAGGTAGATAATAGAGTCGGTTAGATGCAGAACAGCGAATTACGTGCGGTTGGCACCGCATTTGGGCGAGGTGATTAAAGTTATATTTTGAGCCTACGGTAATACGGGAAGGATTGAGTTTTCTGCACCGCTTCCACGCTCTCACCTCAAAGCTGAAACGACTCTGATTCTATGTGCGTTAACCATTGAGTGTTGCGTTGTCTATTCCTCGTATCAGGCTTCTCTAACCAGTAGAGCTTTACAAAATGCTTTACAAAAACAAAATGCTTTATTGTCTCAGAAACTATAACTTGATCGATCGCATCCACTGAAGAGAGATTAAGAGTAGGGCCTTCGCTTTTCAGTGATAATATCAATGTGTAGTTTTCTTAGAAAACCCATTTTTTATATTTTTATTGTGTGACGAGACGAGCGATACGTTTGTCTGGTGGTAAGCTTCACGCCTACACATCATAACAGTAGCAGGGCCAGAATAGTGAAGTTTCGAACAAAATCCTGCGCCGCACTGCACTGCGCTCGTCATCCCTAACATATTACATGTCCTATCTCTTCATGCCCAGTAATTTCTCTGGTAACATTGCCTTTAAAACCGAATCACGGTAATACTTGCACGCTACTGCTTAACTGCGGCGGTTGAATAACTGGCAAAAGTTCTTCCTTCTTCAAAACTTCCCCAGCCGGACAGCAATAGAGTGTTACCAGTACAAATCTTAATTAAAAGCAATAAAAAAGCAAAAAAAAAAAAAAAAAACAATATAAAAGCTTATTACATGTTCTTCTCGAAATGTTTGTCATGGCTATCAAGGGAAATAGTAACACGCAAAATTGTGTACTATTGAGCCTATCACAACACGCACAAAATTATTATTGTTGTGACGAAAAAGGTAGCAACTCGTACTTATACTAAAAATAAATATTATTATTAAAATACCACTGTTTGAGTATAACGTTATTTATGTGTTCTTTTTTTTTGGAAAATTTTGTCAGATTAGGTAATTCTCTAATTTAGACTAACTGTAGCGCAGCTAAACAAACAAGCTTTAGCTTAGTTTTTATATGCTGTTAACCATATTAGCGCAAGCAATCTTATTGTATGTGACATGACGTGTAACACACATCAAACGCCAGAAGACGTCCACTGCTGGACTGTTTCCCCTTAGTAGGGATGGATGGCCATAATCCCCACCGTTGGTAGGCGGATTGGGGATTGCAGAATGCTCACAAAATGGACGCTGCTGCCCGTCCTCCGATGGTTCCTAGATGCAATTTTAGGACATGCCCAGGTTCAGGTTTAGACTCCATATATCCTCTATCCTGTATTAGGTCCTGTGGGAGCATCATTCATTGCTTTCCAACAGGCTTTACAATTTCATCTGACAGTTAGACTACAATAATTAGAATGTCTTTCGGCGTGTTCGTTAGTATTCTATATAGTTTGCCTGCAATAAATAATGTCTGTCTGTAAAATGAAGGGTACTACAAGAAGGCAAATCTATTCGTTACATAAGTAAGTGACTACGAGTATGTTGAATAACTTAATTGGATACTTACTTGTAGTTTAGGTTCCCTACGGCTCTGATTTGATTAGATCCTCGTAAATCGCTAAAATTACTCGAAGCTTATGTTAATTAGTTTTCAAACAAATATATGAATAGTAAATTGTAACTTTATAACAATAATTTATAAGTTTAAACAATCAATAAATCAAATAATGTGCGAAAATTATTATTATACACTCATTTATTTGTCTTCTTAATTTTTTAGTTTTTTACAATATAAATACTTATAAAAATTATTAATATTATTAAAAACTTAAAAACTATGGTGCTGGCAGAAGCGGGGCAGGGCTCAAGCTGCCGGTGGTTAGGGCTACAGAGCGAGGAACCTCCTGACAATGCGTGCCGTGTCAAGGATCACTGCCTTTTGTATCTGACCCTTGCTAACCTTCTAGCGAGATGTTGGTCGAGGCTCTACGCTATATGACCGTTTGATGAAACGACTATCGGGACGTTCGCCTGGTGGTAAGCGTCAGGCCTGCCACTAAGCAGTGCTAGAAATGTGAACTTGCGAACACAATCCTGCGCCGCACTGCACTGCGCTCGTCACCCTGAGATATTAGATGTTAAATCTCTTCATACCCAGTAATTTCTTTGGTATAGATATCGTGCGTGCAATTTGCATACTCATAATCTTCAGGCTCTTATCCAACTGGGTGGGGTCGGCAGAGCATGTTTCCTTTCTCCTTTCTCTACTTCTCTGTTCATTCGTCAACTTTGCATTCACGTAGCGTACTATAGAAATCTAATTAAACATGTTTTTGTTACAGGTAATAAAATTTATCAATACTGCCTAGCCCAGATGGCGCTGCTGGGATAATTTGAAATCCGGCATTTGAAAATGTCAATACATGATAATAAAGTGAGTAATTAATCTAACTTTGACTTGACTTAGTCACTCATCAGCCAGAAGACGTCCACTGCTGGACGAAGGCCTCTGCCTTAATAGGGAGGGGTAGCCATAATCCCCACGCTTGGCAGGCGGCTTGGAGATCGCAGTGTTACCACCGTTAACTAAGAGGACGCTGCTGCCCGTCCTCCGGTGGTTCTGGATGCAGTTTTAGGACATACCCAAGTCCAAGTGACTTGACTTAATAAATGACGTGAATAAGTACATTCATCATCATCATCAGCCCGGAGACGTCCATTGCTGAACGAAGGCCTACCCCCTTAGACCGCCACACTGTACGACAACCTGCCCTGCTTTATCATACTGAATCTAAGCTCATTATAGCTATAATAGTGTATATTATGCAATTAGTGAATAAAGGACGGATTTAAAGCGAGGGCCATAGATGAATCATGAGCATTAGAACGATTCTAACGACTGATGACTGACTTCATGATGATTCAAGTGTTACAATCCTGAGCGATGCGAGTGATTCATGACCCTCGATATAAACGCCAAAATAGTCATTAAAAGTACTTTTTATTCACTGTCTTCAGTGAATAAAATAAGCGTTTTAGAGTGGGAATGGTATAAATACTTTATTCAGTCGTTCAGGATTCTATTTTTAACCCCCGACGCAATCAGAGAGGTGCTATAAGTTTAACGATAGCTCTCAAATGCATGAACAGTTTTTTTTACATCTTTATATCTAGCAAGCTATATTAACCTCCTTTAAAACCAAACACCTATACCCAAACCTATTGCCAAACAATGACTGTTGTGTTTTATTTTAGTGTGTTACTCGCGTTTTCGGCAATAATATATATATATATATATATTTTATATTCTTATTCTTATTTTTTTCTGTCTGTTTTCATGCAGATAAAACTTTTTTGTTTTATTCGCTTTTTGAGTCTTCCGGCGAGATATTTACCAAGGCACTGGCTGTCCACTCAGCCTGTGATTTAATTAGCCTGCTGTCGAATATCAACGTCAGTACATGTATAATTTCCCATTAACTCCGCTTTGGAAGCAATAAACGTGTCAGACGTGTTACTAGACGGCCCCAGTCTCGCGTGACAGCTAGGGATGTGTCTTTCATTTTCTATTATCGAATTATCGAACGAGTGAATTCGAGCGATTATTCGAAAATAATGTTGCGCTTGGGAGTGTTTCGTTATGATGAAAGTTCAAGTGCTTGATTGACTTTGTAAGAAAATGAGCTTGTAAGTAATGAGAACGTTTCAATACGATTATCGTATCAAGTATGTTATATTGTGCAGTATCTTTTTCACTCCTCTTGCTCAAAGAGTGCCTTATTGTACGTACGCACCAGAGCGGGGCAATTGTAATTTTAATTTCTGTTTCCAACGAGTCTACAAAAACTATAATAAAGAAAGACTGTTTCATAAAAAAAATATAAAAATCTGTTGTCAAAGTCACAATGCATTTATTTTGTATTCGGATTATTTTATTTTCTCGCAATTGTAGTGAACAATTGTAGTGTAGAGTGGAACACACGGCGGTAAAAACCCATTATAGCCCCTTGTCATTTTAGCCCCTTGTGTAACAATCTACTATATCTTCCAGCAAACTTATTTAGACCAAACATTGATCTTCCCTTACTTCTTTATTCTTAGTAATTTTAAAAGCTAAAGTACGTTTATTTTTTCATAAATACATAACAAAATAAAGAAACAGTAAACAACACCGAAAAATATGTTAAGATCTTTGAAATTCTGCAGCGCAGATATAAATAACGTTATGTTATGAATGAAGTGGAGTTTCTTAACTTGAATATACACTTAGTAAACTACCAACCAACGTACCTATCTCATCGTATCTAAAATAAAACTGACAGCCTGTTTTTTAAAATTGTATGTCATTATCATCCGCAGCCATCCTTAACCAACTGCAATGATAGATCTTTCACTTGCTACCATCTGCCTGACTTTACGGGCCAGTCGCGAGCAGGTTCGACCCGTGGTTTTATCTATATCACCAGCAGGGTTAGGATGTGCAGCGCGACAAAATTTTGTCGTGTCTATATGTCTTGCGAAAGAGAGACAGACCTATACAGAGTCGTAGCCTTGTCCTGTTTTTAAGAAACGAGAAACTTTTCTCGTGGTGCGCATCCTAGCCCTGCTGCACTCCGTTTACATTGTCTAGGAAACTATTTACAGCTGTTTAGTTTCGTCATTTATCCAACTCTACAGTTACGCTTGTTGCGATTTTATTGCATCAGGACGGAGCAGGGACCGAGCTCGAAGCCGTTATTCGAATTATTCATTCGTTTAGCCAGCCCTACAGCGTCTCGCCGGACACGTCCTGCGCTCGGCACGTCCGCGCCCTGATTTCCCGTAGGGGGAGGATCCTAAATCTAATGTCGACATCCCATCAGGGCTGGCGTGTCGCGTAATTACGCATCAAGTCAACAGAAGCTGTTGTTATTTTTTGGTGAAAATAATTCCAAAAGAAAGTCGTAAAAATATACACATGATATATATTTATTACCTAACTATAAAATTATTACCTAACTATATACCCAAACCTAACCCAAACCTTTTGTTCAAAAGGTATTTTGTTCCACGAGTTTTGAAAATTCACGAAAAAAAACAGTTGTTCCATAAATTTTATCACAAGATCCATGAACATTTTGTATGGAACAACTGTTTTTTTTTTTGGGGGAATTTTTTAAAGTCGTGTTAGAGAAGTTGTTTCACGACTGCTCCCTAGCCAATTAAATAGCACCATGTATACGGTCCATTTTGATGAAGTTCCATTTGAATGAGCACAAGATTCGAAAACTGAAAATTGATTACTTTCTTCCACACCGCATTTTTGATTAGGTATAGTAGCGCTACATTTGATCACTTGCACTACTTTTAAGCACCTACTTGGTATGTGCAGAATGAACCTATCCAAATGCAAACACATGTTGGACTTAATTTTACTTTGTTATTAATATTCGCCTTAATGCATTTAATGTTGCATCCTATCATAATCTTCGGCCCAGAGACGTTCACTGGTCGAAAGAGGCCTTTTCTTAGCCCAAGGGTTATCACTTTATATTCTTGCGACCTGTCGAACTAACCTGTACGTGTGACTGTGTATCATTTGCATCCACTGGTTGACCGCCCCTTTCACAGTCATCGGTCCACCTAGTAAGAGTCCCATCTATGTTCCAGCTCGAGGTCGCTACAAGATCCTTTCTTCCCTTTCTTTCTTTCTTTCTTTCGTTGCGCCCTGTATGACACGTGAAATGCGATTTGATTCGCACCTCATTTATTAGAATCTTCCGTTGGCCGTGGTAAGTTAAACAGGAGACCGCTTGTGAAGGAAAACGTCGTGAGAAAACCTGCTTACGTCCGGAGAAGAAATTCAATGGCATATGTGAATTCACCAACCCGCAACTGGGCCAGCGTGGTGAAGAACATGGTCCTTCGCCCTTCGAGGGTAGGCCCGAGTCCAGCAGTGGACGATAAAAAAAGGCTGATTACGCTTGTAAGAATCTTCAGAATAGTTATCTTAAAGAACATAAATATTTACATGCATACGTCATACATAAAATAAATAAATATTGGGGGACATTTTACACACAACGCCATATAGCCCAATACTAAGCAAAGTTTGTATTATGGAAACCAGATAGCTGATAGAATACTTATATACTTTTTTTTTCGTAAATACATACTTATAATACATAGTACACCCAGACACAGAACAAACATCTACGTTAGTCACAAAAATGTTTGTCCCGGGTGGGGATCGAACCCACGCCCTACAGCTCTGAAGGCATACATGCTACCAACTGAGCCATAAGGCTGTCAAACACATACACATATACATGACATAGACTGCGTGGTCGGGCTAAATTTGTAGATACACATATAGACACAGACACGGGTAATATTTTAGTAACACCATGTCTGAAGAGACTTTTGGCGGGAACGCGAGAAAATCATGTCGCTTCATTGTATTATTTTCAAAAACTTGTGTTTTTTCGAGTGTTAATGCATAAAAATGGTGGCGTTTTATTCATTAAGTGCTGATTTACGAGCAAGAGTGTGGGCAAGTGATATAATGTAGTGAAACGTGTCTTTTCGTGTTGTTTCCAAAACTCCGAAGAAGCTTGTAGTAAAGTTGCCACGACTTTACTAGGGCATGATTGGACTTGAACATGACTTACTGTGTGTGACTTGGACTGTGACTGCGACTCATTTACTTACATTAACTGGAGAAAGATGAAAAAGGATTGATGAAGAAATATGTATTCGGCTGAAGGACTAGTATCCATGGCCAGGAACTATTAAAAACAACAACAACCATGTCTGAACCATCAAATAGTAACTTATTAGTTAGTTATGTAGGACTGTAGGTATAGGCTGGTGTCTAGAAGAAAGGCTGCAGAGCGCATCTAAGCGACGAGGCCGATTGCAGCCGGCCTTGCGGATCTTGCGATTCGAGCTCTTCTTAATCTCCGGCCCACAACCTTCGAATACCTGAGCACTCGTGGACCGTTAACACGCTTTTGTAATGCGAAATAGTTTCCGTAAGTTGGCAACTAATATTTGAGCGATGCTCTTGATGCAAGTGAAAGGGATATTGGGAGATTCCTCGATGACACGACTAATTATGTCACACAGCGCTATTTTGAGCGCTGTGCACGACACGTTGTACGTATAGAGCTAAAATATGTCTTAGGACAGATATTACGTGTACTCGTATTTAGAAATAAATTTGATGATTAGATTCTTAAATTTTTGATGATAAAATCTTGCGTTTTGGCCGCCCATGCAGCACGCTTGCCTAGATGAAACCGATTCACTCGCGACTTGAAGAGACCCAGATTGTAAAGGTGGTTTTACGGAATTTGTCAAGGCAGTAGGATTTATTTAATTCTGCTTTATCGATGTAATATCATGCAAACAGACTATAGTCGCCGCGTAACCAACTGAGTTACCAACGTCCGGCCATAAATCATGGCCGCACGACCCACAAGTGCAAGCAAGACCCACAAGTGCGAGCGAGATAGACATAATGAAATGATTTATGGCCGCACGACTCAGTTGGTAACGCGGTGACTATAGTACTTTTCGCCGAGAAAATGGCCGAAAAAATAATCATAATATTTTAATTTAGTTCGTGACACGTTTATTCACTACTGAAGCTACTTTGAAAATATATTAAAGTGATAGAGTAAACATAGATAACCTGTGTTGGTTCAAAACTGTACTAATAAAATTATGGAAACATTTCATCGAATAGATAAATTACAAATTAGGCAAAGAGGTATTTATTTATTTATATTAAAAAAACTAATATTAAATGTAATGACACTCAGGACGTGATTACAGATAGAAAAGAGAGAGTCGGTGCAGCGTGGTTCTAGCTAAATATGTATCTCTGCTAAGATTAGATCCCGTAGGACACTTCGTTAAAGAAAAATATATATTGTTAAGTTATCCAGCAAAATTCATAAGCTGTTACATTTACATCTGCTCGGTTCGGACCGCGGGTAAATACCATGGGTAAGTAGGTACTTTAGTCTCACTCATTGGTGGACGTACTTTAGTGGGCTAATTGGTCGAAAATGCGTTCATTCATATAGTCGAAGTCTGTGATTGGCGCGAAAGATTTGAATCAATTTTGTTGACGAAAAACTGTACCGTAACCTTAATCACAATAACGAACTGACAATACTTGGACGAGCTGGCGCTTATCTTTAGCGTCGGGAAACTGGTGTACTATCAGTCAATAGGTTCTAGCGTCAATGCTCTTCGGTAACACACAAAAAGAAACTTAAAAATTGTCTCCTCGAAAAGCTAGAATCCATTAAGGCACCCGCCGCCCTACTGTTCAATAATTCGATCACGCCAGCGCGTATTATCGCCACGTTATTATGAACGCGCCCCAGGGAAGAAAACAAAGCAAGTGCGAGTAGATAAGGGAGTTCCTTGTATAAAAACAAATTACCTATTTTGTGATAACACAATATGTTTTTCGACTTTCTTCATGAAACATTGAACATTTAATTAAGGAACACTTTTAAACTATCACGGGTAGGGATTCATTATAAGTTATATTATTTATCATCATCATTGACAGCCATAAAACGACCATTGCTGGACGAAAGCCTCCTCCTTAAATAGAGGGGTTTGCCATAATCCCCACGCTTGGCAGGCGGCTTGGGGATCGCAGAATAGTCACCACCGTTAACCAAGAGGACGCTGCTGCCTGTCCTCCGATGGGTCTGGTTGCAGTTTAAGGACTTATGCGAGAAGGGATTATGGCAGCCCCTCCCTATTAAGGGGGAGGCCTTCGTCTAGCAGTGGACGTCTTCTGGCTGTTGATGTGATGTGATGTAGTGAAACGAACTCCCAATATTCCGGCGCATGATTTACATGCACCATGTTCACGAGGGTTGTCTGCCCGTGAAGATGGTGCATGCCTAATAACAGAACTATAATTTCAAGAATTAAAAAAAAAAAATTGCTTCAAAATAACCTTCAAAGGTAGGGCTTCATACCAATCGTACTGCGACCAGCGGTCTGTCGACTGTAAATCTATCCGATCTTCAATAAGTGGTCGTTTGAATTGTTCTCAGAATGAGGTCCACTATTGCTACTATAGTATTATGTAATCTATTGCTAATGATCATAAAAATGTATAAAGGTTCAGGAATCCTCCGGCCGAGTCAAGAACCTTTTTTTGCTGTTCCGTAAAGAGGTAACATACAATGTGACAAAATGGTGTGATTACCGTTACGAGATTGATCGTTTCATTTGTATCATCATAATCAGCCTGTCATAGTCCACTGCTGGACATAGGCCTCTCCCAAGGCACGCCACTCAGCCCGATCTTCAGCTATCCGCTTCCAACCACTGCCAGCTGTCCTACGTATATCGTCATTCCATCGAGTCTCAGGACGTCCTACCCTACGTTTGCCGATACGTGGCCTCCACTCTAGAACACGTCTACCCCAGCGGTTATCGGTTCCGGAAATTCGGTATCCGGTTACCGGAAATGATTCTTAGTGATTCCACTCCGCTCGCTTGTAAGTCAACTATCATTTGTATGTAGCCTTATTAAAATATGAAAGCGCAAACTCTACTCTGGTTTAACAAAACCAGCCAAGTGGCGAGTTTACATACAGGAGCCCGAACTGAACCAAATAACACACATTTGTATGAAAAATTGTACAAATATATTTTTTGTGGCGGTACGGAACTCTCGGTGCGTGAGTTCGACTCACGCTTACCACAACGCTGTGCTATTCTGTGCATACTAAAATATACTTTCAGGCCGTCACATACGATGAAGATGCTATAATATTTAATGTTATCTTAGAACATATTTCAGTATCGCTAGTCATACTTAGTGGAAGCAATACAAATGACTAAGATAAATTATATATTCAAAAATTTTTAAAACGAGCGATATTTTATCTTAATATGAAAATATTATAGCATCTTCGAGCCCTTCAAGCTCTTGAAACAGACAGTGAAGTAAAGCTAATTTATATACATTTTTAAGCTAATTTAATACTTATAACCAGGTGGCTAACATTAATTTTACAAGCAGCTATTCCAATAACACAATTAAAACCAATGATGTTTTTAAATAACCGTTAACAAGCGCCCAATTATAATACCAAAACAAAGGGCTAATAACACCCGATTACAGCATTAATTCCTTGATTAATTCGCATTAGTTCGTCGGTATACAAACTACGTTTAAGCAAACGTGAATATTTGCAAATATAATGACTTCATTTTCTACCATTATAGAGATGGGAAAAGTTTAAGCAATTATTAAACGTTTTTAGATATTGAGGAAACAACATTTTGACGATCGTACCATTTTTAACCGACTTCAAAAAGGAGGTTCACAATTCGGTTGTCTTTTTTTATATTATTTACGTCAGAACTCCGTTATTTGTAATTGGAAAATTCTTTCTTCTTCAGACATTTCAGAAATTTCTATGGGACCACATAGAAATTTCATCAAAATCGGTTTAGTAGTTTGGTTTAACTAACCAAAATAACTGGATCGCCAAAAAAATTATTCAAATCATTTAAATCAACATGATAATTAATGATCAAACGAACTTAACAAGTGAAGTTCGATCACAATTATGTGAACGGCTTCATTCGACGCGATTTTGTTTACATATTGTAGTTATGCCTCCACGTACCGGCCTTCAACACTAACTACAATAAGTAAACAAAATCGCAAAGAATGAAGCCGTGAAACATAATATAATATCAATGAACAACTAGTTCAATCTTTTTGTATTAGCAAATAGGTACACGTATTCTAATCTTAAAGTCGAGTAAGTTATTTTATTCAAAGCTATTATTTAGCTCAACTCTAACTGTGTGTGATTGTAAGTACATTCCGACGTTGGCAAATACTGGGGCCAAAACTCAGCTTCCGTGTTTGTATTTGTATTCTACTAATGCATTATCTATCGATAGAACTGGTTCCCCTGGTGATACCGAAAACTTCTTATGACATTTTGTCTACTGGGAATTTCTTTCTCGATAGTTCCGAAATCTTTTACTACGTCGATATAAGATATAAGATATTTGGATTGTCTCTAGACTTTCATCGGTCTGGATACAATCCTTTTGTTTTTTGTTGTGTAGTAGGCTAAGTAGTCATTGTAGTTTGTTGTAGTTAATAAAGGCTTATGCCTGTTAAAAAAAAGATATAAGTAAATAAATATCGGTGGACATTTTTCACACAGCGCCATCTAGCCCCAAACTAAACTACGTCGATATTATTAGTATCTCTCGTGGTGTTTTATAGGGCCCGTACCGTGCCCTGACGAGTTCCCAACGTACAAGACCAGACTGTCCAGAGACAACGTCCAGAATGACGTCGCGGCCGATGATCTCTTTGACTAGATATCATTGTGAACTATGTAGGTGTGTATACGTGGCTACTACGAAAGTGTTGCTTTGACTAGATATCATTGTGAACTATGTAGGTGTATACGTGGCTACTACGAAAGTGTTTTTGTGAATCCGTCCAGGCAAGAAGCTTACAAATACAAATACAAATAGTTTATTGATAACACCAAAGTTACACGTCAAATTTCATTAAGTATGTCACAATAAAATGAAATAATAATTATAAAAAATATGTTAATAATCTCTTATTTTAAAATAAGCTTCATTGTCATAAAACAAATTCTCTTGCAACCACGCTCTGAGCTTGGTTTTGAAGCACCCGGTGGAAGGAGCTTATACCCACAAATAGAGATTGCATTCAGAAAATTCCTTTGAAGCCTAAAAAAATACCTTGAATAACGTCTCTGTTATCGTGAACTAAGCGCTTTAAGTTAGAGTGAGTGAGACACCAGACATCAGACGACGTTTAAAGTCATTTGTAGGCTTTAAAGTAATGTTCTGAATGCAATCTCCATGTGGGTACGAACTTTTTTTTTTATTCGGTATAGCTTTGTATTTGACTATTTCTTGCCTGGAAGGCTTCACAAAAACACTTTCGTAGTGGCCGCGTATACACCTACATAGTTCGCCTTAAGCTACTTGCGTCCGGGCGGCTGTCAGCATCAGCTAGTCCAATAAAAATACTTATCCTTTAAACAAACGCGAAATTATAAGCAAAACCGCTGAAAAGAAGTCAACACATTTTCTTTGTTTACTCTCTACACTTTGCCGTCATTATTTTTCCTCCTAAATTAACGTCATGTTTCTAAGGCCTCTGCGGGATGAAATTAAATTTATTATCCCAAGTTGTAGATGTTTACCGAACTCCCTTTGTGCCTATATACAGTCCTTACGCAGTGACGCAACATCATTGGATTATCTTAAATTGATCTGTAAATTTATCATTAGTGATACCCTATTGTGGACGAATATCACGTACCAGAGGTAATCTGCAGGCTAATCATGTAACTGTTCGGGATCGCGATTCGGATCGCTATTTGTCATAAATGTCACTTGTCACAGTCACAGCTTCACGTTATCACGGTGAGTGTGAGTAATAAAATAAATACAAAAAAAACATGCAGTCGTATTGAGAACCTCCTTTTTTGAAGTCGGTTAAAAAGAAAAGAATTTGGTAGAGAAGTGCAATACAAACTGATAACTTCCCTGCCTGGTTTAAACAAAGACATGGCAACAGAGAAGTGGCGAAACCAACATTTTTTTACTAATAAAGACGTTACACAGTGATGATTTAGCCAATTGCTTGTTGGTACATGATTGCCCACTTAGATTAGTGGTGCGTAAAGGTTCATGATTATGTAAATTCTGTATGCATTAGTTAACACTGGCATGCATTAATATGATGATGATAATTTATCATCACAATCGGGCCATCTTAATCCACTTTAAGACATCAGGCCTCTCGCAAGGCAGGCCTCTCAACCTAATCTTTGGGGTTTTCCTTCCACGCAATTAACACACTTCTGCAACTTTTTACGCGTGTCAAATAAAATCTCAAGCTGTCTTACGCTCTCACAGCTTAGGTAAATAAAGCTACCTCACTCTAATAGCGCTTCATAAAAACGGACCGCGCTTAGAGCACACCGGACAGGTCGTGTTTTTACGCACGCTCACAATGACAATGACTCTTTGAGTCCCTTATTTCACCTTATTGGCGGATTGTGTGCGTGCGTGAATACATGTATGCACCCCGAGTATGGAACCCTAAAAGAAATATGTTCTAGAGAAATCTAGCGAGATAAGGTAAACGTTTCCTATGCCGGAACGCGGATCCCATCCGCCAACGTTTGTTTACCGGCAAACGAGAGGTTAAAAGCAAGCCACCCGTAACTTGTTATGTTTTAATATTTTATTAACATCAATTGCGATGTAAAACCAGAACCTAACCTTTTTCCTTCACCAGTACTGAGAATTTGTAGATTGATATCAAATCCATGACCATTACCGGGAATCGCTCTGTTACAAGTAGGTTTAATAATAATTATGTATTTGTAAATAGTAAACATGAAACCACAGAATAATAAATAGTCATCTAAGTGTGAAGATCACTTACGCGTTTTGTTTTTTATTATTTTTACAATACATTTGCTTGAAAAATGCATTTGCCAGTGTCAAGTATTTATTTGTATCACGTTTTTGATCATTTTCAAGTCGAATTAGTCTAAGTCACAGTCAAAGTGATGTCACACATACTAAGTCACAGTCAAGTCTAGTCATACTCTAGTAAAGTCGTGGCAACTTTACTATAAACAAGCTTCTTCGGAGTTTTGGAAACAACACGAAAAGACACTCATATTAGAAACGTTTTAACGAAGACGAATTTTAAAACGAAGTTTTTTTTCTTCTTCCTTCCTAGGAGAATTATGGCATCGCACTTTGAGCATTTGCTAGTGTCAAGTATTTAGTTGCGACTTTCGGTCCGATATAATAAAAACAAAATAATAAAGTTTGCCTCATATCTGTTGTAAGTAGTTCTGTTATCTGTATTCTCGCAAATGTGTTGTAAAACGTTGTATGGCACTCGTGCGGTATTGGTTTTTACAAACTCGTGACTATGGTCAGCCCTCGATTTCGTCTAGGGCTTACATTCGTCTACTTGTTTGTAAAAACCAACTTACCGCACTAGTATCATATATAACTATTAACTATTACTAAACTTTAACAAAATACAATTCAGTTTTTCGAATCATATACAGATACACAAACTGAATATACCTAACATGAAGATTTCATATTAGAATACGTAATATAATATTTACCCTTCTATAGGCTACTACTAGTCTACTACCAGTTGGCAACGTCCCAGCATGCTAGCGGTACATTCAAATTCACACTATTTATTGGCTATAAGTTTGAGTTAGTGTTGGGCCCCCGACTTCACACAGCCTGTATCTTGGGGTTCTAAAATAGTACTTATCTCGCGCTTAGACAAGTATATTGTAAAATAAGGTGAGAATTAGGGTTTGGGTCCCGAGACGTCCCGCGACTTTTTGGAAATTTAGTTGTATCGTGTCCCAACTTTCGGGTCTAGACTCGAGACGAGACACGGTTGTTGAAATTATAAATAATATTATTTACATAAAACTAGGCTTGCTTTAACTTTAACACATTTAATATTTAATGTGATTTCGCGTTCAAATCAGTTGAAAACTTATTTGTGTTTTGGTCTACGCTTTTCGAATATTGCCTGACTACTTTACCTATACATAGTTATTTTTACTCTACAAAAGAAAAGGTCCCGTGTTTCTCAGGAAAGGATAAAGAATTAGTATACTTTTTAGTAATTTAGTATG
Organism: Erannis defoliaria; assembly: GCA_905404285.2. Lineage (NCBI taxonomy): Eukaryota > Metazoa > Arthropoda > Insecta > Lepidoptera > Geometridae > Erannis > Erannis defoliaria. Next base: position 3,104,296 of record FR990075.1, read on the forward strand.
ATTTTTCTTCTCCTTGAATGCCTAATACTGACTAAACATTGGAAGATTGTCCTAGTTTCAGAGGCATTTGATCCATGCCGAAGTTTAGACAAGCGTGGGCTGAAACAACATGATAATTTTGAATTCAACCAAGAATTGTATTTGCTGGGGCTTCCTGAATTCTAATTTAACTTACTTTTTCTTTTCGAAGTTTTTGTTTTAAACGTGAATTATTATGTGATTGATATTGATCTTACGTTAACGGTCGGTTTAAGGGTTTGCGGTTTGGTTGTTATGTGGATAATGCATTTTTGTTTCATTTATACACGATTCACGTTGTCGAATACTCCAACTATAGTTTCGATCACATACGGTGACTTTTTTCAAGGAGTGAAGTGAAGAATGAGTTAGCCCGATCCGCGTGTGGTGATCTGTTTTCACTCATAAATCATATTAAAATGTCATTCGTCCTCGACAAAAGGACAGAGGAGGAACGGAACACCTATTTATTTCGCCATTGTAGAGTTAACCCCAAGTTTTTTTCACCATTAGAAGAGTGAGTTTACGGCGTCAGTAGCTCTCTTATCACTTAACCCACCCAACACAACCTAATCCTAAGCTAGTCACCGCCACTCCGCTCAAGAACCAGGACTTCGGATTCCACACCACTTATAAGTCATTTGTACATTATTTATAAGCTAGTTGTAAGAACGTGCGCTGGCGCATCGCAGGTGTGAATCATTATTTGACAGCTCCGAAAAATATAGACGAAAAATTATAGGCAATAATTAACCGCCGGTAGCTTGCAACCGGTACCATGCTGAGTTGAGTCCGTTTTGTGGCAGAAATAAATGATCCACAAAATATTTTTGTATGTTTATAACCGCTATATTGCTATATTGTTGTTATCAGTGTTTATTTATTCTTTGCCACAAATAAATGATTGTCTATTGTCTATTTGTAGGTTGTAACAACTGATAAGTGCCTTATAGTAGCTCAGTTGAGTAGCTCTGCCTTCAGAGGTGTAGGAGGTGTTCGTTTCGCACCCAGGTATTTAAGTTTGTTAAATTATTTCTGTGTAACTCTTGGTGTGAACTATAGAGAGTTAATCAATCAGGTCAAGCATTTTTGTGACGAACATAGATATTTGTTCTGTGTCTGGGTGTTGCATGTATTTACAAAAAAAAAAGTATATAAGTATTCTATGAGCTATCTGGTACCCAAAGTGCAAGCTTTGCTTAGTTTGGGGCTAGATGGTGCTGTGTAAAAAACGACCAACAATATATATTTTTTTAATTTAAAATATGGTTTCATGGATTTTCCAAAAGCCGGGGAAGCTCAGGTAATTCACTAGTAAAAAATATTCACAGTGATGAGTACCTACAATGATTTTCTTTCGTCTTAGTAATACCAATACGGGCAAGCATTATATATTATACGCATTATACGTAGAGTGGGTACTTAAGATAGGTATAAATCTATGTCTAAGTCCAACAGGTGGACCTGTGAAGTAATTCTCATTGCTTCATTTCACGCGAATACGTAATAAAGGCGTTATAACGCGTCTGAGCTATATTTCTCGTGAATGTGGGTAATTTGTAGCGCGTGAATAACAGAAGCTCGTTTGTATTTCGTTTTAATATAGTAAAATAAATATTTTATTGAATAATAACAAAAAACAGAGTACTAAAAAGTTTAGGACACTCTGGACATTAAGTACATTTCTTACCAGATAAATTACTATCCCAGGTGACGAGCGCAGTACAGTGCGGTGCAAGATTGTATTCGCAAGTTTTCAATTCTGGCACTGCTACTGTTATGGGCAGGTGTGACGCTTACCACCAGGCGAATGTCTCCTCGTCTCGTCTCTCAATTGTATTTAAAAAAACTGCAAGAAGTTTAATAGGAACAGACTAAGTATCTTAAATGCTACTTGCTAATTCTGTTTTTATCATGTCCAGCTGAGTTGACTTTCAGCTTACTGGGTGCTTTGCTTTTTATTTAGTTTATCCACAGAGCTAAAATGTATATACTATACAAGAGTTTATCAAACTAAATTGTCTTTCAACGAGTATAACATTGTGATAGCAACACCACACGCCCGACAATGGCGGATTTTCTGATAGGCAATTTAAAAAAAAAGTAGTTATCTTCAACTCGATAGACGGCGACTATACGTGACAGTCAAAAACAGCTTCATATTTTTGATCTGTGACACTAAATAAAATAAAAAACTAGTGTTTTTTATACATATTAATATTTTTGATTTATATAACTAAGAGTAAAATAACACTTTTTTTTACTATTTAAGGGCTTGCGTTTGATTGCCATCTCGTCTGATGTTAAACGAAGATGCAGTCTACGATGGAGCACGCTTTCCTAGAAGAAACCGATTCACTCGCGACTTGAAGACATCCTGCCCCCTTGGTATTTCCCCAGCGGGAACGTGATAAAGCTAGAATATGAAAACGTCTGTCTCGTTTTCGCGGGGAAAAAAGAGTGGATAGACTTTTATCACGGCTCGCGTGCGTGGCGGGCAGATTATAATTATTGGGAAACACGCACACACGCAGCGCATTTCACTGTTCAGCAGTTCGATATTTCTATACATACAACTATCCCATTTTATTCTTTTGCATTTTATAGTTGTAATTAACTAAAGCGATTCTCATTACTGTCTTACTTGTCTGATATTACCATCTGATCAGGTAAGTAGGAATAAAAAAAAACATTACGGGATCTCAGCGACGGGCCTTGTTAACAGATTATTGTGGAAAATTATCTCAGTCTGGCAACTGAGCTAAGAAAAATACTGGGCGCTAATAATCCACTAAAATTTAAAACCGAGATCAGTTACCACGGATCTATGATAATTAGGCTGTCCCTGTAAATTCCCATGCTTTTCGCTATGCGCAAGTGAAACGATCGGCAAATGACGTCGCATAGGGAATATTGGGTAACGACGACTCGTATTCAAGTCATATGATTTAACACGTGATTTATGAGATCAGTAAAATTATTTTAAAAATATTTGCTTTGTAAGGTTGTGTTTTTACTCGTTGCGCCTAGTCGAGAAAGATGCGTCTTACAAATTGTGAAGTTATGTCCATCATAGCTAAAGCCAATGCGTTATTTGGACACGAATTTGAATACGGTTTTAAAGACTCATATCACTGGTTTTTTGGTAAAGGAAAACATTGCGAGGAAACCTGAAATCTCTGCCGGAGTCTGTGTTTTTTCGTTGGCTTGTATTTAGCTATTGTGTTTTTTTGTGGAGTTATTTTTTGATAAAGTCTGACACGAATGAAAGTGAGATGCTATACTTCTATTTTTTCTTTCACCATACATGACTTTTTAATATCAGAATGAATAAGTTGTTTGTGTGGTTGCGTTAGATTGAATCCTAATTTTTTATGATAACAAGTTAGAAATGATTCGAGCAAAACGCTCCTGATTTATTTATCTCGAGTTTGATATTTTATGTATTAAAACTTGGTTTTATGGTCTCCCCTAAAAAAACGTTATCGTAGTGCAGTTTATATTTAATGTTTTCTGATTAACATTTGTAACTGCATTTTAACAATATTTAGTTGCTTTATTGACCTAATATTTGACGAATTGACTTTATGTAATTAATATCTAAGTTAGAATATATAATGTAGACTAAACGTATTTTTTATGTTGTTCACAGGTAAGGCCAGTTATCGGGAAAATGATTCACGCCTACAGGTATTCAAATATTCACTATTCCACAACATGCACTTAGCGCAAATGACTCTTATCTGCGGTGATTGCGTAAAATTATGCACTGCAGGCAACGATAATCAATGTCACAGCGAACTCAACAGTAACAGAAGTACTATACAAATAGTTTATTGATAACACCAAAGTTACAAGTCAAATTTTATTTCAAGTATACAAGCACAGAATACATAATACTACACTAGATACTCAAGTAACGTGTCGTGGTATATATTGGAAGAAGAGAGCTTGGTAGCCCGTGGGCCCTACGGAAAGGTTTGTACCTAAGAGCACTGCGCTTGTACATTGTGCCCTAACTAGTTGTGGTTATATTACACTTCTCTCAGTTACTCGTTAGACATTTGCTGTGAAATCACATGATCCTATTAATATTAAAAAAGCGTAATTGTGTTTGTTAATTTGTGTCTTTCTCTATCACGCAACATGACAGGTTACAGATTAAAGGTTGGAGAACGACATAGGCTTAGGCTACCTCGCATCAGCCAGAAGACGACCACTGCTGGACGAAGGCCTCCCCCTTAATAAGGAGGGGTTGCCATAATCCCCACGCTTGGCAGGCGGCTTGGGGATCGCAGATCTCACCACCTTAACTTAGAAGACGCTGCTGCCCATCCTCGGGTGGTAAGCTACCTATTAGGTGTAGTATGTATAATAAGTATGTACTTACAAAAAAAAAGTATATGAGTATTCTATCAACTATCTGGTTTCCATATTACAAGCTTTGCTTAATTTGGGGCTAGATGGCGCTGTGTGAAAAACAAAACCTTAACCTTAACAGAAAGTTTGATTGGATATCATGATCTGTTAAATCAATTCAATATTTAACACAGGCGTATAAAACGTAGCAATGATCACAACGTTCTGGTATGTAACGTTTTCATGTTGGTAATGAACAATATAATTGAGGGTGTCAATACCGGGAATGTAATCGATTGTGGTGATGATTGTATCGATAAGACACGCGAACTTTGTCGCTATATATATATATAATTATTTAGAACTATATAGCATTAGCGCAGCGGTCGCATCCAAGTAGAATATCTAAGAAATTACGAATTAACAAAATACTGAAATCTTTATTATTATAACCTTTTTTTTGGTAGTTTTTAGGATCCTTCGATAATTTAAAACTTGCATACTATATTTAAAATTTGTACATTAAGTTTCGAAAAGTGCAAATCTAGATAAAAAACACTTTATTCATAATATATTTAAAATATACGATCAAAGCAAGTATACTAACTACTTTTTACTAACTAAAACAAACAATAATCCAAACTCGGATGGGCAGCGTTCGGGAAATTGCGTAATATTTTCTCGTCCAAAATCCCTCAGTGTCTGAAGACAAGGGTATACGACCAGTGTGTGTTGCCAGTGATGACATATGGAACTGAAACGTAGTCTTTAACTACTGGCCTTTTGGAGAAACTCAGAGTTACGCAACGGGCAATGGAGAGAGCTATGCTCGGATTTACTTTGCGCGATAGAATCCGGAAGAAGGATATTCGCCAAAGAACCAAAGTTACCGACATAGCTCGCAAGGTTTGCAAGTTGAAGTGGCTATGGGCAGGCCACATCGCTCGAAGAACTGACAACCGTTGGGGAAGAAAGTTTCTTGAGTGGCGACCGCGAACCGGAAGACGCAGCGCAACCGGTGGATGCAAATGGCAGGTTGTCGTACAGTGTGGCGGTCTAAGGGGGAGGCCTTCATTCAGCAGTGGACGTCTCCGGGCTGATGATGATGATGATGATTAAATCAAACAATACCAATAGGCAATAAGCATGCGGCATTGCCATGTTGAATGGCGACGCTTATTTATGCGTAGGGCTAAATAAACGCCAGCATAGCTTTGGTATTTCGTATCTAGATATAAAATACAGATAAGACGGCTTACATTGTATCACTAGGCCACGTAGGGCGTGCTATTTACGCAATACCTAAACCTAGGTCTCAGTCTACACCTAGCAACACTATATCCCCGCATAGAATTAAATATAAACTGAGTAGGTATATAATATGTGCTTACACTAATCTAGGCGTGGCAAGGCCAGCCGGCGTCCGCCGCTCTATTTGGTACATGCATGCCGCTTGCAGGATGTATGAAAACTTAAATTGAAATACCAGAGAGACCAACTGCCTTATCAAAATGAAAATGTGTTAATTTAATAGTCTTGAGTAGTAATTAATTTGCGAATTTATGTCCTGTGACATTCAGTGTATAATTATAAGTTTAATTGGCGTAGCTTCCAAATGCTTCAACATTCAAGAGTCAGAAACTTAGACAATACCAGTGACAATGTTTATCACCGTCGCTGGAGGAAATACCCTGTTCAACAGTTATTCTTTGCATTGAGCAAAAAAAAAAAAGTTAAAAAAAAAAAAAGAATAAAGAATAAAGTTGTATTGTATTGTATTGTATTGAGCACTGTCATTTCTATTCACATTTTTGTCCTTAGTTCTCGCTTGAAATTCTCTTAACTAACTCTTTATTTAATTATTACCTTTAACTCTATTTGGCATAAGTTACAAACATGGTAATTGGCCGTAAATATTAGTTTTGGCCATAGCGTGTAGGCGTCAGAGTAAGTTATTTGGGTGTGATTTGCGAAATAAACACAGCACCTTACAATGTTGCTAATGCATAATTTAATATTAAAATACGTGCGTGTAAAAGGTTATCGAATGCAATTGATTTGCTTCGTAAAGTTCTTGTGCGATCAAATAATTAACATTTATATTAGGTACTTATATTATTGTCTGTATTTGGCTGTTCTAGGTCACTCTTAAGATTCACAGTTATGCAGGTTATGTAGGTACACGAGTATAATAATTATCTAAATATAATGTTACATTCAAAACTCATAACCGGTCAAAACCAGTTTTGACTGCGAAAATCAGGCAAAAATGGTTTTGACCGATGCCCTTATAAAAACAGTTTTGACTGATTTTTGTAAATATTTTTATTTTAATATTGGCAAGTGACGAGACGAGCAAGACTGAAATGAGTCAAAAGTGATTTTGACCAACGTTCTTTGACGAATGTGTGGTAGCTATATTTAATCTCTTCATTCACATCCTTAACAAAAAATCTTAACCATTATATAAAACAATTTAATAATACAATCGCAACAACTATACAAATTTTACCTACTTTTTTCTTTCTTAATTTTTGGCTACGCACCGCATTCAGCCAGTGTCAAGTATTATGCATTTTCACTTTATAAAGTATCAAGTTAAATATCTAAGTCATCAAATCACAGTCAGTCACAAGAAATTAGTCACAGTCGAGTCTAAGTCGTGCCCTAGTAAAGTTGTGGCGACTTTACTATGGGCGTTTACGGAGATTGGAAAACAGCACAAAAATACATGTTTCACCACTCTGTACCATTTGGCCACACTCGTGCATATAATTCTATATCAATTCGATCAATCAATTCACTATTTTTAATCATTAATTCGCGAAAAAACACAAGTTTAAGTAAATAATAGAATGCAGCGACATGATTTTCCGTGTTCCCGCCAAAACTCTTTTACCTACTTACCCGATTCTGTTTCTAGTCCCCAGCTCTTTCGTTTTTTTAAATTAAAAAGGTTATTTGAAAAAGGTTGTCGTCGACTTGGGTCTACTTCTACGTCGATGTTAATAGCGTATCGGGAATTCCAGTTACCTCATTCCATTATCATCCATTCATATCCTAAATAGCTCTGATCCAAATAGAGAAACAATACTTTGTGTTTTTATTTACTATCGGCGACACTTTTTGCTCTGCTAAGAATTTCGTCATAAGCTGACCTATTAATATAATGAATTTGATATTTAAGTCATTCTTAAAACATTTAACTGTTTAAGTCTTTTTGTGATCTATTTGGGCGGATCTGGACTTAGCTTAGGTTACCAAAATTAAGTCATTAAGTGGTTTTGAACATTCATCATCATCATTATCATCAGCCCGGAGACGTCCACTGCTGAACGAAGGTCTCCCCCTTAGACCGCCACTCTGTACGACAACCTGCCATTTGCATCCACCGGTTGCCCGCGACTTTTACAATGTCGTCGGTCCACCTAGTGGGAGGCCTTCCTACGCTGCGTCTTCCGGTTCGCGGTCGCCACTCAAGAACCTTTCTTCCCCATCGGTTGTCAGTTCTTCGAGCGATGTGGCCTGCCCTGCGCCACTTCAACTTGCAAACCTTGCGAGCTATGTCGGTAACTTTGGTTCTTTAGCGAATATCCTCGTTCCGGATTCTATCCCGCAAATTAACTCCGAGCATGCTCTCTCCATTACCCGTTTTGAGCATTAAAACTAAAGAATTAAAGTTTTAGTTTTTAAATTTTAAAGTATTAAAACAGAACAGAAGACTGTCCATTTCGATTAGACTCGCGTGCCAAGGGTAGACCCCTATTTAAAGCATAAGTATAAGATAAGGCCATAAGTTTGTTTAATCATACATTCTCTTTTATCCTGTGCGGATGGGAAAAAGCTGAATCTGAATTGAGTTGTGAAGGGACTAAGTTTTATTTTGAGATAAGATTGTTGATCTGGACATCTCTTGGATTGTTAATTGCATTTTATATGAATCAGTTGTTTCTTCTTGCGATTTTAGGGTTAGTCCTAAAGTTAAAGTTGTTCACAATGATGTGTAGAATATCCTTTTTTGGCTTAGTTACTATTATTAGACGTGACGGTATACCCAATAATCATCATTAGCAGCAGCAGCTCACTTAGTCCCACAGTTGTACATAGACCTCTCCTAAAGCACCCCACATACGTAATGTCGTCACTCCATCGAGACTCAGGGCGTCCTACCTACCTTTGTCGGTTCGTAGTCTCCACTCTAAAGCGCGTCTACCCCAATGGTTGTCGGCTCTGCGACAGACCAATATATATCTCCTAAATAAATGCATACTACAACTTGCTGGCACAGAACCTTTGATAAGTATAGCCACTGATAACACGTTCGCAGCAAGGCACGCGGTCGGCCCTGATAACGGCGCGGATTCGAAAGGTGACCTAAATATTGTAATAATAAATGCATTTTTGCTTGCCCTAGCATAATTGTTTACTTCATAATAATTTTAACACGGTAATGATGAAGATAATTATGAATGTTTAACGATCTTTGCTTACATATTAATCTATGACAATTCGTTCTTTTGGGTTCCCAATAAGACCACTAAGAGACGAATCACATACGTATCTTCCGTTTTTATTTCTCGTAAACATAATATTGAAGGCATACGCTTGCCCCGTAAAAGTTCGGACTGTGTACAAAGAGCCAACGTGCCGTTAATCCTGATTATTTATCATGCACCTACTTTATCGGTGCTTAGGTCTATTATGTACTTAGGTTTTATCGGCAAGATAAATCTAACGTCTAGGGCTTATAGGTTGTGGGCTGGAGTAAAAGTGGCGAGTTTCTGATATCAACATTTATTTTGATTAGCAATAAGTTGACTGCAAATGTTATAAAGTAATGTTCTAGCAAAACGCAAAACTATATAGTTGTAAACACATTGAACTTTGGCAACAAAGAGCGGATTTAAATATCACAATTATACAAGGCAGGGACCGTCCATAAGGCGGGTGGAGCGGCCGCTCCAGGCGCCCTTGACCCTTGACGGCAAGTACTCTAAGGGCGCTATATAGATAGAGCGTTTTTGGTGACGGTGTAGGGGGCGCCAAAATCTCACTCCTACCTAAATCTGCTACAAGGAGTACGCTCATAATAACAAAGACAGGACAGGTGATGGTGCTGGTGCATATAGATACGGAACAAAATGACGCGCAAATAATTACTTTTTTTGTGATTTTATTTATCATCAGCTATCGTTTTTTTTGGTGTCGCATCATATCCAATTTATTTTAAGTGACGCTAGAGTTCAATGCACGACTTAATTTCATAGTTGACCTCTAGCGTCAACGATTTTTAATAGTATATTGTAATCAGTACGTTTTTAAGGGAATTCTCGGGAGAATACCCTTTACGCCCGGTTTACACTAAAGAAACACTCAAGTAGCGGAAAAATATTACGTTCTTCATTTGGATAGAAATTACAAGACTGCCTTTAAATTAAAATGGTGCCATTTTAATAAAATTTATAGACCTTCTTCTTGCGCAGTCGGGTAACTGTAGACAACACAAAACTTTTTTTTTTTAATTTTGATGTGACTAATCGAGTTACAGTCCGACCATTTCTGCTGTCAGTGCTACGAGCTAACGCGATCAATGCTTGGAGGATCTATAGCTCTCCTGGGTACTTCCTCAAAGGATCAATGCGAGCAGCGTACGCTCCACTCAAATGTGGTTGCTTCGCGAGTCGCTTTGAGAGAATTACTCTACAAGTCAGTAAATGTGAATGCGTTATCAATCAGTTGGATTGGAGCACGCTTGAACAGGGGCTCGATTTTTGAATTGTTCGCGTGGTTTCCGCATACGAATAAGGCCAACTTACAAACGATATTGTTTGAAATTAGATCATATTCGTATACGAAAACTCTTACGTATGATTCAAAAATCAAGCCACAGAGTTGAAGTGAGCGATGAGCGTTCGCCGCGTATCTGCACTGTAACAAGACCGCCCCAAAGTACACATTCCAAGCAAATGTTACAACTCGTAAGTAGAACGCCGCTAATAGGCTTGAATATATCCTGTTTAAGTTTCTGATCTTTAAGGAGTGTATAATTTGTAGGTACCTAGGCTAATAAGCCAGCCATTTACCGCATTCAAAATAAATTATTCTATGTAATGTTGTACGTTTTAACAACCAATACTTACTAAACTGTGGTCTTAAATAGCTTCCATTAAATAATGTTGAAGATTATATTGAAAGTTACGCATAAACTGTCCATTATCTTAAAATATCTGAATGCCTCGACAAACTCTTCAGTAAATACTGAAGGTAATTAAAATAATATTAGATAACTCTTTAGACTCGTTGCTCGGTGTTTCCATGTTTTATGAGTCCTTCGTACTGGTTGACGCTCTTATTGGATTAAAACTTTGTACAAGAAAAAACAACTTTTCAATGTTCATTGTTATTTGTTTAATTAATTAATAAATATCAGTGGGATAAAGATAATTGGATAAAAGTTGTATATTGTTTTTGTTATTTTTTGCAAAATAGGTTAAAAGTTTAATATTATCTACAATACAATACAAAACAACTTTATTGCACACCAGAAATATAGAGCAACTACTAACCAACTACCTAGCTATACCTTCTCTAGCTACCTTCAGTCTTTCATAGCGAAAATAGAATGCTTGTCTAAACAATCATTCTATTTTCGCTGTGAAATCATGTTAGTATTTCATATCTAAGAATTAATGATCGCCGTATTAGTAAGGAGTAAAATGACTAACATAAGTCATTGACAGAAATAGCGTAACTAATCAAAAGATTAATAACTTTAAAAAAAAAAAACAACCGACTTCAAATTAATATCGGACTACCTCGGGAGTATAATTTTTTTAAATCGGTCGACAATTGACGCAGAAATGGGTGAACATACATAAAAAACATACATACCGAAAATAGAACCTCCTCCTTTTTTGAAGTCGGTTAAAAAGGCATTTTTCAATAGCTTTGATTTTTTATTCTAATATATTCTTAAAAAATTAAAATATCAACTATCTCTTCTCACACGCGCTTGACCAGCCGAAACTGATAAACCAATAAATAATCAAAATCGTATTTCGGCGTAGGACTCTACCCTTGACATTCAGTGACGTTCGAAGCATCTCAATACTAAAGAGGCGGAACTCACACTCCCAGACACATCAGAAATAAACTTTAGTATATGGAGCTAAGTACGGGTGCTCTACGAACGTTCGGCATCCGGATTCTTGCCAAACAAAGCCTGTAAGGCAACATTTAAGTGACCAGAGCCAGATGATTGATATATTGAATTTGGTATACTTAAATATACCTACGTTCCAGTTTTAGTCTGTAGGCAAATATTGAAAAAGTCCTCTCCTTCTCGGTTTTCGTAGCCATCTCTTCTATATACTTACAACTGATATGGATGTGTTCCTTGTTGTCTCCACAACACGAAATGGTTGGTTGTAATTCGCGGAAGAGGGGCTAGTGGTAGTTATGACGTCACAAAAATAGCGCCAAAATATGCAGATTTTTTACGATTTCTCGAGTTCTATTTCACCAAATGGAGCGTGTGGGATGTCATTTGAAAGGGTTTTTAATGCCCTTTAATTGTTTCTCAAAAAACTATATCGTAAGTATAGTAGTTTTAAAAATATTTGAAGAAAACTGTTTTTCTGACATTTGAAAGCTTATTTTATGTAAGTACTACAATTATTTCTACAACACCTATATTGTGAATGTAGTAGTTTAGTAAACAAATATTTAATTGTATTTTTTACGTTATATTTACTATATAATTCTTCATCAAAACTATTGGTTTCAACGATTTAAACATCAGTCATGTACCCTATTTCTGGCATTGTGTTATAAGCAGGCGTGACGCTTACCACCACGCGAACGTCGCGCTCGTCTCGACACTCCATTGAATAAAAAAAGTCTGATACTGGAATTTCTCCTTACATATCTTATCGCTGTGCTAAACTTGAGTTTACAAGCTAAGTTTATTTTTATTTGTTTTAAGAATCAACTGGACGTAATTTCATTGTGCGAAGCCAGACAGCATACTTTGTCGGGACTCAGGAGGAATGGTTCAAGTTGACTTTAGTTTGTGAAATTGAATTACCGCAAACTTGGAAGATTGATCTAAGCTAGCCCAAACGGGCAACGTGGTATGAACTCAAATTTTCACAGAGCAGAAAAAAAAAGATCATATGTTTGCGATTGACCACTCTGCCTGATGTTAAGCAACGATTTGGTCTAGGATGGAGCACGCTGACTTAGAAGGAACCTGTTCACTCTGTATTTGAAGACATTTAAACCATACTTTTCGGGAAACACATACTTTGGTAGAGAGTTCCACAACCTCGCTGTGAGAATAAAAAACGAAGAAACAAAGCCCTTTGCGCATACGTGGAGAATATGCACAATGTACGGGTGGGACTTAGTCGCGTTTGTTTGGTCATCCAGTAATAAATAGGGGCACACTCTCTGAAATGTACCCGATAGAAAACCGACAAGCAAGTATCCTTACGTCGGTGCCCGAGGCTTTGCAGCTGAGACTTGCCCAAAGTGTTGTTGCCTATCAGCCTCTTAGCTCGTCTCTCGATCGACTCCAATGCCTCTAGCTGGTACTTTACAATCAAAAACCGCTTCAAATTTTGCTGTTTTGGAGGAATCAGTTGTTTATAGTTATCGATATAAATGTATACGTAGTATACATATGATTTATGTCATATTCGTCCCGAGTCTTCGGCCCACAATATTAAAAAGTATTTTATTCGTCCCGCATGAGAATATTTGCCTTTGTTCGTCCTGCATACTAAAAATATTGTTTGGTTTATAGTACAAAACTTGTTATTATTATTTTTCACAAACTGTTCATAAGTAACTCTTAAGCCATAACATTTCGCTTGACTAATATCGCATGCCCTCAATGGATACAGTCTAGAACACCATCACCCTGTAGATGATACGACACTTCTTTATAAAGAGTGTCCACAGGTTCGCTTTTATGGGATTGAGAATAAAGACGTATTAAAATGACATAAAACATGCGTACAACGCGGAAACACATTAGACAAATTGAATAAAGGCGAACGTAAGAGGCAAACAATGATCCGTTTTTGGGATTTTGTGGAATTTCTTTACGTTTCTAGCGAATGCACGCGGCTTTTCTTCACACAGGAGTTGAACAAATCTGAACCGATTTTTTGTTAAACAATTGTGTGAGATGATGATCGAGAGGTTCGCATAATACAACGAATGTGACGTTATAATTTACCATTGGCAACCATACCATGTTTAAAGTTAACCCTATTAAACTATTAACCCTATTTAACTTCCTTAAATGTTTAAGTCTTTTAATTTTAACTAAATACTATGGGAAAATGTCACACTTCTATGTAGACCTACTTGTTTTCCGATAGTAATGGCACCTGATTGCATCAGTTGGTGAATGATGCCGTCACTTTCATGCTCCGTCGATATCTAGGACGAAGAATTCGTCTTACGTAGTATATATGTCGCAGCCAAATTGCAGAATACGTCGTATTACATAAAGCCATTTAAAAAAAAAGTGCTGTTTTTAAAGCGGCGTATCAACGTTTTGCCAAATTGTATTACGGCTGAAAGTAAGGCCCATTGTATGCGTGCTTCGCGTTCTACAACACGGCTAGCCATAATGTAATTGAGCGGGTCATGATCCGCCGCTTTGGCAATCTTTAGATCAAATTTTGCACACTCGTTGCGCGGCGCTTTGACGTTTTGATAACCTAAATGTCACATTTTTATTTGGTTCAAACATTTTGTTTGCCTGCTAATGACTTACCAAGTGCCCTTTTTAAACATTAAATTATATTTTCTACTGAATATCATATTATTTTGTTAATATGGTAAGCATTTTGTATTGTAGGCAACTTTATTACAATTTGGCTAAGCATAGGCCGCTGTATTGTAGAACGTATCGCAGTGACAATCCTGCTAAACGTTGATCCGCCGTATTACAAAACGGCTCGGTTTTGTAAAATGGCTAGCCATCATATAAAACGGAGAACTCTATAATTCGGCTGCCACATATATATGACGGAGGAGGAGGGTCCTTCGCCATCATCATCATCAGCACTCGTCGTTGATCCTCTTAGCAGTGGGCGGCGTCGGTGGGTAGTGTCGGATGAGAATAAAACATGCTCGTACAATCAATCAAATTATAATCTTCACAGGCACAGTACAGTAATCAGGTAGGCACACAAGTTGTAGGTAGCTACGTATCACAGAACGCGCGATGGTTCAGTCCACCGCACGCGCCGCTCGCCAATGGGAAAGTGATGTCAACGATCGACGGCGCGCACGTCACCGACTCCATCGAGTGCCACCAGGTGGCGCTGGCGTCCCGGATACGACTCAATTGCGACATATACAACATTCTTGGTCCTAGGTCGGTATATATACCTACATTGTATAATACCTATATAATAGTCTACCTACAGACGAAGCATAGAGGAACGGCGACATGTCATTTAAACAAAACGCTACTATGGAGACCTAGAGCACGTCTCTAACAAGCTAACAAGGCATAAAATGTGATTTAAAAGATGTATTGAAAAGGGCGATTGTGTTGCTGTCCATGACTTGCATCTTCACTACAAGACACGTCACTCTCGTGGTATCACACTACAATATAATCACACTAACACTAATATCATAAATGCGAAAGTTTGGCTGTATGTATGTTTGTCTGTGCGTATGTTTTTTACCTCTTCTCGCCAAAATGGTTGAACGAATTTGGCTGAAAC
Organism: Erannis defoliaria; assembly: GCA_905404285.2. Classification (NCBI taxonomy): domain Eukaryota; kingdom Metazoa; phylum Arthropoda; class Insecta; order Lepidoptera; family Geometridae; genus Erannis; species Erannis defoliaria. The sequence goes on from FR990075.1 coordinate 3,119,427, forward strand.
TCGGAACGGATATAGCTTTTACCCAGAATAACATACAGGCTACGTTTTATCATTATCATTATCACCGGTTTTATCATCACGCGGGTCAAACCACGGGATACAGCTTGTTTATTATAAAGAGCTGACTCCTCCAAGTACTTATCTGCTATTACGTATTCATTAAAGTTATACAGGCCGTAGCATGGAATTGTTAAAAGTGATATTTTAATTAATTAGGCACGTTTCTTTACTAAGAGTACATGTTTTATGTATATGTAGATAGGTTTAACGTAGAAATTGGACAAAATATCAGAAACCTTTAACCACCACCTCCACAAAAATGTGCCGAGTTTCATTTCAGAAGCTTTTTTAGCTAAATGTTTCCCTCAAGAGTAAAGAAAGGTATGTTTATTCCTTATTTATGCGGAATCTAAATTTATATTTAGTTCAATCCATTCAATGTTTGTATTTAACCTGTGTAGCGTACAGCTACATGAAAACACTTTTTAACTTTGATTTGAGCGTTTATTATGCAGTAAATAAATTAAATATATAACACACGAAAAAAAAAGATATTAAAAAGTTAAGTTTAAGTTTTTAAATCACTCGTATAACTATTTATGGACAAAGTGCAAACTATATAAAAAAAATATGACTGTCGCCGCTAGTAATGTGGCCAGCTAATAAAAAACAACAAAATATCCATAGACAACTTCAAGCTCAGGTCAGCTTGATCAAGTTTGTTTATGGAAACGGACTTCATCAATCTGGCTTGAACAACCTGCTAAAAACGTTTTCGATTTCCAAATCCAAAAGAAATGATTGTGTAAAAACCAGCATACGTTCAGAGAATACATTCAATGACGTAAGTAAAGCCGCCAACCCACAACAGGTTAGCGTGTTGGAATGTCGCTCAAATCACTGTCAAGGGTGCCTACCCTTTTTTCTAATAGTGGGATGTTAAAGGTAGAGGCTTATTTATTCATTCACAGTACGCTGAATCTATCATATTGAATCACAGAAAACCGAAGGCTTTACTTCTCTCTTCAGCGTGAATCATCATATTCTGTTTATCCGTCAATCAAAATGAATTTTCATAAGTATCAGTTTCTTTTGTAGGGCGCTTAACACGATACGTGACCAAGTCATCATATGTGTTGCTTCCGAAAATACCTGCTGTAATTCTGGTTCAAACAAAAACCAACAAACCGGAGTATAATACGGAGACTTAGCAAATTTAAACATAAGCCCGTGGTGTTTACGTTTCAGTCCCCTGTGAAATATAGTTATGAAGTTAGATGTCTAAAGTTTACTTTTCTGAGCCTTCGTCTGACCTTTCGAAGGACTGAGGTGAGTGTAGAACGATGTTGCTTTAACTTTCTAAACGTAGCTTCTTTAATTCTATACTGTGGTTCACATTTTCCTGGTTACTGTTTTTGATGTGCATTTTTTTTAATTGAAATGGGTTAAGAGCTTTGGAAATAAATATTTTAATTTTTACGCTATATATCTAATTCATGTATTTATTGACTAACAACGAAATATAAAATAAAAACAGTTAAACTACCTAATTACAACTAAACTAATATTAAAATTTTATTAATCGATATAAGAGACCGTTTAAAGTATCTATAGGTAGCAAACCTATAGATAGTTTAAACGGTCTCAAATTTCGGGTAATGTGCCAAAATGCTGGCCACGTTGCCCCGCTGGATTGCGAGGCTAATTTTCTGGCCCAAATAAAGGCCAGAATTTTGGTCACGTGTGGATTCTTTAAGACTCCCTAGACAATTCCTTAAAGATACGAATTTACGTATTTTTACTTTATGCGGGCTGACCTGGGCATGTCCTAAAACTTCACCCAGAACCACGAGAAAACGGGCAGTGGCGTCCTCTCGTCTAAGGCCGGCCGCACATTATAAGAAAAACCTGATAGACAAACCGGACGGTCTTGCCGGAAGGCACTACGTGCATATATTTTGTACTAAGTGGTGGGTATTCTGCGATCCCCAAGCCACCTGCCAAGCTTGAGGATTATAGCAACCCCTTCCTATTTAGGGGGAGGCCTCCGTCTAATAGTGGACGTCTTCTGGCTGTGATGTGCTTGTATGTACATAGGTACCACGTCACCATCCTCAAGGAATACCTATCAGGTTTTGAAGGCAAGTATTGAAGACTTGAGTTTTTGACTGTGGTGGCTTTTTATGTGATCAGCTATACAGGGTTATCGAGTACTGGTATTACTAAGCCAAAAGTATGTCATTATGCTCATCATTGTGAACTTTTACTATGCGAACCTTGAATTCGCGGAAAAGTCAACTGTTGCATAGAAAAATTACATTCTCCGTCGACAAAACTAATGGTATTTTTTCGCAAATTTCGGGTTGATACCGTTGTAAAAGTTGTTCACAATGCTGAGTACAATGACATCGTTTCGTATTAGTAGTTCCGTTTCGCGTAACCCTGTATATTTCAGATTATCTATATCCCAAAGGACGTATGTATCACCTTGCTCTGTCAGCCAAACTTCGTATCAGACTATACGTTTCTCGCAAACTTTTGCCGACTGTTCCGCAAATCCAAACTTAGATAACTAAAGTTACTCAGATATATAATTAGGAAATACATAATTTAACCAAGTCTATGTGATTCGAATCCTTGTTTCACAAATGTTTCTCGTTAATTTCATTATTACTGCTGGTTTGAACCATTGTCTAGACGTAGACTGCCTGTTTACGCAATGAGCTGCTTGGGTGTGAGTTTAAGGTACAAGCATCGCCGGATTTATGGACGGGCAACCGGGACAACTGCCCGGGGCCTCCACATAAATTGTACTTACTAAAAAAGTTTGGTAAACCAAAGAAGAAAGCCAAGCGTGGAGACATGGCAACACCTCCCTATTAAGGGGAACGCTTTCGTCCAGCAGTAGACATCTTCTGGCTGATGATGATGACGACTCCTCTGTTGCCCCAGAGCCTTCACACCTCTAAATCCGGCCCTGGGTACAAGTTTTAATATCTCTATGGTTTATGTATCTCTAAGTCTCTTATGTGGGAATCTTTTAGTAGGTACCTACTGTGGATAGAATTTTGAGGGTAGATAATCATAAGAGAGAGTAGAATTCAATATGATAATTTAGGCTGTAGGAAGAAAAAGTGTAGCTAGACTAGGTTTATAATTGTTCTAGGTATTAATTATAGGTTTATATTCTACGAGGAGTGTTTCTGATACACCTCACAAGCTCGGCTGTTGCGGGAGCTTTAAACATCTTATTTGTTTCTTCTTTCCTTCTAGGAGGATAATGGCGTCGCAGATTATGCTTTTGTCAGCAAGTGTTTCAAAACCTTGTATTCGCGTAAATGTTTAAAAAGTCCCAGTCGCACCCTAGTAAAATGGCGTTGATTATATGAGGTTTTGTGAAGTTTTGGAATCATCGCGAAATAACACGATTCTCAAATTCACCACATTAAATCACTCGCTTACACTGTGCACGTAATTGAATATTTATAACCCCATACTCCACTACAAAGAACGTCACAAAACTGAACATACACACGCATTATGTGTGATAAAAAATTTGGTGTAAAATGGCAATCGTTTCCGCAAAGTTAAATCACTGATATACGCGTATTTACGCCGCCCTGCCGGCCTGTATACGTAGATAGCCGCCGCCCGCCCACGCGCGCCAGAAATAGCGCCCCACACCCCGTGACGTCTCTGAATACGACGCAGATATCTGGGGGCGGACTGCATACCGATTGACGTAAACATAAGACTCGCGAACATCACGCGCGCCGCAACGCATTGTATTGCAATTCATCCTAAATCCTAATACAATATAATTTATATGATCAATCGTACATTGCAGGCCACGTCGCGCTTTTTCCTGGGGTTCTATCCACGGATCCCGGAGCGTTGTCTCAATTGATACCATGATCCGTTTACTTCAAAGAACAAATTAATATTTTACCCGCTGATCACGGTATCCGTGGCGACAAGAAATTTTAAAAAACAAAATCGAAACCGATCGCGGTGTATCAAGTATTTTTTCTTTGAAAAAGGATTATTTAACATACTTGCTCACGTATAGGTTACGTGATTATCTAATGCTTATTTTATTCGTTCATATCCAATGTATGATCTCTCATTCCGAATTTCAAATTCGTTACAGCGTCAAGAATTAACGGACATTTATAATAATCACTTTCTCACAAACTTTCACATTTTAAACAGTAGTGTGACGATATACGTTTATGAAGGATTTACCTATTGTATGAAAGTGGCTGGGCTGGGTATTATTGGGTTTTCCACTGATGCTTGAAATAGAACCCCACACCCCTATCGTCGGGAAAGAAAAACCCAGTCTGGTGGGTAAGAATGGGACCTTTTAAATTCCTAGCTTATAACTGCCAATATATTGTATTAAGAATTGTTTTCTAAACCGCGTTATATTTCAACAAAAAAACAGGTTTTAATGGGTTGCAGAAGGGACACCTAGTACTTGTGATGAAATCTTATTGAGTAATCGCTATGGATATGGAATTGTTTAATTCTATAACTGTTCTGTTAGTTTTCTGCAGCGTGTACACTAAGAACCGGTTTTTTGACTAATAGTTAAAAACGGTAACAAATTGTTAAAATCCCTATAATTCGGTTTTTTGATTATAGTTAGCATAACCAGTGGTCAAAAATGTAACTAATGGTTAGCTAGTTAACTATAGTCAGTTCAACAAATGGTTATGTCGATTTTGACCATGGATCAAAAAACCGGGCCATAGAAAGCCAAGCCAGCCAAGCCAAGCGAGCTAGTGGACGCCATCTGGCTAATGATGTGATGTGTGTTTGACACTAAGAAAACTCTGTCTAAAATAGAAAAACGAGTCATATGATTATTTACGGGATATTTGCCGTGATTATGATGTGAAACGTGCCCTGATAACTCCGCGCAGTTGCATGCACCACGTTCATGGGTGGAGTCAAGAATTCGGCTGAAAAATCCCGTAATCTATCAAATAACTGTACGTAATTAAAAACCGTGATACTCCAAACTGCGCTCCATTCTGTTACTTCACGTATAGAAATATTCTTTCAATAATATTACGAGTATATTGGTCTCTCTCTACTATCAAAAGAGTAGGATGAAGTTAAATATAATATTATTTAAAATAATGTTTTTAAGATTGTGTTACGGCTCTAGGTCTAGGAAAATTAAATTATAGCTAAACACGATTTAAACGGATTTCTCTACAGCCACGACTAACCACTCTATTTGACTCAAAATAGAATCCTAGTTGAAAATTTAAACCGTTTCTATCGTATTACCGATAATAGCAAGCAAGGGAGGCGTAAAACTCGATCGAGGACATCTGCGAGCAAACTCGCGTTCAATGCTTAGTATTCAATCGGGATGCGTACAATTAGGAGGCCTCGCTCGCCACTCCTCTCTCAAGTTGGAGTTTGCGATGGATTTATTCAAATTGGATGAAATGCTGTGCTTAAAGCAATAAACAATGGTTAGAATCGGGTGTCTTTCATAAACTTATTCAGAGACGGACGCGACGCTCCAAATCAGTGATGATTAAATGTCTACTGAATCAATAGAGTGACGTAGGACAGCTGGCAGTGGTTAGAAGCCTGAAGATCGGGCTAGCGATTGGCGTGCCGAGGTCCGAGGTAGAGGTTTATGCCCAGCAGTCAACTATGACAGCCTTATGACGATGTCTTGTTGGTGTTTTAATGGCCTTATAACACAACAAAAAAATACGAAATTCTATCGCCTGGAATTCAGTGGTAATAGACTGTAGGATTTAATTAGCCATAAATAATTATATGGTTGTTTTTAAAACACATACTGTTTCAGCGAGCGTTTTGAAAAGCATCTCCTGCGATTTCTTCAGGAATGAATCTTGTGGACGTAGTACTATTACCCATGTTTTCTTAGGTTAGCCAAGCCAAAATTCAAAAAAAAGCACGTCAGCTCTGCCAAAAACCTTATTTTTTTTAAATGTATGATCTATCTCGGATGATGCAAGGACTATAAGTCGAGTTGAGGATTTGAACTCGTACATCCAAATCGGTTCAGGCATTCACAAATTATGGTGAAATAGTTAAACTCACACACAACAAACATCATAGATGCATACATAGGCGCATGAACCCTGAAAATTTACACTCTTTTTTTTGGGTTGTCGTTTCAATGAAACGCTTGGGTTGCTTGCTTTCATCGATTAAATACTTTTATTGGCATCGAACCTTTTGATCCGGAATGCCTTTCAAAGAGCTTCTTTGACCACGCTTCTTTTGAAAGTCACCTTTTTTAAAACTCCAAAACAAAGTTAATTATTTCTAACAAAAGATAGACAAGAGAAATAAATCTAAGTTAATATAAAATAGACACTGAAATGAAAAAAAAACATAAATATTCATTAGCTTACTTCAATAGTAATAAATGTATCATTGACATAGGCTAGGCAAACGTGGCAAGGAACAATTAGGTACGGTGGTGCCCAGGTTGAGTCTACACAAGCTACATTAGTATACACGTATACGTAGATTTAAAACTTTAAATAAATAGATTTATCTCATCATCATCAGCCCGGAGACGTGCACTGCTGAACGAAGGTCTCCCCCTTAGACCGCCACACTGTACGACAACCTGCCATTTGCATCCACCGGTTGCCTGCGACTTTTACAATGTCGTCGGTCCACCTAGTGGGCGGCCTTCCAACGCTGCGTCTTCCGGTTCGCAGTCGCCTCTCAAGAACCTTTCTTCCCCATCGGTTGTCAGTTCTTCGAGCGATGTGACCTGCCCATCGCCACTTCAACTCCCAAACCCTGCCAGCTATGTCGGTAACTTTGGTTCTTTGGGCGAAACACCAGTATACATAGTAGATAGTAGGTAGCTAGATACAGTGTAGAACACCTATGCATGGTATTTATTTTACGTGCCTGCGGGCCTAAAGTAGCTACTTTAGCCCCGCTACGCGGAGCGAAATGAACCACTTCCTCCACGCAGCGGCACGTAAAATCGTATACACACCACGGGAGCAATTTTTGCTCCCTAGGTGAGTAATCCACTATTAGTATTGTAAGGAGCCATACATTTTGGAAACACGAATACCTACGCAATAAAGCCACATTGCGACTTACATTAAAACATAATTAAATCGTTACTGCACATCAAAAATACATTGAAACTTAATAATATGTAATTCAAGTTCACAATTAAACCTAATTACTTAAAAACTTACTTAATCTAGTTTGAAAATTAGTGACAGTGAAATTCGCAATAGCCAGCTACATTGAAAAATTCCTGTATTTTAGTGATAAGTACCTACATGGTTCCTATTAGTAGATTATTATTCACTTAAGTAAGTCTAATAATAATAATGTTAGGTTATTCGATCTGTATAATCAAGCTTAACAGTCGGAAACCAATAATTGTCGGTTTGTTTGGCGCTAATTCGAAGTCATTAACAGTAATAACCTCCTGTGCACTGATCAATGCGTTTAATGAATTGCACCACCTCAGTCGTGTTTTCATTATACAGGGTTAGTTCTAATCAGTTAGTATCCTTTTAAACAAAAAGTTCATCGACCTTGGGCAAATGTATGGAACAGCTGTTTTTTTTACCGGTGTGAAGTTGGCAGCCATACTTAGCTGCCTATAATACGACTAAATTAAGATGGTATTTTTTGTGAAGTTAGCAGCCAACGTGGTTACGACCTGAAATCGCCTGAAAACTTCAACAAACGTATTGCAGGGGGCTTCAGAAATGTGTAAACTACCATAATTACCTTTAAAAAGTATAAAATCAGAACCAAAAATTAATAATTTAAGAAATTTGGGTTTTGAAAATCGTTAAATAATACCAATCTGGAATAAATTAAATTAAATTAAAAAAAAAATATTATAATACCAACTGCGATTACTGGAACTCGAACTCGAATCCAAGTCTCGACAAAACAAAATAGATCTACTTACATTACATGTTACATTTTTTATGATCCATGAAACCTTACAGCTTGAATGCTAAATAAAAAACATCCTTTTACATCTGTAATCTTACTTACCTAATGCAGACACACACTCGTACTTTAGAACCTACGCATTTGTATGAACACCACATTACGAAGTAACTTATTCTCTAAGGGTTAGATTCTATTATTCTTTGGCAGGGAGATAAGTGTTAGAGTCTACGCTTTACTGTATAGAGCACGAGCAGTATGAGATCTTAATCTAAAGCAAAACTTGATGAAAAATATTGTTAGCAATCAGTGAACGAGAGCACTCTGCTATGGTAAGAGATAACACGTGTCCACGACCATTAAAGCGGTACACAAAACTTTGCCGTGAACCGGGAGACGCAGCGTTGGAAGGCCTCCCACTAGGTGGACCAACGACATTGTAAAAGTCGCGGGCAACTTGTAGATGCAAATGGCAGGTTGTCGTACAGTGTGGCGGTCTAAGGGGGAGGCCTTCGTTCAGCAGTGGACGTCTCCGGGCTGATGATGATGATGACAAAACTGAACAGAACCAAACCAAACAGAAACAAAGTTCATGGTACGGCACATGGGGCTGTGAGGGCGATGCTGCGCGACTGTGCATTTTATTGCCCCGCAATACAGATCGCGATTGCGCAGCGTCGGCAACTGAGCCTATTCGGTCCCACAATAAGAGTTTATGGTACGGCCTTAGGGCGTCGCTACGTACTCGCTTATTACTTTGAGACATTCGACGTCACTGAAAATCTCGGAACATATTTACATTACAGTTTTATTTACAATGTTTACCGATACCCCGTTTTAAACGCTTCTTAACAAATGAGCTTTTAACTTCGTTGCTGTTAACCAGTTTTACCGTAAGTAATCTTATTGAATGCGATAGGACGTTTAACACATTCATCGGAAAATACTTAAATAGAATCTGAGTACGCATAAGTAGGTATAGATCTAATCTTGTTGTTTACATAGCCTTGTATCATTCAACAAACTAAATACTCAAAGATTTTAGCAAACTTTCATACTGTGTCAATTAATATTGTAGGTTACCTACGCAGTATCGCAGTGAGGGGGACTGTGACGTCAGAGGCCCGCCTCGTGACGTCACAAACAAAGATAACTTGAAGCGTTTTTGATGAAGAAAAAAAAACGATTAGAGATGATCATACTGAATACTTATTATAAATAAAATATTTTTCATCACACTTGCTCGTAAAGTGGATCTTATTAAATCGGTTTTAGGCTCATAATCCAAGCTATTACGCACGCGTGCTTTTTACTTTACATTACGCCACTTGTGCTATAATAGGTATAACCCGGTAAAGTCAAGTTTGTACGTGACTGCAATTAGACGTATGTATACGAAGCAATCTTAATATTTACAGTTTTTTTGTAATACCAACAAAGAGTTCTTATGCCGCTGAAGTAAATGTCAACCTGCGCGCGCATTGCTGGTTTGGGCGCCATTTTCCGCAAATGTTTGTTGACGTTTTCGCTGTGTGGTTGATTATTATCAAATAAGTTTGTTTTTTCCTCGCAAGTGTGATGAAAACAGTCTTATGGAACTCTTGTGCTATTAGTCATTACGCTCTCGGCTTTCTTATCGCGCTCGCCTGCGGCTCGCGCGCATAATACCGCCTCTAGTGTAATGACCAACATAGCACACTCGTATCATAATGTACTATTATTATATTGTATAGGTAATATATTTTTTTACTGCTTAGTGTGATTTGTAATACAAATTTTGTACAATACACATTTTATGCAAGTTCATTCCTACACCGCAATATAATGTCGGTGGCATATTTTTCCCATAAGTTCGCTTCGAGTACTTATATGAAAGAATTACTATACCTTCTCAAACGTAGATACCGTATAGGTCCATCGTAGGTTTTCCTGCAAATCTCCAGTTATTAGTAAGTGACTGATATTTAGTGTTTTATAATTTGCTTTAGTAGATGATGCATGTTATACGACTCGATTTCAAGCTACTTAAATAGTTTTAATTACTTTAATAGCTAGTTTTAATTAGTTTACAAGTTTTATTTTTATTTTAGGTAAGTAGTTAAGTTACTAGAAAACGTTGACTGTACATGGACAGGTGACTTTATCAAGAGTGTTCATAGCTACAACTCAAAAGAGTAGGGGATTTTAATATTTTTATTTAATATTATTTTTGATTGATTTTAGGTTTGTAATGAATTGGTTTTGGAATTCATTACAAACCTAAAACCATTCAAAAACAAAACAGTATTAAAGTGGACCTGTGTATGTCCTAAAACTGCATCCAGACCCACCGGAGGACGGGCAGCACCATCCTCTCAGTTAACGGTGGTGAACATTCTGCGATCCCCAAGCCGCCTGCCAAGCGGGGGATTATGGCAACTCCTCCCTATTAAGGGAGAGGCGTTCGTCCAGCAGAGGACGTCTTCTAGCTCATGATGAAAAACAAACTCATCTGTGCAATTATGCATACTTTGATTATCTCTGACATGCAAACAACCTGTTAGTCCGCATTTTTATACAAAAGAATACACCGAACACAATGTACGGTAACATTTGTGTCTACGTCACTCATTCACCCTCCATAGAATGCTGGCGTAGGCGTACCTCCCTGCAAACCCCTCCAGATTTTACCCATCCCTGTCTGTTTTAATGGAAACGCTGTATAACTGTCTCAGTCTAGTCGCCCACGCGTTCATTCAACGCCTACGCTAACCCCATTCAAGCGCGACTAGGGATGTGTAAGCATCGTCGAGTGTTTTGATTAATAGCTCTTTGTTACAAATAGATTTGCGCGTAAATAGGCTATTTAGAGCGAAAATAGTCTATAGTTCGTTAGAAACGTAAATGGGCCGTGAAGTTACGTAGGACTATAGAGATCTTTTGTAGCGCCCTTTCAATGCCGCGTGGCGTAGCAATTGTAGCGCCCATCACGACGCCGACGTAGCGTTTGTAGCGCCCTGCGGATGCGTAGCGCTGGATACGTGGCGTAGCCATCGTAGCACAAAATTGTAGCTAAAAAATGAAACTTAAGCATTGAAACTTAATAAAAATAAAGCCGTTAACTGCGAGTCTTCTTGCGACTTGCGACTCGGACAACGAGGTTTCCGTACTACCACAAGTACTAGGTAATCGGCGATAGTATGTAACGAATATGCTGTGAAATTTTTAACCGGCTTAGTGCGGTTCGCAAGATATAGAAAAGATCACACAAGAAATCGGACAGACGGATGGGCAGATAAACACGGTGGCGACTTATTAATAGGGTACAGTTGCATTCTCTTTGAGCACGCTACCCTGAAAAGGAACAAAAAAAAAGCAGCAAGTCTCGCTGGATTTAATGGCTGGGTAAAAAAATGCTAAAAAAAACATCACGTGGTTAATGGACACCCCCCTAATAAAGTCGCCATAATTTTAGGGCATGACTTGGGCTTGACCGTGTATTTATTTTATGACTGATCGTGATGTGAGTTTTTATAATATCAGGTCAAATAGAACTGATACTATCAATAACTTGTAATATGCTTAAACTTGAAACTGGCAGAATACACAAAGTGCGATGCCAAAAATTAAGAAAGAAAAAAACGTAAAAAGCGGCGATGTACATATGAAAAGGCTAAAACTTTTATGTGAAATACCTTTCTTCGTATTAGAGTGATAATTGAATTAAGTACGCAGTAGGTCCTAAAACGTACTGTTTACATTCTCTTTGGTAGGTGCCACCCACCAAATTGGCCTAAGAAAAGGTTTTAACTTGTGTGTAAATCTCCTTTCTACATAATAACTCTTCTATATTCTTCTAAACCCTACAAACTTATTTGTACTGTTGGTGAAATGGAAGAACTAAAAATATTCAGTAGGCAGCTGTGATGGTGGCTCCATTGCTCATCTGTAGAGATAAGTTAGTCAGATTGCTGTAAGCAGCAGCTGCGTTCGAAATCCTCTAAAAACAACGAACGAAACGCTTGCGCGCTTTAGTAGTGTAGAGCGTCATCTAGTATTTTTTTGGGAACTAAAGGAACGAACAATATAACTATTCAAGGTTTGGCTTGAGAAATGACGAAATATCTACAAATTATCAACTTTCAGATCTTTCTCATAACTACTGTTTCATGACCTTGCTTCTTGGCAAATTTCATGATTCTAGGTCAACGGGAAGTACCCTATGAATTTTGATTTAGTTCACTCTAAAAAACTCGCAAAAATAACCATAATTTTTAATTGCGATGATTTAGAAGCTTGATTTTTTTACAGCTCCACTGGACCGTTGACTTTAATATTTGATATTTATTTCAACTTGATACCTCCACGCGTTCCAGAAAAAAAGGGTCTTGACAGACAGACAGACGGACAACGGAGTGATCCTATAAGGCTTCCTTTTAAGGTACGGTACCCTAAAAACTCGGAATTATTTATTTATTTTAAAATACTTTTATTCTTAATGGTATTTTGTTTAAAACACAATAAAGACTGTTTTAGAACAGTCTTATATTATTATGTTGTGTTTAATATAAATAAGTTTATTTACAAATAAAATACAATTATACACTAAAATTAACTAACTAACAACTAAATAAAACCTACCTAGTAAAAACAAACCCTACATAATAAAAATACAAAACTTATAATTTAAACTAAAAGCCCCGTAGATGATGGAAAGGTGGCCAGAATGCTGGCGGCATTGCCACGTTGGATGGCAATGCTAAGTTTTTGACCAAAATATACGCCAGCATTCCGGTCACCTGACACCTCGACACTTTTTGTTGTGTTTAATAGGCTAGATGACTGGTTTTTTTTAATTGTCCTATTAACATGTGGCCCATAAATATAGCTGAATAATGAAAAGAAAATTAAAATCTGATCAAAAATAAGCAACTTATAAGCATTTTAATATCATGCTAGACAGAGAGGCGAAACAGCAAATCGTGACGTCACTTCTCTGTACACCATATAAATTATATTCTAACAAGTAAGGCGTGACGTCATTTTTTGTTTTGTGGGAAAGGGACAGAGTTGTCTCTAACAAAAACTTTAAACGCTCATATATCTGAACATTATTAACCGATTTAAATTATTTTTTCAATAAACATACTATATTTACTTAAATTCTTCATGAAAGCTGTTAGTTTCAACCATATAAACATCAGTCATCTACCCTATTGTGTGTCTGAATTTCTTTTGTTATGTTTTTGTCACAAATAAAGTATTTTTTATTCTATTTCTATTCTATGTTTACATAGTTAAATTGGGAATGTAATTATTATCATAAATCTTAATATCCTAGAGGCACAACACTAGAGCCATTGTTTACTTTTCTACTACAACTGAACAATACTAGTCAGCAGGTTTGATATATAAAAAGCCATATTATTTATGCATAGATATAAAGTCTTATTGTTGTCCTTTCATCTTATTCATTTTTGTACTTTTTGTCATTACTGAAGTACAAAGGAATTCTTCTTATGATATTAAACTTACGCAGAGCGGGGATAAAAATAGACGAGCTAATAAGTTCGGGTGCTAGTTTATATTTATAGAAGAGAAAATGAGCAAACAGAAAACTGATTTAGATGATTCTTCTTTTATTTTAAATGTTCTTCAAGGGGTAGGGATACGATACGGTGCATAGGACGCCCCAAGACTCGATGAAGTGACGATAAACCTGGCAGTGGCTTAAAATAAAAAAAGTTAAAGATCGGGCTCAGTGGAGTCCTTTGAATAGGCTAGATGACTAGTTTTTTTTATTGTCCTATTGAAATGTGGCCCATTAATATAGCTAATTAATAATAATAATAATAATAATTTATTAATCAAGTATCAAAGACATATACATCATTAAATTAAATGAAAATCTGATCAAAAATAAACAATTTATAATAATTTTAATATCTTGCTAGACAGAGAGGAGAAAATGACGTCACTACTCTGTACGCCATATAAATTCTATTCTGACAAGTATGACACACAGGCGTGACGTAATTTTTTGTTTTGTGGGGAAGGGACAGCGATTTATCTACCAAAAACTTTAAACGCTTATTATATATCAGAACATTAATAACCGATTAAAATTATTTTAAATTCTTCATTAAAGCTATTGGTTGCAAGGATACACATCAGTCATCTACCCTATTATATCCACTAGTGGGCTGTAATTGGCTAATTATGATGATGGTCCATAGTTACTCTTACTACGCAGAAAACTTGTGCAAAATTGTGTCTAGTTTTTTTGTTCACAAAATGTGGTCGTATTTTTAATAGACTTACGTTTGATCTTTGTATGTGTTGCATGATAGTAAGCAAAGATGCGGTCTACGATGGAGCAAGCTTGCCTAGAAGACTGGTTGTCATCCATCACTAATCAACTTTGATTAAATACCCAGCTAGATCCTCCAAGCTAATCAATGGTGTGTAAGATTCTAAGTTGACACACAACAAAGATTTCTAAACAGCAAATAACATTTCTTTATGATCAGAGACAAAGCAAAAAGACTACGAGGGCATAACAACTAAAATGCAGAAAGACTACGACGGCAGAACGACTAAAATGCAGAAAGACTACGACGGCAGAACGACTAAAATGCAGAAAGACTACGACGGCAGAACGACTAAAGTGCATAAAGACTACGAGGGCAGAAAAACTAAAATGCAGAAAGACTAAAACGCAGATAGACTAGAAGACAGAAAATACTGAAATAGAAAGACTAAAATGCAACGACAATTTTTTTTATTCAGTGTAGGTTTCCCGATAACACAGCCGATTTTGAAGGCGTTAGTTGACAGATATAAGTTTACTAAACATGTGGCAGTCTTTATCTAATAGACTGCGATGACAAAGACAGCTATATGTTTCTAGTAAGTTTAATTATATTAACTAAAGCCTTGAGAATTGGCTGTAATGGCAGACTAATAAATAAAATACATAGAATCTAAATAATCTTTATAAAATAGACTGAATTTACTGAATGAATTACAATTCTGTTGTGAGCGTATCTTATGAATTTGTAAACGCGCTACTAAATTTCCATTAAACCCGTCGTAGGATTAAAACTTATCAAGGACTATTAATTGAAAATGTCCCTTTTAGTCGGGACGAACGGATAATTCAGACGCTGTATTATGAACATGATTAATGGAAGAGCCTTTAGTGAAATCAGAAAATCTTGTTGATATTTTTGAAGTGTTAGGACTTTATTGCAGAGTCCGCTTGGGGAAGTACCTACAACATCTTTGCCAGGTATTCAACCGCCAAGCAGTGATGTGCAAGCATTACTTTACCAGTTAAAGTCTCTGTTACCACAGAAATTACTGGGCATGAAGAAATTTGACATAATTTTTTTAATGGTGAGTCTTTGATTAAGTAGAGAGAGAGAGTTAGATCTTCCAAGGTGACAGTGCAGTGCGGTGCAGGATTTTATTCGCAAGTTCACAATTCTAGCATTGCTAACTGTTATAGGGCAGGCGTGATGCTTACCACCAGGCGAACGTGTCTCGCGTCGTCCCTCCATAACGTAAAGAAATATTTTAAACTTTTTGTAGCGGTGATAGCTCAGTGGTTAAAACGGTCGGTTCACTCGGATCAGAGCGTGGATTCATATTTCAACTTCATATGAGCTCGAGCTGCCGTAGAAGGAAGACATTGAGAGATCTGTCGCCAAGCATTTGATAATGTATTCCGGTAGCCTCATTTGAGAGCCAGTTTCCATTCCATTCAATGTGCACCGTCCAACATCAACCACATCGGCACTTAAAATGTGATCTCTAGTCAAACACTGCTTGTGAACCTTAAGAAAATTTTGTGAGTTGTGGTTTTTTTTCAGTTATGTTTCCTCCGTTAGTTTCATTAATGTTATGCTAGTTTTCTTGATGTTTTTATTAAAAAAAAACTGTAGTACAGCTTTGACTCTTGATTCATAAGTTAAAATGTTTAATAAATAACATAAATTAAAAACTCTGATGTGAACTGACCCTAATCTCTCAAACCGGAAATCCAAAAAGTCGAGAATAAAGTAATGAAATTTTAGCTCCTGGCTTATTCTTTGTAAATAATCCAGTATTTGGTTGATGACGAGTAAATGAAGCGTTAACAAACGGGACTCTCCAATTAAAATATTTTGGAGGTTACCTTTGTCCTCTTCGATGTGAAGACATTCTTGAAAAGGAATTATTTAAAATAAAAAATTACAATATGCATGTTTTTTGTTTTATTGACTCACAAAAGAGCTGAATCACAACAAAAAAAACCCATCGAAAATAAAATTTTAATATGTGCACAAATAACGAAGTTATAAACATTTTAGTTTCATTTCAGAGATGGAGGGAACTATACTAGCAAATGACGTCAAAGTCCACGATTCCAAACAAATTCTATACTAGCACGTGTTTTGCTAGAAAGGGACACATGACTCCCTCCCAAATACTTTGAACGCTTATATTTCAGGACTTTACCCGCCTACGAGTATTTCAATTATTTTTTCAATGTAAGCACCAGGTTTAGTTAAACTCTCCACTTAACCTATTATTTTTAATAATCAAAACACATGCATATTCTCTATTCTGGCACTGCTACTGTTCAGGGCAGGCGTGAAACTTACCACCAGGTGAACGTCTCACTCGTCTCGACACTCCGTTGCAGCTGATGAGTATCAGCTAGAAGACGTCCACTGCTGGACAAAGACCCCCTTAATAGGGAGGGCGTGCCATAATCCCCACGCTTGGCAGTCGGCTCCGTTGGAAAGGCAACATTTAAGTAAGCAAGCAAAGCTTTGCTTTAAAAAATATATTAAAAGGTTTTTTGCACAAAGCTCTTTGATTCAAAATATTATTTTGATTGATTAGTAATTGCATCAGTGTTGACTTCATAAAAAATATCCTTGTACTTGCTTGTGCTAGTAAAACGATTTATCAGATTGAAATTATAGTTAAGTTGCATCAGCTACAGACAGGTTTGTGGCAATTAACCATGGCTGATGCAAGTAGCTCTAGACATTATCTAACGCTAAATTTTTAATAATTCATATACCTAGTAAGTATAGGCATACGGATATACAATATGTAACAAAAAGGTTCAACAATGCTGAAGGGTATGTATGTTCATTATTATGAACACCTTTTACTATGGGGCCTACCTTGAAATCGCGAAATAAATATGAACAAATGAAAAATGTACCTGGACAAAATGTATGGAACAGCTAATGTTCTTTCGTGATTTCTGGGTTTGCCCCGTAGAAAAAGTTGTTCATAATGACGAGTACATACGTACCCTTCAGTATTGTTGAACCTTTTTGTTACGTATTGCATATTTAACTGATTTTCGAAAGACAACTCATGCAAAAATTCATGCGTGTTAGTTGAAAATTGAGCCCCTACTTACATTATATATTTTTTAAATTACCTACTAATAATCAGGTTATTTAATCAAGATAATTGCGAATAACCTTTAAGCTGATTTTCCTACACTTTATACAATTCTGTACACTCACCGAAACATAATAATATGTTTAAAGTTTGTATATATTTTTTTGTTTTGTAGGCGCCAAAAGCCGGATTCTTGTTATCATATTTTTTTAAACAGACGGGCATTTGAGTTCAATTTTAAGCTTCAGGATTATAAGCGTCAAGATTTCAGCGTCAGATTTCACTCTAGAGGCGAAAAGCACGAGGCTTGTCCTCTAGAGTCCTTACAAGAATTTTAATATAATAAAAAAACATTTGTGTTGTCGAAATTTTTGTTGTGAAAAGAAGTATTGCCCTTACAGCTTACATAGTTAAAGTAATTTTTGGTATCAAAGTTACACTATATTAAATTAAAGGATGTTGATATATAAAAAAAAAATACCACACAAGCAGTCACGACTTACGAGTGACATTGTATCTTAATAAAATTACCCGTGACCCAAAACATACGTTACGATACCTCCTAACCTACCCTGTTTCATCCTACCCTCCCCACCTACGTCACAGCATGCGCATTTGCAATGACATTTATACCTACCCCTGATCTCGACCTGCATCCCACGCGCCCCAAAAGACCAAAGTTCGACCTACTTTCACAGTTAATTACCAGTTACTCACCTCTCCTGCATTTTTCGTAGTTTTACCATAAATGCCACTTTATTGAAGTTTTCAAAATATTCACTTATTCACATTCTCCTCGGTCACATTTTTGCAAATGTATTGCAATCAGTGTTGCAGTTGGTTTTCAGCACGAATGTAGTCTTTTAAAGAAAATAGTGTCTTATGTCTTAGTAGTGTGGTGTAACACATTTTTTTTATATTTTTTTTTACACCCGTGGCCGTGGAGAAAGATCATTACAAACACCTAATAATAAGTAACACCTGTACTGTGTGTGATTGTGTGTGTGTGTGTGGTCTCGTACCTGTAATAGCGAGGGTAAAACTGTTAATCCAGTTACGTTTAGTAACAAAATACTCGCCATTTTCTGCGTTGTGGAGAAACCATTCCGGAGAGAATGGTTCACTAATTACTCCGCTCTTGGAGTTACTAAGCGAAAGCTTTTAACTTATTTTTAACTTGTGATTTAAAAATAAGTTAACGGCTTGGTTGAATAAGTTACGCATTTATAAATTAGCTGCTTTGTGATTGAAATAGGAATCGGTCTCATAACTTTGTGAGTAAAAGAAAATGTTTTAGAGCTCGTACAAAGAAACACAGATTTACATGTAAAGTGGGGATTACAATTTTGTTTTCCTTCTCGTGTAGCATTTTTGAACAGAGCTTTGAAAATGAAGGTTATGTTTCTAAATTAAAGCATGTACATTCAGCATAGATACTATGCCATTACTAAGCCAAAAAGAGGTAATTGTAGGAACTAATAATTTTAAACAACATGGCTGTGCCCATTGCATAAGGTTTTTCTTTTCTTTAAGTACTTAATTCTGCCAAGAGCTGAATCCTCCAAAATGCCATAGGACTGGTAACTTTTTCTAATTAATTCAGAAAGCTACGCTCAATAATAACAATAACATGTTCTTTTGTTTCAGGTAAGTTATTGACAAAATGTGACTTCTCATAATATTCAAAATATAATTTCACCTGAATCAAGCTGAATGAAATATTCGGTAAGTTAATTGGGTAACGCTTTCAACTGTTCTTTTAATCAAAGAGGATAATTAAATTCATCCAATTCGAACTGAGTTTAAGTTTCGTAAATGAACTCGTTAATTTATTGCTAGTTAGTTGATTAAATTTAATTACCGTGAAATGTTTTATCTACATTTGTATTCTATTTTAATTTTAAGTGTTTCTTTATCTCAGATAAAGATACTAAATATAGAGACATTACTTTATTTGTAGCTTTTATATTCGTACGCCATCTGTTGACGTAGACAGTAACTATTGAAATAATCCCTTGAACATAACATCCTTGAATAAAAGGCTTGTGCTACAATCAAAGACAGCCGTATAGGGCCAGCCTTACAGTCTTATTTGACAGCCTTATAGCTCAGTTGGTAGCATGTCTGCCTTCAGAGCTGTAGGGCGTGGTCGATCCCCACCCTGGGCAAACATTTATGTGACGAACATAGATGTCTGTTCTGTGTCTGGGTATAGTATGTATTATAAGTATGCATTTACGAAAAAAAAATGTATATAAGTATTCTATCAGCTATCTGGTTTCCATAATACAAGTTTTGCTTAGTATAGATGGCGCTGTGTGTAAAATGTCCCCCAATATTTATTTATTTATTTTATTTAAAGACGTATAGAAGTAAAGTGCTCAGTAACTAGAGTTTAGGACAGAACGCGAAATCATGTTGCCGCATTGTATTATTTTTCAAGATGAAAGATTATTATATAGCCTCACATCACATCAACAGCCAGAAGTCGTACACTGCTAAAAAAATAGCCTCCCCTTTAATATTTTTGCCATATGGGGTTACCATTGTCCCGACGATTGGGGCTTCTTGGGGATCGCAGAAAGCTCTCGCTGCTGTCCGTCTTCTGGTGGTTCTGGATGTTTTTTTTTATACAATCAAGTGACGAGACGAGCAAGTCTTTCGCCTGGTGGCAAGCGTCATGCCTGCCACTAACAGTAGCAGTGCTAGAATTGTAAACTTGCGAACACAATCCTGCGCCGCACTGCACTGCGTTCGTCACCCTGAGATATTACATGTTAAATCTCTTCATACCCAGTAATTTCTCTGGTAACATTGCACTTCAGATGAGAACTCAGTAATGCTTGCACACTTTTGCTTGGCGCTTGAATAACTGGCAAAGGTATGGTACTTCCCCAGGCGGACTCAGCAGTAAATTCCTACCACTACAAAAATGTGTTTAAAATTAAAATGTTTTTAAAAATTTAGTTTTAGGTCATACCCAGGTCCGAGACCTAGGACTGAGACTAATTTTACTGGAATTCATCAAAAACTAGAATTATTGAAATACGTGACACTGGCAAATGCATAAAGTGCGATGCCGTAATCCTCAAAGAAGAAAATATGAGTACGCAAAATGCGAGGAATCATAATTTTATTTCACAAATTTAGGTTGAAAAGCGACAATTCTTGCGAAAGGCAACTCTAAATAATACATAATAAACCGGGAAAAATTAAACCGGGTTTTACAAAAATCTTCACAAATAGAAAATATAACACTGCGGCATTATGAAGATATACATACCTATGGGGAGTATACTTTACTTTAAAAGCGTATTTTGAAAATGTTTAAAAAAAATTGTGTCCTTGTCAAAAGGACAGGTCTCAAACTACCAGTAGTAACACGAGTAAAAAAAACTTCCCGTGGGTGGTACTACTGGACTAAGAGGTATTTTTTTACCGTGGTACTACTGGTAGTAAGACTGGTAGTAACATGGGCAATAAGCATCCTTGTCGCTTGTTACCTACTACTGCACTGTTATTATGCCGCTCAAGCTACGCTCCGCTCTTGACTTGCTCTAAAGCCTGAGCCTTTAAATAAATTCACATTGAAAAACACTTATTTGCTACTTTTTTGAAGTCAGGTGCGTTCGAATGCTACAAGCATTTTGCAAAAAAATATCGTGACGACAACCCCCAGCTTGGCAGAGTTATCTCATGGAAACGATACATGCGAGTAGATAGCGTGCTATCTACTTTTATTGGTAACCAATTAACTCGTGAACTTTTATCGGTCGAGCGTACGATAATTGTATAAAAAAATATTTTTTAAAATGGCGACAGAAGTTGATTATTTGTTTTTATATTTGTTGATACATTTCAAGATAGCAAAAATATTGTGTGGTCCGGGTGTTAGTTTGAATACCGTTATTCTTCTAGGATATCATTGTACTCATCATTATGAACAACTTTTACTATGGGGCCAACCCGGAAATCACGATAAAAAAACCAACTGTTCCATACAAAAAGGTTCATCGATCTTGGACAAAATGTATGGAACAGCTGTTTTTTTTTCGTGATTTCAGGGTTGGCCCCATAGTAAAAGTTGTTCATAATGATGAGTACAATGATATCCTAGAAGGACAACAGTGTTCAAACTAACACCCTGTATAAAACACTGGCAAACAAACAAACATAGCAAACTTATTAGAGTTAAAAGTAAGATTCTAGTAGACATTTTACTAAAGGTGTTATTTTAATGTTTTTTTGTCTGTGTTTTCGAGTGGTTCCCTGAATAGTTAAGATTCACAAATAGATTCCCGGTAGGTGGCGATGCAATCAGATTCCATGTTCTTTTTTCAGGGCCCTCCATTAAAATTAATAAAACAAATTAAATTCGTACTAATTACCGTGACGAGAGCACAGAATAAATAATAGTACTACGTACAGAAAGTTCACTCCGCAAAGTAATTGAAATAAATAAGGACTCTATCTACTAGGCAATAAAGTAGCAATTCAACTCGCACACCGCTCGCTATATTCACCTAGATAGATATACCGCTCTCTTTCTATCACGTATGCTTAGTTACATGCGACGAGGCTAGCGTGCGGGCGACCACTGACTTCTGCCTTTCATTGCCCTCCCTAACATACCTAAACTGCAGAGTGACACCCCCCTGACGAGAGAGAGACAGATCCTCCAAGCCTAAAGTTTAATTTACATGAGATGTCATGTAGAAACATAATACTTATGCTTAAGTGGGTACTCAGTAGGTGAATATAGTAGGTATACTAGGTACAAAGCACCAAAATCATGTGAAATACTACTCAGCATATCGAGTTCCTTTTGTCCCTTTTGTCATGCGAAAGCAGTTCTTTTAGTATCAACTTTCATTTAGTAACTGGGCACTGAGCTCAAGGATTTCTTTCTACGTTTCTGTAATATTATACAGCTTATTGACAAAAAATAAAGTCTATAATCCAGTGGAAATTCTTTAGCTTTCAAGCGTCTACTACTTAATCAAGGTTAGAATTTATTGACACAATTTTTAGTAAGTAATTTACCCTTGATTTGAGTAAATGTCTCAATTGGAATTTTATTGAGTAATTAATTAATAATTGTAAAAAATGTTTATGAAGGTTATAACATATGTAAACATTAATGGGTTAATATTTTATTTATTTCCAGCTAGCCCAATTTATCAAGCAAATGCACTCACTATACTATAGGTACGGTACAACCAATGATATTATATATATAAGGAGGGAGATATATCATATCGCGCCCTCAAATGAAAACGGCAAACGAAAACGGTGAAAACGGCCCCGGGGACTGTCTCGCCTTTCTGCGCTCAGCAATCGAGACGCGCGCTATCTCTTTTACTCTCATAAAAGTGCTATATTCTTTCGCACTCCGGTGCAACTCGTAAACATGACGGCAAGGGCGTCATTTTCAAAAAAAAAAGTATTACTTGGGTACTATTTGGGTACAACTGACATAACTGCTTACATAATAACTATACATTTTTATCGTCGTTGCTAAGGGGAATATACTTTCAGAATTTGTCTTGCCACAACGTTAGGTACACATTTTTCTTACTTTTTGCGTCGCTCTTTGGCTTTCTGTCGGAGTTTTAATAATTTCAAGATGAAGGAACATATATAACTAAACAAGTCAAAAGTTAAACAAAGTCCTAGTCAATAGTCCAAGTCATGCCTCAGTAAAGCGATATCAGGTACCTACTGGTAGATTCTATGGAGTTTTAAAATAGACAATAAACAATAGACAATCGTTTAATTGTTAATTGTTTTGGAGGCAACCCGGTAAGATACATTACACTACAATATATCACTTGCGATCTCATATATGCACTTATACGAGTAGTTAATTAGACAGTAATTAAGTTCGTGTAGGCCGAGTGGCCAGCCCTGTCAGAGTTAATATGCCGCCCGGAGGCTTCAATTATTAGTAAAATGCAACCACTACTTATTCATATTAAAAAAAATAAGTCTTTGAAAACAACGCCATGTCTTTTTCCACAACAACATCAACATCACTGAAGACGTCCACTGCTGGACGAAGGTCTTATCCTCAATAGAGAGGGATTGCCATAATTCCCACGCTTGGCAGGCGGCTTGGGGATCGCAGAATGCTCACCACCGTTAACCGAGAGGACGCTGCTGCCCGTCCTCCGGTGGTTCTGGATGCAGTTTTAGAACATACCCAGGTACTCGATTTTTCCACGTTCTCGCCAAAATATTTTACAACAAACTCGTATAACGCAAACCATTATTCGAATGATCTTATTAATCAGTAGATACTTTAACCCGGTAGTAACAGTGTTACGACTTTGTAGTTGTTTATCGCAAATTAGTCGCACGCGTGTAATCTCAATGAAACAGATTAATTGCATTACGGTAAACAAGGCCTGTGGTCATGTTGCACGCGTAAAATCTTAAAACACACAAAGGATCTTCAGTGGCGCTATTGTTTGACATCTTGTCTTTTACCTTCGGACAATAACTCATACACACATGATTCTACAGCATAAATAACTAATCTTAAAGTCACATTTTAAATATATACTTTTTAAAATTTGAAAACGCGACCGCCAATATATATTATAGCCAGTGTTACTCAGGATAATATAAGGACTCTAACGAAACCCCATACATCCAAATATGTTTAGGCATTTAGAAGTTATATTAAGTTATAGTGGAATAAAGAAACTCACAAACATGAAATGTTCTTTTTTTGGGCAGTCGAGTAAAAAAGTCTCTCACAGGTAAATAACGTTATAGTTAGTTATCTACGCGAACTGAATTTTGTATTGTGCAGCAGTTAATAGTAGATTGTTTATCAATGGAGCAAACAACTATTTTTAAAGCTAGAGTTTTTCTTTGAATCCTGAGCGGAGCGAAGGATTTGATCCCGACGTGGACACTCTACTTTTTATCACTCTCTATGAGATAATACGCATTTTTTTAAAAAACGATTTCATCTTCGAATACCTGGATGACATTTTCATATTGTCTAGTAATTTTGATTTAAAACCATACTACTGAACTTTTTTTTTTGCTTTCAAAGTTTGAGGTTGGTTGTGTTTTTTAAGTGTTTTGTTAATCATATTTAAGACCGTTGACGTCTGCCTCTCACGTGGCAAGTTCTGCGGTAAGAAAATATATTATTATCAAGGTATGATAATGTATTTGCATTCCAAGCAGTTCAGCTGTGGAATGCTTTGCCCGTGTCCATAAGACTTGCTCCGTCGCTCGCTGTTTTTAAAGAAAATGTTAAAAAATATTATCTTACGCAAATTCCATTTCATTAATGCTGTTGTTTTTATTTAATTTATCAGGTATAATTATTTATTATATAATTATATATATTAGTGTATTGTTATAAATTTAGGTAATTTATGTATTTGTATTAGGTACTTATCTTAAAATTTTAAGTTTTTTTGTTCTATGTATTTTTTCTTGAAGTTATTTAATATTGCACACCCCGTCTATTAATGTTTTTTTCGAATCCTTTCCATCCCAAGGTTGCCTGGAAGAGATCGCTTTTAGCGATAAGGCCGCCAATTGTTACACTAGTGCTAAGTTCATTTTTCTGTTGTGATTATCATGACTGTTATTATTTTATTTTTTTGGTGTGTACAATAAAGAGTTTATCTATCTATCTATCTATCTATTTTCTTATAACTTTTCTAACACTGTCTAAAGAGGAACGAAATATACAACGAGTAAAAATTATTATTTAGTAGATAGTAAAAAAAAAATAAGGTTAATTTTATATTATTTTTTTATTTTATTTTATAATATATATTATAGATTATTATTACAGATTTATTAAAGAGCAGAACGCAGATATATTTTTTTACTAATAAAAATACAACTAAATGTAAACTAACCTATTTAAATTGTACAATATAAAACGAAATCCTACTATAAATAAGGTTAGTATTTTTTAGCCACGGTAGTTCTTCTGTGCCTACTATACCAACATGATAGGTTGTTTCCAAAGTACTCCATTCTTTTGTTTTTGGATAAGAATCCCATAGACTCATTCTCAAACTACTCAAAAGATTTTTTAATAACATTAAAAAACTTGATCCTATTCCATATATATGCAACTCTGCTCAAAGTGCTCCAGCGTTTTTTATTTTTTGGTCTTCTTTTATTCCCAAACTGCTCTATGATCCACGCAGTAATGTTTACAGTGACCGCAGTTATTTTTAAAACGGGCTAGCTAATCACTCTGGTGTCAGACCCTAGTGCATGCACATGCACGCTGCACGCTTACCACGCGCCTCTCCTTAGCTTGCGAGAGCCGCGGTTCGACGCCCTCTTAATTGCCTAGTTGACTCGCCCATCCCCACGTGTCAATATAATCACCATTCTATAAATAATGATTTAAATCAATACGATTGATTGTTATTTACGCGCTCGGAGTTAGCTCTCTTTCTTTCTCTGTGCTACGCGTGATTTGCAACACACTGAAGATTCCACACTGGATATATTATAAGTTGTGTGATATTTATTACCACAGATTGTATAATCGACACGACATTACGTGTGTTGCCAACTTTTGACAATATTTAAATAACGCTGTGATGAAATTATTAAGTTTGTTAACTTATTTAAGTTCAGAGAACTACTTCGAAATGAAGTCTTTGTAAATCGTATGGTTCCTGACTGACGTGCGATTTAATCTTTTAAGGTTTTATATCATGATGAAAAGCATGTATTATTCCCAGTAGCACAGATTTTAACACCACGTTTTTTTCTACATGTAGGTACTTTTATTTGTAGGATTTTAAATATTTAAGCAGTTAATAATTATTCTATAATAAATTTTTAAACACTGATTCGCTCTTAAAACCAACCACTTTTCTAAGTTGCGTACCAAGTCCATTAAAAAAGTATTTATACCTACCTTTTTATTGTAACCAAATTCTTTCTTACCAGACATCTGAATAGAACAAAAAAATAATTAAATAGCTATGCATTTCATTGGTGTTTATAAAACTCCAATGTGTTCAAATCAGGTGCATGTGGAATAAAACAAGTGTGGTAGCCTTGCCTCGACCTTCGAAACCTTTCCTTTGTCAGTTTAAAACATGTTTTATATCGGTAATAATACCTACGCGTGCTATTTAAAATGAGATTATGTGATAAATGTGGCGACTGACTTGCTTCTGACTTGTTCGGTATAAGGCTCGTTGCAGCTCGTTACGAGTACAAACCCGTTACCGCCTTGAGTTTGCGTTGTAAGCAATTTTTGGCTAGGGACTTTAATAAAGAGTTAATTAATCTATATTTCTATAGTCATAAATTTAAAAAATTACATAATTAATATATGAATTATGATTCAATTAAAAATATTTCTGAGTATAAAATAATTGTCATAAAAACATTTTTTTTTATTCTTTTAAAAAAAAAACTTTTATTTAAATTCATTGGAGCAGCCTTATAACTCGGTAGTCTAATCGGTAATGCCAACATATTATATGCCCGTCAAGACACTGTTGTTTGGGTTAATAAACCGAAAAGACTCATCCTCAGTCTTTGACCCCGAAATGGCAAAAAACACTGATTTTTCAAAGAAAATATTCGCGAATTAAAAGTATAATTACCACTTTTTTACCATGAAGAGTTTTAATCTATCAAATGACCACTACAAATTATATTAAGTATCCTTTTAATAGGGTAAATATTCTCGTAAATACCATTTGTAAGTACAAACAGTATTTTCTTAATGGCCATCAACGAAAACGTAAAAGCCGCCAATATAAACTTAAAAGTCACCAATATAAACTAAAAGCCATCAATGGAAACTTACAATATTTTCTCAAAATCACAGCAACCTTGAACCAGCAGTGTATTTTGAGCAGTTTGTTTACCAAAATAAAACGTTATCCACGAGTGAGTGTTATCGCTATATACTTACCTACTCTTATGTCTGTGTTATCGAACCGTTCCTTATCAGCTTCACGACGCAAAGTCATGGCCGATTTTGTGGCATCTTTGGAGCTAAGTACTATGTGAAAATTAGCTAAAGTAGCACTTAGCATTTATATCGTCATCAGGCATAAAACGTCCACTGCTGGACGAAGGCCTCCCAATAGAGGTGGAAATAAATATTAATAATATTATAGCATTTATGTAATATTATTAATTAATGTGATACAATTTATCTTGTTATTAGCAAACACAAGTACCTATCTAGTTGATCAAAGTTCGTTATACATTTTGTGCGTGTTGATAAACACTATAGCAATATAAATGGAGAATAGTGTAATGTTGGAAATGCATTTTCATGACTTGCAACATTGTGTTTTATGTATTGTGAGCCAAAACTAAGTGTTTAGTCACATTTTGTAACTTTAATCATGTAATTATGGTGGGACACTCCGTTGTAAGTCCGTTGGAGTGTGGCGGTTTAAGAAGGAGGTCTTCGTTTAGCAGTGGACGTGTCCGTGCTGATGACTCCGTTGTATTTTGGCAGCAACAATGATAAAATGAATGGACGGGCAATAAGCGCACGAATTTTGAAGACTATATGTTAAGCGCCGGCTCTCCACTCGCTTCAGTATATAGCATACTCTGCCTTTGCGACATGCGAGCCGTACGATACGACAATACAAGCTTCTAATACATGTACATGTGTTCTATTTTTGTCATGTATCATTTATTCGCTAACTCTATTTTTCGGCAAATGTAATAAGCATAACTTTAGCTAGGTATGCTTGATTGTGTTGACTTGTTAATTTTGATCGATTTGCAAGCGCTGGGCCCGTCCATCCCATTATCACCGTCGTTGTATTTAGATACTATTTGTACGTTTTATTTTACGTTCACATGTATGTGTGTTTGTGGGTGTTTAATATCTTAGAATACAATTAATTAATACATTGTCTAATCAAAGTTCTGCAAATGGTCGTAGTTCCAACGATAAAATTATAATGATTGTCACAAAGTAGGTTGTCTGAATATAGAGCTGGGTGATTAATTATAATCCTTGCGAATTGATACTTTATAAATGCCCATCGGTTTCGATACGACACTTTTGTTAAGTTTTTTTTTAAATCATTACTTTTAGAATAGTTCTTTGATTACATAGAGAGAGAGAGAGATCCTCCAAGGAATAGTTTAATGGTTTATTTTTCCAAAAACACTTAAATTTAAAATATACCGAAGAACAACAGAAAAAATACAATAAAAGATAAAATATTTCATACATCTTTTCTTTTTCTTTTGATCCTAGTAGATCGATGATTTGAATAAAACAAATGAGAATCGCGGCGTGAATTCGAATATTTTCATGAGAAAACGTAATACAACGTCTAGTGTTACAAATACCTACATTTTCTGACAATAATTTTCTAGATTTTTTAATGGTTTGGTTTACTTATCAGAGTACAGGGGTCATCGAGCAATTAAACATAATATTATTCAACATGCTTTTATCAGTTTATAGAGTAATGCGTATTAATGGGGTCATCAAAGCGATGGCTCTTACTAAACCATATTATGATATTACTAAAATATATCGTACCTACTTAATATCTTTTCAAATTGGGCTGTTCCCAATGATTTCTATATCTAGATACGCCTGAGCTAAGAGATCGTAAGACTAATAATTCTGTTTGACATAAAGTCAACGCCGTCTCTCGGATGTCGCGGTCACTACGTGCAGCGCCAGTAAGGCGTGGTAGAAGAAGCGCAAACTGTACGAAACCAGAAACGACTTACCTATTACTTAAAAATTAAAGTTTTTGTATAAAAGCAAGTTTAGTTGTAACGCCATCTTTTTTTACTGCATTTTGAAATGAAATTCGTACAACCTTTCACCACACAGTTTGGCATTTTGCACTCAAGTGATCACGTCGGACGTGCGTCGGAGACTGTGCCGGCATCGGTGTCAATGCGTTTCTTTGACACCGACGAATGGGAGACATTTTAAAATGGCGTCCAACCCGTCCCTACTATGTATGTCTATGGCTGTTCCATACAAAAATTCAACTCGCCCTCGACGAATTTTATGGAATAGATGACTAATTTTGAAAAATTAAGCTGGCTTATTTCGCAATTTACGGGTTGGCCCCAAAGAGGATAATAATTTAAACACTAAGTTTTAGTTGGCCCCTTAGTAGAAGTTGTTCACGACGGTGACATTAACCTTCTTTCGGCTTAGTAGTACCGTTACGCGCAATCCTATCACAAAAATATACCTACACGGACATTTTTTCTTGAGATCAAGATATTTATGTCATACAGTGTATATGCCATAGACACTGTATACATAAAAAACTTCTAAAGTTTTTTTTCACGATTTCAGAGGCGGTCCCCGGCCCATATAAAAAGTTGATCATAGTGAAAAGTACTATTACCTATATCCTATAGTATATCCAACGTTCCAATGAACAGGTATACAGGACCTAAAGTGGATGTACATAAAGTTCCTTATCCAGCGGTTTATGTACAACAAAATACTGACGTTTTTTTTTTAAAGTTTTTAGTATTTCCTGGCCATGGATAGGTACTAGTCCTTCAGCCGATTACATATGTTTTCATAGATCCAGATTAAATGAGTCGTAGTCACAGTCCAAGTCACACACAGTAAATCACGGTCAAGTCCAATCATGCCCTAGTAAAGTCATGGCAACTTTACTACAAGCTTCTTTGGAGTTTTGGAAACAACACAAAAATACACGTTTCACCACATTATATCACTTGCCCACACTCATGCACGTCAGTCGGCACTTAATGAATGCCACTATTTTTATGCATTAACACCCGAAAAGACACAAGTTTTGAAAAATAATACAATGCGGCGACATGATTTTTTCGCGTTCCCGCCAAAACTCAATAATACTGTCGGTTACAGAGGAATGTTGCTATGTTTTTAAAACAACGTAGTTACTTGACTTAGTTTTAAATAAATTGTCCTTTTAGTGTTGCTGCTATCAAAAGTCACTTTCATACATACACTGAAGCATATATAGACATACCTACGCAAAAGATAGCGGTCAACCACAATCATGTAAATTTTATGACAAAGTAATTGTAAGCATAGCAACCGCTGATATATGAATTATAAAACAAACATCACATGCAACAATAGGTATTGTAATATTAGAGGTGGCGACTTATATATTTATATTGATTGGTAACATTTTGTTTTTATCACATCTATTAAAAAATACCTACTTTGTTCCTCGGAAACAGGGCAGAAACTAGCCCTTTTCTGGCCGGAGGGAGAAAAAGTGTTTTGAATTTGGAATGTGGATATTGTTAGTAAAAGTTTCAGTCACCAAAGAGATCAACCACGGGCATAGTATGTACAAGTAACACTTGGAGGATCTAGCTCTCGGCTGGGTATAATATAATCAAAGCAACTAATAGGCTGTTTGAAAAAGGAAAGCGCGCGAGTTTGTTTGTGAAATTAATAAAAACACGCGAAATGCATTCCACCTTCGTTCGCAATTGTTTACTCAAACTCGGATTTTACTTTGTTTTATTTTAACTCGATGTATTTTCTTCAATAAAAAGTGAGAAGTGAGTGTGAGTAGTGAGAATGAAATAAACGTAGGTACTATTCTTATTCATAAGTTGCACTTACTTATTTTCTCATAAAAAGTAGAGCGTCTACCTCGGGATCGACACTATTTTAAGCTTGAGTACTTTGAAGATTCGACAGAATCTAGGATTTAGAATTATTCTAGAGTATATAAAATCCATCGCTACGCTCTGGATTCAAAGAAACACTCTCGCCTTAAAAATAGTTGTTTCTTCCCTTGGTAAACACTAATATTGTAATGTGTCATTTGAGGGGATTTTGTTACATTACACCCACAGTAGAGCTACGCATCGAATGCTCGCTTTCAGCTACAGAGAGCATTGCTTTTCCACCAGAGATGTGCTACTGAGAGATGGGCTCCGTCGCCGTATATGATATTCGCAAAACATCATAATAGCAAGACATTATAATTATTCTCATAATAGCACATTCGCGGCATAAGATATTTGCAAAATTGTGTAGCTACGGATGTGTTTGATCATCCACCGATAAAGGACCTTTATTTTCTTAGCTAAGCTTAGCACTGGTGGAACGTCCAATGAAGTTTTGATTTAAAAAGAAGGATATGTGTAAAGGAGCTACGGATGGGGGCTGCGGATGTGAGCTATAGGTTGTGCGAGTGGTGTAGCCGTGCAGAGCAGAATACACGACGTACTACGTATGTAACGTACTAGAGTCGTACATCTTCTGAGCATAGCTAACTCACGCAGCGCATCTTAAACGCACGTCCCTCCCGATCCGTTATTTAGTGGAAACGTTAATAAAATTTCGTAGCTTAGCTGTATCTCTTTTTCTTAACTTAACTGCATAGTACATCTCTTGTGGAAAAGCAGCCTAACTCGTCCAAGCGTTGAGCGCTTTGCTCAAGCCTGTGACGCCCTATGATTGACGCGTTCACATGTACTGAATGTTGCTGAAAAGAATTCCCAAAAACATATAAACCTACCTAAACCTAAACATAGCCGCTTTGATACTACATAACTAATAGTTGAGTGGAGTCGCTCATAATCGGATCACATCGATATATTCTTACTTTGTTATTTCCTTTGCAAGTTCAGTGCAGGCATACGTTTTAAGAGGGATGGGAAGGGAGGTTAAGAAAATATAACCCACCAAAAATCACTATGAAGATTTCTAAAGGATTGCATTTTTTTAACAATTAATTACTGAAAAAAGGATATAATAAAATAAATAAAATAAAATAAAATTTCTTTATTTCGGATAAATTATCCATAAGTACAGTGTTAGTAGTAGTGTGCAACCTATGATAATACCCTCATAATAGAGGCAAAAAATTATCTGCTGTACCAAACATTTCGTCGACGGTGAATGACATATTTTATGGAACAGGTCGACTTCGCTTTTAAAGTTGGCTCCATAGTAAATGTTGTTCGCAACGATGAGTGCAATAATATCTTTTCGGTGTAGTAATACCAATATAAGACTTCGTATTGTACCAAAATATCTTCATAGAAAAAACACCATTGGCATTGGCACAAACAAAAGGCTACGACATAACACTTAATGGTCGCTCACAATAAAGCCGCGGCGCGCCGCAACGCACCGCATTCCAAAACTACGTAAAAATTCGTTATAATTAACAAGAAACGCATCGGGACGCGTCGCAAGGCAATTGAGGATTTGACACTTATTAGTTCCAACAAAGAGCGTGTTGAACGACAAATTAGGAAAAAACACAAATAAAGAGAACACTTGCATTATTATGTCAAAAAAATATTAAACAAAGATGTTTGGTTTTTTATGAAGATTTTTTTGAATTAGATAACAAAAAAGGATTCGTTTTCAGTTTGGAAATAAAATGTTGAGCGCGAAAACGAGCGCGCCACGGCTTTTTCACGGCCCCACGCCTTTATGTATTTATACTTCCAACGCACATTGACCTAAGCCGCATTGTGACGTATAACAGCGGCCGCATTTAAAATTATGCCTGACGAGCGATCTGCCGCGCCAGTGTGTTGATTTGCTGCTCGCTGCGGCAATGTGGTGACCGATTGTAAAGCAAGAGGATTATTCAAATGTAATGCGTTGGTGCAGCCTGTCCTAAAGTAGCGTTTTTTCCTTTAACAATCCGATGCGTTGCGGCCGTCGCGGTTATAGTGTGCTTGAACCTTTAATCATCATAATAATGAATGTGGCAGCCGCGCCGCTTCGCGGATGCGGGACAGCCTTGCAGGGCCGCCGGTGTTCAGATAATACGTACTTAACACGGATCTAGTGCGGACTGCCGAGTAGACAAGTGCTTCACGAATTTACTAACTTGATCTGCGACATTTCAGTTTAATGGTTAAAGTTAAAAATGATATTTTTTTGTAACTTTAGATATTTCACATAACCTAGCACGTAGCCTGATGGAGATTGCTTTTAGCGATAAGGCCGCCAATTGAAACACTAGTTCTAAGTTCATTCTTCTGTTGTGATCATTACGACTGTAAATAATAACACCAAGCCAAAAGTTTTGATTGGTGCTATTTGGAAGCTGCTATTTTCGTTGGTGCTCAAGAAATTGGTGCTTAAACGAGATCCTAGACAGATCCATCTATCTACAACCGCGATAGTTTAAAAAATAATGTTTTGTTCTAGTTAGTTCAACACTCCTTTACAAATAAATATTCAAACTGTGAGCAGAAACCTATATCATAATATAATAACGGTTAATGAATACGTACGTATCTATTGTTATGTCTAGTTTAAGATTGAAAATATCGGTCTGCTTCCCATTTCATCTAACATGATGCTTAAAAATCGAATTTAAACTTAATATATCTGCAGACATAATATAAATTAGATTATCTCAGATTACAGCACTATTCAAAAAAAACTGACATAGGAAAAAAACTTTAAAATGGTGTAGCAACTGATCAAACTGCCTCGTTTGTCACTAAAAGCTGGTATCCTATATGTTCTTCCTGATTGACACTTCCGTAACAAATGTTATCGAGATTGATTCGCTGTTTCATTGTTAAAAAGTAATAAACATACATTGATAAGCATTTGAAATTTTAACGATAAGCCTATTTTGTGCTCGATTTTTTCCTCGACTGTATCCGATCTAATTGGACTGTAACAAAAAGTATTATAAAAGAATAAACTAGTTAGTAAGTTACTAACGTGCCAGTTGTGCTCATGGCTTGTGGGTGGCTATTCCGGTGACCGAATGAAGTTATTTTAATTGATGATTGGAACATACATAACATGATTTTATAGGTGTGGTTCACGTATCATTTCATTCGCTTGTTGTGATAATATTTCAATAACATTTTGTTTTATTCATTTAATGGGTTTGCGTTTGACCCTGACGCTTGATGTCAGCTTGTTGCCTGTCTAGTACACTGTCTACGATGGAGCACGCTACCGAGTAGAAACTAATTCACTCGCGACTTGAAGACACCCTGGGACTTGGGTATGTCCTAAAACTGCAGCCAGAACCACCGGAGGACGGGCAGCAGCGTCCTCTCCATTAACAGTGGTGAAAATTCTGCGTTCACCAAGCCACCTGCCAATCGGGGGATTATGGCAACACCTCCCTATTAATTGAGAGGTAATTGTGGTCGTATCGATTAGAAACTTTGCTGGTATATGTAGTTCTGATGATAGCACAATAAATTGGTACCATCAGGTTGATTGATAATCAAACGAGGAGTCGAATAGTGGAACTTCTCAATGGCTTTAAGTAGACCTCTCCATTTTGAGGTCATTTAGTTTGATTTAACGAGTTCCTCATACTCAATTTATTTTTAATTTTGCTAGCTGACCCGAAAAACGTTTCTATCATAAAAGAAAAATAAATAAAAATAGTTTTAAAACATGTTTCCAAGCAGAAACGCTATTTCCAATACTATTCCATGTACATACCAAGGTGCATACAGATAAAACTTGCCTAGCATTTCATACTATTTTGTTTATTCACGGCACTGCGACAAACTAGTCCTATTAACATGTACTTGTATTAACTATAATATTATACCAGTAGATAGTAATTTTAATACTTACCTGCATGCAGCAAAGGTTGCGCAAATGTCTCTTGTCTAGCACCTAGCATTTTGCCTACATTTTAATTACTTCAATTATTTTATAACTAGTTATTTAAGTTTGAGGTAAGAATTTTAATGGTTGTGCCCCTTTTTAGTAACTGGTACTAGAAAACTCAATTTTGATATTCGACTGTCATTTGCCCTGTAATTTTGCTAGCTACAGAAACGTTTTTACAGGGGAAAAAAACAAATACAGTATGTTCACACCGCTACTTGACGGCAGAATTATCTGACCTGTTGTAGATACCATACAGGGTTTTAAGCTTCCCCTTTTTTTTTTTTTTTTTTTTTTTGCCCAGGGAAATCCTTTATGGATACCACCAGTTCCGGGGGGAACAGGTGGTTATGTGGGACTCTCCGCCACCCGAAAGTGGCGGCCTACCCACTAAAAACCCTGGGGTGTTTCTACCTAGCGCCCAGGTACCGGGGCTACGGGTACGCTTTCGCACTCGTCCGCGGCCCCGGCAGCGCTGGTCCCCTGGGACCCTTCCCTACTAAGGGGGGAGCTGGAGGCCTTCCGCCCCTTCTATCCTTGAGAGGCGCGCGGAAACACCGCGCACGCCACCTCAGGGGCTACTCTTGTCGGGTGTCGGACCCCCCCGAGTCCGACACCCAAGGCCCCTATTATGGAGGTTGGAGGAGGGCGTGGAAGGTCCTCCTCCGACGCCCGGTTCTCCGGCGACGCATCGGGAGATCTGTAGTGATCTCCCGTTCGCGCTCCGCCGTTTCCTTCTGGAACATAACCTGTTCACAGAAGGAAATAGCCGCCTCCCACGATCTCTCGCATCCGAGCATTGATTGTATCAACACTGGAAGCGAGAGATCGTTCCCGACCACTGCGACGAGTTCACGGCGCTCACTTGCCCATGCAGAGCACTCTTCTAACGTGTGCTGCGCTGTGTCCTCGTCGCAGCTGCAGTGGTGGCACCGGGTGGTCGGTTCTCTTCCGGCTATGCGGCACAAGTACTTTCCGAAGCACCCATGCCCGGAAAGCACCTGCACAAGCCGGAAGGTAAGTGATCCATGCGCCCTGTCCAGCCAGTTCTCAAGAACAGGCTGTACAGCCTCAATGGTCCAGCTTCCAGCCCTAGAACGGGCCAACCGCTCCTTCCATTCATTTCCATTTTAAGCTTGCCCTGTACCAACCTATAAAGCCTTAGACCTTGCAAAATAGTCCTACCACCAAAGTATACTACTTACCGCTTATTCAGATTCAGCTTAGTTGACTTTGAAATTACTGGCTATAAAGAAATTTAACATCCTATCATTGTACAAGGAGCACAGTTAAAGCTAAGGTTAAGTTAAAATCTGGTAACATTTTCTGAGTAGCACTGATCTATTATAGGCAAGCGTAAGGCTTACCATCGAGCAAGTTGCTAGCTTGTCTCATTACTGAAATAAAAGTATTTAACAACCGTCAATCACAAGCGTACCTAATTACCAATTCCCAGTCAACTGCACCGATCGTGCAAACCTTGCATGCAATAGATATTAAACATTTAATTACATACATCGTCAAATAAATCATGATGAATTGCATCAAATTGTGCCTTATTAATATTAACTTCCTCAATAGCAAGCAAAACATAAACAAGGCGTTCAAAACCGAAAGTACTTCGGAAGTGGGTCAAAGTCAAGTGAAGGTGATATTATTCTTAAGTTACGAATTCGTGACAAGTGCGAGCAACGGTTCGATAGAATCCAGAGGTGATATGACGGCACGTTCAACGAGGTGTGAGCGGCTTGGCCAGTATAGTATAATGTGTTGATGAAAGCAAAACAAAATCGAATGTTATTGCGTTACATTGTGCTGGAAATGTTAATGGAAATGGAATGGTAATTGCAATACTCTTTTGCAGACCCGGACCCGTTTTATGTACGCTCTTCACTCCTCCTTCAAGATCTTTTATAAAGCGTGATTTAATAGAGTGCAGAATATTTCTTTCGGATTAAAAGTGTTAAGTAAAAACTTGAAAAGTAGAAGTAAGAAGAGTACCTACTTCAAACGGACCCCTACCTCCATTGCTGTTACTAACCAGCTATTCAAGCACCGAATAGTAGTGTGCAAAGTATATATACTCTTTAATAAATTGAAGTGCAATGTTTAAAGAATAATTTCACCTGAAAATATTTAAACATGTTTTATCATAGTGACACACGAACACTTATATTGCATCGCAGTTTTTTAAATCTAAAAACTCTAACCCTATAAAAAGATCAAGGCCCTAAGTATGGTACTTTATAGACTAACATGACTTTTATCAAATTAAAGCTAGGTCATTCCAATGTCGTTAAAGTTGTCGTTGTTCCTCGAACATAACTATCTAGAACTATCACTATGTTGATTTCGTCGCCATCGCGGGTCGGATCTCTACCAGATTAGCAAAGAACCAAGGTTTAGCAAAAGAGAAGCCTGTACCGACCTGTGGAAGAAGGAAGCCTGTGGATAATGATGATGATCTAACCAACATTTATTTCCCATATCACTTTTCTATATATCTGATACAATGAAAACAGGCGGCGCTCTGTTAAAACAGATAAATATGATATTCATATATTTATGTCACGTTTCTTTGCAATAAAAGCACATTCCACGAATGAAATGAGCCATTCGGATGCGCGCCCAAAACCTGACCTAGTTTAGATCCAGACAGACATCTGTTGGCTCAATAAAAACCTATCAAATGCCATAGATATACATCACAATACATCGAATTATAGGTACATACGTTTTTCATTTGCATTGTCTGTATATAATCGTTTGCTAGTCTTATTCACTTCTACGCTTACAGTTATTTATTGCAACAGATGTAAGTATATAAGGTGCCATGTCTGAAGTGCCTTTTACTGTTGCGTTTTTTATAGTATTAGGCAGCGACAATGATAAGATGAATGGACGGGCCCAGCGCTTGCAAATCGATCAAAATTAACAAGACAACACAATCAAGCATACCCTAGCTAAAAGTATGCATATTACATTTGCCGGAAAATAGATATGGCGAATCTAAGCGCACGGATTTTGAAGACTTCAAAATCCGTTCAAAATTGAGATGTTAAGCGCCGTCTCTCCACTTGCTTCAGTCATACTCTGCCTTTGCGACATGCGAGCCATACGATACGACAATACAAACTTCTAATACATGTACGTACATGTGTTCTATTTTTGTCATGCAGTAATTAGATTCGTTATCTCTATTTTCCGGCAAATGTAATATCCATACTTTTAGCTAGGTATGCTTGATTGTGTTGACTTGTTAATTTTGATCGATTTGCAAGCGCTGGGCCCGTCCATTCCATTATCACCGTCGCTGGTGTTAGGCAAGGTAAATAATTTCGCACAAAGGTGTGTTGTGGAAAGTAGCTTTACAAGTGTCCAAACATTATAATAATATTACTAAAGTTTACCACAGCCTAAACAGTACAAAGAAAAACATTGAGTATGCATTCCCAAAAAATCTAGGTAGATTCAGATTCAGATATTTATTGCCATTCCGTTCAGTATATGGTGTTTATAAAAGTAGGTACATAAGTTCAACGGACCCCGTCGGGCACAGCAAATTAGAAGAGAGGAGAATATTCATTGATTGATTTGAGATTTTTTTTATATAATATATTATGTCTTATTTGATTATACATGTATATAGATTAAAATAACAGATACAATTATTAATTATTGTTTTTAATTATTAAGTTTGATTTTATAAGTCAATTTTATTAATTTGGTTTACCTATACATTACAGTCATGCAATAATTTCAAATCGGCCAAATATTCGGCCATAGTATAGTAGGTTTTGTCAGTAAGGTACTTTTTAATAGTCGTATAAATGTAGTGTCATTTTTTATATTCCTTAAATCATCTGGCAGACTATTGTAAATCTTTACGGCCATAACTAACGTACCAAATGAGTGCATCTTTATACGTGATTTTGGTAAAACTAAACGATTTTTATGATGAAGAGCATCGTACGAGTACGCAGGTAATATTTTTTTCCGTTATAAACAACGTATATCAGGTACATTTTTGTTTTATTCATACGGGAATACTCACGTTTAATTAAATCGGATACTCCGACTATAGTTTCGATCACATCCGGTGACCTTTTTCAAAGAGTGAAAACAGAGCCCGACGCGCGTGCAGCTGCGTCCTGCTTAGCTTGTATATCAGGTATATCACAAGTAGCTAGTATAAAATTGCAAATGCAAATATTCAAATAAATTTTCGTTTAAACATCTTTTGAAGTGACGGAAAAAAATACTAAAATCATAATTTTGAACACAACACACTATTTCAACTCACTCTTTATATATAACGTGTTGTTAGAGAAAATAAAAATAAAAGTGCATACACGAATCGTGTCCCAAATCCGCTACTTCAGTGTTCTAGCAGTGCTTTTATGAACATAGAAATTAAATCTTATGCAAACCAGCGTGCGTTAAAAATATGGATGTTACAAACAATATTTACACAACATTTTTGCGTATTGGCACATATTGTATGCCGCGCTTTTTAGAATGTCAGTGTGCGTCTGTGTAGAATAAACATGGATAATATGTACATTTTGGCAAAAACATGTGATTATCGCTCAATATCGCTTAATCAGACTTAAATATGTTTTAATTATTGAGATTAAGTAGGTATATTTCTTCGGATCCACGTCATTTATATTTGACTGCCGTATAGCTCAGATGGTAGCAAGTCTGCCTTCAGAGCTGTAAGGCGTGGATTTGATCCCCACCCAGGGTAATCATTTATGTGACGAACATAGATGTTTGCGCTGTCTCGATGTAGTAGGTCATAAAAGAAAGTATTTCCAAAAAAAGTGTTTATGTATTCTATGTGGTTCCCATAGTACTGCCCCCTAGTAGCTTTGCTTAGTTTGGGGCTAAATGTCATTGTGTGAAATGTCCACCGATATTTATATCCTAACGTACAGATAGATAATAATAAACAAAAAATATCTCCTCCATTCAAAACATCTTTAATACTAATGCTCAAACAGTTACCAACAGCTTACCTATCCAGAGCAAAATTCCCAATAAAATTTCCGTTTCCGATCAAAATCCGGTTATTATGTTGAATTTTAGGAAATAACATATTGCGAACATTGTCACTGTCAGATTGAACCAACCAAACAAAGAAGTGACCGACCGAGAGCAGACGACGAAATCTAGTTTCCGAGACAAAGCCCGACCAAATCTAATTGGACAGAGCGTGAAGGTCTCAAACTTGCGGCCTTGGACGGCTGCTGTGAACTACAGACCAGTTTCCAAACTAGACGTCTCTATTCCAATAACTACACAAACATCCAGTCTCTTGAATGAACGAGTTTCATTTTATTGGATGCAGAGCGTATTTTAGAAGGCAAAATACCAGATATTGTTGCATTGTGTCATGAAAATTTTGACCACAAATTGAGAAAATTACAAAATAAAATCTGTTTATTTAAGGACCTCATCAAACGTTTAGTCAAGCTGTCAGGTGACCACGGAATGCTGCCGTGTATTTTGGCCAAAAACTAAGCATTGCCATCCAACGTGGTAATGCCGTCTCTCTCTTTCACTCTCTCTCTCTCTCTCTGAGACCTCATAACTGTATTACTACATTAAATAAATGCTTCGATCATATAAGATGGCTACACTGAAAGATATAAGATAATACACTTTTAAAAAAAATACAACCGATTTATACTTCGAATACCTGGATGACATCTTCATATTTTCTAGTAATTTTGATTTAAAAACCAAACTACTGAACCGATTTCGATAAAATTTAAATGGGACCACCTCTGAAGTTACCAACCAAACAAAAAAATACATACATACAAAAACATACAGTCGAATTGAGACCCTCCTGTTTTGAAGTCGGTTTTTAAAACGTAGAAGGATATGATCTTTTGTGTAAAAACCAGATATTCGAACCAAGAGAACATATAAGGCTGGGATTTTCCACACGGATGCATTTGGTAGGGCACTTGCGCTATATGCTAGTGTACTGGGATGTATTTATTTAACAGTAAAGGTGAGATGGGCAATTAGGAATGCTGTGTTTACTAATGTAGCCGAGCCCTGTGAGTCTGTGTTACCCGCAAAGTACAATATTTAAGGGCATCTTCAAATTTATAGTAAACCGCTTTTTGTTTTCCGCTTCGTAGAGTAAACATGTTTTATCCTAGACTATATCGTGATTTAACATCAAGCACGGTAGGTAGGTAAGTAATTTAGAAATTAATGGTATTTTTTTATGATTGACAGACTAGGTGGATTACCTTAGCTCACCTGAAAACATGACGTGACATGGTGTGCACATACATACAGAATATACTTCTAACTAAACGTTCCATTTATTACTTTTTGGTAAACTTTGACCCCAATGACTCTTTGTCATAAATGTCATGATAAATCACACGATACAATTCCACACAATGTGATAGAATGAACTCATATTATTTTGACAACAAACGTAATCGGCGTAACACTTCGAAGGCAAATTAAACACCTGTACAAACATTACTTGTAACGAACAAAACGCAGAAACATAATTTATAGTAGGTATCACGCAAACATGAAGTAAATGTTTCTCAACAATATATTTTTTACTAAGTAGATAAAGAATAAGTATTTCCCAAAACGTGCTGGTACTGAACGTGCTTGGTGGTGAAATGTCTAGAAAATACGTGATGAATATTCACCTAGAATATTGGAATAGATAGCTTGACGACGGATTGGCCTAGATTGATGAAATTATGTGCGTGAACTCTAACATTGTACAGAGAATATGTACATATAAATAAATAAACTTTAGTTGTGTGTAAAAATAAATGGCTCAAATAAAGTAATCTTACATAGATAGACTATCGTTAATTACATACCTACATATACATCTGAACTTAGTTTGCACATGTAGATGCTTCACTAAGAGTAAATCAGATTTGAGTTTTAGGGCACCTCTTTAGTTAGAATATATAATAATCTCTGTGAAACTTTAATTGAATTTAAATCTGGAAAAATCAGTTCCAAACTGAAAGCGATCCGTAAATAAATGAAGAAAATCTAAAAAAAAGGCAGCCCTTGCGTACAGTCAGTCTCGATCACGATGGTAGCTCTCTCTCTGATTGCGATCACGGATCACATGATCACACCACAATATTACATTACATATTCAATCATAATTTCTTCAGTCCGTGTATCTTTACCGCCGCGTTAACTCACGATAGATTTACATAAAGTTAAAGCTATAGTAACCTTTTATTTAGTCCCGACCTTGAAAAAAAGGCAAAAAAGGCGCTGGCGTAAACAGTGGTTATTATCATTATGATAATTTATTTAACTCATTTGATTGTACTAAAAGAAATTCAACCAATTGCTGAAGCTATAAAAGCCACTACAGAAATAAATAAAAAAAGGGAAAGGAAAGAAGAAGGAAGGAGAAAGGAGTGAGAAGGGGAAGGGGAAGGAAGGAGAGATCCATAAGAAAGGGATGAAAAAAGCTTAGACGCTACAAGTAATAGCTCCAAATACAATTAAAGAGCACATGCACTGATGCGATCCGGTGCATTCACGTTCAATCTTGATCACGATTAGCGGATCACGATTTTAATTACTAAATATCTAATCAAGATCAAGATAATTTGTGATCG
Source organism: Erannis defoliaria (assembly GCA_905404285.2). Taxonomy (NCBI): domain Eukaryota; kingdom Metazoa; phylum Arthropoda; class Insecta; order Lepidoptera; family Geometridae; genus Erannis; species Erannis defoliaria. Next base: position 3,162,018 of record FR990075.1, read on the forward strand.
GATGCATCAAGCCGTCAATCTACGTCGTACATTATCTCTCTGGATCGTGATCATTGATTTTATTCACAGATCGCGATCGAGATTGGCTGTGTAGGGCGGCCTTAGTGGAATTGCCCTTTTTACGATATCGTTGATCTTATTTTTGTTATTATTTGGCTACTGCCCCGTGTGTTGGGGGCAATTTTTTCATAGATTAAGGATAATAATAAAAAAATGAAAGAAGGACAAGAATGGAAGTTTATTCATGATGGAAAAGACAAGGATATAATAATAATATAAAATACGGTTTAAAAAAAAATAAGGACATAAAAGGATTCAAAAAAGGAGGTTCTCAATTCGACTGTATGTTTTTTTTGTATGTATGTTACGCGATTACTCCGCCAATTATGAACTGATTTTGATGATTATTTTGTTTGATAGGTAATCAAACAGAATCAAACAGATTCAAACAGATTCTTCAGAGGTGGTCCCATATAAATTTCATCGAAATCGGTTCAGTAGTTAGGTTTTTAAATCACTATTATGTACTAGAAAATATGAAGATGTCATCCACGTATCCGAAGTTGAAGTCGGTTGTATAATTTTTTTTTAAACCGATTTATATTCGGAAATGAATGTAAGGTGAAGATAAGGAGGTATTTTATTTTTAAAAAGGCCGCTATACAATAGAATAATTATTGTTATCACATTCAGCGATTATCTTAGGCCTGCGTGCTTCATATTACGAACAGGTGATTTGATAAAATCTTGCCCTGATAAGAGCCTTATAACCAGGCCTGGCGCACTCCGCACTTTAGGTATCAAGTTACAAGGACCTGGCGGGCCCGTCTAGATGGGCCAATTCAGTGGGAAAAATTAGTGGGAGGAATAGGGAACGAGTTTTTTTTTAAGAAAGGCCGTTTGTCTAAAAACAAGTTGGTGACCAAACTCATTAATTAGTTTCCATTATTTAGGTTTTGTTTAACTGTAAAAAAACATTATTTTTTTTAATTTGCATTGCTTTTTTTGCTTGTTTATATTGTTGTCGTCCACATTCGGAGTTTTATACTTTCCAATTTTATAGAGTATATATACTATATAAATTTTTTGACATACCTATCACCGTCAAAAAATTTACAGAGTTTCATATGGATCCCGTCGGACGCTGCAACATTAGAAGAGAGTATAGTATATTTTCCGCGGAGCGAAGCCCACTTCCTCCCCGCAGCAGCACGTAAATCGTATACACGCCACGGGAGCAAGTAAAGAAGCCTCAGATCTCATGTTTGGCACCCTCGGCTTTGCCTCGGGATATAATATGTTTGAGCTCGGAGGCATTCTTTACTTCTGCTCCCTATGTGTGTAATCTACTATACATGTACCAACAAGTGTGTTCTCTAGTGTTAAAAAAATGTCGATGTTACTGTTTAGCAGTGTGTTGTAACTGCGGCCGCGCAGCCGCGATAAGGTCACGGCCACACGACGCGGCCTCTCATCACATTTTTATAATAAAGCTCGTATATGGATACGCCATTATTTAAAACTCCCTGCCAAATTTTTTATTCCCAAATCATTTTTTTTTTGCTCGGCGATGTAGCTAGTAGCCTAGTAGAAACGTAGAAAGATTTTTAAAGTTTAATTTTATTTTATTTCCAATTTAATATAATCATAAATAAAATATTTGTACATACTTAAAAACATATGAATGAATTGCTAGGTTTATGTTTGTATTGCAAAAGTAAATACCCAAATCCTAATAAACTAGTTTATAAATTATACGATAACTCAAAAATATTTAATGTATTTCTTTAGCATCACTCTTACTTTTATTAAAGGGGTTAATTCTCGCTACTTATGAATAATTAATGAAAATTTCTTTAACTCGATTGGACGAGCTGTTTTTACAAAGTTTTAACTAACTCAATTTGTATTCAGTGGTCGTAGCAACTCCCTACGCCTGCCTACGCACGTAGCGGGCCCCTACCCCGCCACGCGCTCTACGTCATTTGTAGACCTCTACGTAGGACGTAGGTATCAGATAAGGTAACCTTTTTTGTGTTGCCCGTTCATTTTTCTAACACTATGAGCGATTTTATATCAAAGCTGTGGCTTCACACTCAATTTAAAGATAAAATCGGTCGAAATAATAGTCACAAAGTGACTTTAGTTAAGATTCGATACGAATTTCGAATCGATCAAGGTCACGTTTTATTTTGTTTTTTGTACATATTATTGAAATCGCACAACTTTTTCAACAAAACAACGTGAACGGCTCGCATTCTTGAAGTACAAATACTTTAATCAAACAGCTATAATATCATGTTATTATTGAGCGGGACGGGTATACGTGCGCGGCGGTGCATCGGAGCGGGAGGCAAGTTATAGCAACAAGTCAGTGTCGCAGCCAGCGATACCAGACTTTTTAGATCAATACGTAGATCTACAGAATTTTTGTCTGACCTACGGATACGCAGATATCGGTACAGAATCAGGGATCAACTAGATTTAATTGTATCTGTCCAACCAAAAATTGCAACTAGACCAGGACCACCAGAGGACGGGCTGCAGCGTCCTCTTGGTTAACGGTGGTGATCATTCTGTGACCCCAAGCCGCCTGCCAAGCGTGGGGATCATGGCAACCCTTCCTTATTAAAGGGGAGGCCTTCTTCCAACAGTGGACGTCTTCTGGCTGACGAGTAACCAAAAATTAAAGAAACCTGTTCATTTTCATTGTCATAGATACATTTTTGTTTGTTTCACTATTTATTTATCCCATTTGAACCATTATATGAACCATGTAGATCTACGGGTATTTGGAGATAGAGTCTATAAATTTGTAGAAAATGTCCGATCTACGGATTTTCGAAAATGGAACCTGGGAACCCTGGCCGCGAGCAGCGTTATCTGCGTGACGTCAGGACCCTTTCACTGGCGGTGGCACGGCCGGCGCCGCGTTTGCGGCAGTCCGCGCGACTCGGTCTTAGCGTGAGCTCGTCTCGCGCCCAGTGCTCCTCGACACGCACCGACCAACTCGCGTCACTCGCTCAGGAATTTAAAATTCACTCGAAGTTGACTTTTAACGAAACCAGCACGCGCGCATAGACCCCTTTGGTCCTCCGTGCAAAACCGCTCCCGTGCTTCGAATTACCTTACTCCATCGCCAGTCGCTCCGCCACCATGGGAGTCATTGAAGAGATCCCGGATACCGCGTCCCTCATCTCCGCGTGTGACCTGCTCGACGACATGAAGGTAAGTCGAGAGAAAATCATGTGATGGATGAGCGGCGACACTCCGGCAACAGTTCCGTATTAGCGAAAAAATATTAGCGATGCGTGGGTGGTTGCCGATCTCGTCTCGCGTCTACTATTTACGCGCATTTCGTCGCACGTAGCGTGCCGAACAACAGACGGCCTTTATGCAGATTGCGCGTTTCTATAACGCCGATGTCGCTCTGTGCTGCGCGACGTCGCATGGTGAAAATGAAAACTACCTCGCGGTCAACGGAAGCGGTCGCCCTTATCAGTCGTTTGTGACATGATTGCTATAACTAGAATAGGTTCGCTACGTGAGAACATTCACACAGCTGTGCCTCCACGATTGAAAGTAAGCTTGTGTCATTTTGAAATCATTAGTGTACAATTATTTGACGCGACTATCGCTATCGAGGTGATAAAATGAAAGTCGTTGATTAGTGACGAATTTTCTGGAAAATTGATTGCGCGTTGTAGGGGAGGTGTTGTTCCTAATCGGAGATGAATCACGGATGTAACTCTGTAGTGTTCCGTATAGTGCAGAGATGTCGACGGCGCGGTGACGCAATGTCGTTAACACTGATTACGATTGGAAGTACGTGGAGACGACATGTGCGCGGCGATCCCGTGATACGTATTTATAAAAGACTCGACAAACTGCTTGCTCCGTACAAACAACGCCTATACTGTTATTGAGCCGATCGTCGTTGGATCGATGCTGATGGATTTCGAATTAAAATCAATTAATATCAACTGGAAATCGGTCAGCTTCGACTTTCAGACAAAAACGGCAGCGTTTATTTCATTGATCTCCCGTGTACTCGCGCTACCGTCAATTTCACATTCATAAGAAACCATCCGAAGTCTGTGAATGGAGTCGAGCCGAATAAGTACTTGCCTGAATTCATTGAATAGGAAATTCGAGTCGAGAATAAAAGTATCCTTATTGAACGGTAGCTACAAATGTTAATACAGAAGTTTTTTACTGGCTACTTGTTGACGTTCCCCTGTGCTCGGTCGCATTCGCTTTAATCATGTTAATGAATTGAAATATATGCAAAGAAACCTTATTCGTTCGACAGCGCGCGTAGCAACTACGTAATAATACTAAGAATTTATAAAAGAAAGTACATAACTGCAGTTATTATAGGTATTATATTTATAAGTAATGAATAATGTACATTTGCCATTTTAACATTGTTATTTTACTTATCAGAAATTAAATTATTTGAAATCGCAAAAAATGAAGAGTTCAAAAGCTGGTTTCTTTATAATTGTTGTTGATAATTTTTATGAGTGCTATAAAGACTGAGTATGTATGATACATATTGAGTTATCGTGTATAAGTATAAATAAATGATTAATGAAACGATGAACTTGATGAAAATGCAATGATAAGGTACCTACTGATTGTGAGTAATGTTTCGACAAAAAACTGTGGAACCAAAAAATTACAACACAGACTAAATATTTCTTTTAGGTAACACACTAAGTTACTCCTGTACCTAATTTTCTGTGTCAGGGCAACCCGGATTGTTATAACTATACCTACTTTATTATTATTTATTCAAATTGATTCGTTCGTGGCTTGACTATACAGGGTGTTAGTTTGAATACCGTTATCCTTCTAGGATATCATTGTACTCATCATTATGAACAACTTTTACTATGCGTCCAAACCCTGAAAACACGAAATAAAACAGCTGTTCCATACAAAAAGGTTCATCGATCTCGGACAAAATGTATGGAACAGCTGTTTTTTTTTTTCGTGATTTCAGGGTTGGCCCCATAGTAAAAGTTGTTCATAATGAGGAGTACAATGATATCCTAGAAGGATAACGATGTTCAAACTAACACCCGGTATACCTATTTTGATAAATAGGACATTTCTATCTAACCTTCATTCACCTTTTTTCGGGATAACGTTTAAATCTATGTTTTTGTCCAGACAATGTTCAATCAATTTAAGCTAATTGGAGGAGTCTGCTTTTTATCCTTAATCATTGCTAAAGAAAAACTAGATTTGAGTCGAATCCATCTAAGTTGGTATTTTTTTTTTAATGTTAATTCAAACAATGATAGGTATACAATAATCTATCTAACCAACAGTGATTTCATATCCCGATGTTTGCATGCAAACAATAAAATGATCGGACCAAAGTAATCGAATAGTAAAAAGTATCGAATAGGCACGCATTGTCTAAGTGAATAATCGATGGATGGTAGCGTTGGCGCATGCACCTAGGTCCGTGCACGAGCACAGCGCGTGTTGCGATCTACTAATAACTACCTACCTACAGCGACAATGATAAAATGGATAGACGGGAAATAAGCGCACGGATTTTGAAGACTATTATGTTGAGCGCCAGCTCTCCTCTCGCGTCAGTCATACTCTGTCTTTGCGACATGCGAGCCGTACGATACGACAATACAAACTTCTAATACATGTACATGTGTTCTATTTTTGTCATGCAGTAATTAGATTCGCTATCTCTATTTTCTGACAAATGTAATATGCATACTTTTAGCTAGGTATGCTTGATTGTGTTGACTTGTTAATTTTGAACGATTTGCTAGCGCTAGGCCCGTCCATTATATTATCACTGTCGCTGCCTACCTACTTACTATACCAAAATAAACACCAAATATATATTGGTCCCAGAGGCTCCCGAGCTAGTTAAAACTAATAGCTTGCAAATGATGCTAATTAAGAGTAGCAGGACGCAATTCACCACATACCAAAATTGAAAAATCAATCATGAAAAGAGGATGACCCAAAAAAACCTGCTGAAAAAACGACGTAGCGTAGTTATAAATACCTACTTACATCTTTATCTTATCATTTATCTTTAAAAATCATTTTCACCTAGCTACGAGTATTAGAATATAGCGCAATTCTATAAACATAAATAAATTTAAGGAACCAAGCACTTAATCACAAACATAACTTCATGGTCTTTAATAAACAACAGAAGGTTGTTATCGCAAATCAATTAAGTGGTAAAAAGCAATAAATTGTGTCCTAGATATTGAAACTAAAAGACAATAAACCATCGCACGTTATTCTTTGAATTCAATTATAACAATAAATCTGAACAAATAAAGGAGGGAAAGTTCATGAAATGCAAGATGACAATGACCGTGTTGATGTCGCAGGGTAATCCGTTAAATCTCCTTTTTTAGCATCTCCCTGCGACATTGACACTAATCTCAAATGCGATTTACTTCAAGTATGAGCGGAAATATTTTGTTTGGCCTTCATTTCCAAACTGCCTCGATTAAATACAACAAGCCGATTAACATCTAGATCAGCTTCATCAAAACAATAAGGCAGCATGCACACTGTCAGTCAATAGCGTCAATAATTGCATCCAATTATTTTTATAGCTCCAAATGAGACGTCGCGGGACGCGGAGTCGTGACTCGTGATTCTCCGATCCTTGATATTAACAAGTGAAGCCGTTTGTTGCGGATGCTCCGAATATATGGGTCTCACGATGCGTTTTGAAATCGCTCAATGTCGTTCCTCTGACGCGGCCTCGTGTGCGCTTGCCCTTTTATTTTCTATTTTACTTTGGTTTCTTGCCACCAATGTACACTATTATGAAATATATTTTCTATAGAATAGAATTTATCTAATAACCTCTGTGTTAGGAATCGTTTGAATTCCTAGGTAGATACGGAATACTTTCAGGTTTCGCTGGAAGGATAGATATGGTTAAACCATATGCGCAGAACCGATAACCTTTGGGGGTGGAGACATGGTGAAGAATGAAAATCATGAATCAACTAACGTAGTGTAGTAGGTACGCCCTTGGCGGATAGCCTAAAATCGGGGTTTATAGACGTGGTTAAGGTTCTTCTTTAAATGGTCTAAGTATTTGAATCTAACCTGGCATAGAATCTGGCTCTCAAGTGCAGTTTCGATTAAAATAATAATACTTGAGTACATTATTTCAATATTAATTCCTACTAGCATTACAATATACATATCGTATTAACAAACAACGCAAACCCATGAAGCGTTAACCAATTTCAATTAAAAGTTATGCAAAATAGCGCCACATCAGCAAACTCGTTTGCACTAAAGTCTAAACGTCGATAATTGCAGAGGCTTGGGCCTTGACATGGTGTTTTAGATCGGCATTGTCAACTTTGATCTTATCTCGCGCAGTTTAGACTAGTAGAACTCGCTATCTGCTGTCAACTGGCGGAAAATGTATATGATATTGACAACCATGCATTACAACTGGCGATAGTACCCACATATTGCAACGTCAAGGCCCCGTTTTAAATCAATTTGTTCTTCAGATTCCGCTCACAAAAAAATTCAATTCACAAGCTATAAAACCATTTAAACCCGATTTCAAAAAAGGAGGTTCTCTATTAGACTGTATGTTTGTTACGCGATTACTCCGCTAATTATGAATTGATTTTGATGATTATTTTTTGATAGGTAGGATACTTCAAAGTTGGTCCCATATACATTTTATCGAAATCTGTTAAGTACTTTGGTTTGTAAATCAAAATGACTGGAAAAAAGATGTCATCCAGGTAATCAAAATTAAAGACTCTTTCTTAAAGTTTCTGTACGTTTCGTTTTTGAACTTAATGAAACTAAACGTAAAATGTTTCGTATCTACTATGACGTAACCTTAGCATTTTTTTTCTAGACTTCTGACAAAATATCGGGATTCAAACACGAAAGGTGACACGCAAGGTAGATCGATTCACGGCTTTTATGATTCAAAAAATACAGATGTATTATTCCGCTCAAGGAAAGCGCTTTCGTAGGTATTGTAACTGATTTATTTTATTATTTCAGAAGTTTTTTACATGATACGAGTATATACCTGACCTGGACCTGGGTATGTCCTAAAACTGCATTCAGAACCACCGGAGGACGGCAGCAGCGTCCTCTCAGTTAACGGTGATAACCATTCTGCGATCCCCAAGCCGCCTGCCAAGCGTGGGGATTATGGCAACACCTCCCTTTAAGGGAGAGGCCTTGGTCCAGCAGTGGACGTCTTCCGGCTGTTGATGTTACATGATATATACTTTTTATACGATTGTCGAGAATTTTTGGTCTAGGCAAACCTGAAGTAGGCTTTTAGACAATAAATAAAATATTGTTTAAATAGATTTTTAAGATTTGATAAGTAAATAAAATAAAATAAAAATGTTTATTTTTCAGGTCTTCCACAGACCTGTTTTATAATAATAATAATAATAAATACAATTTTTGTATTTATATTGTAAAAAACTAAAAAATTAAGAATTTAAATAAATACGTGAATAATAATAATAAAATTTATTTCAGAAAAGTCCATAATTATTACACTAAAATATCAAATTAATTAATTAAATTATCAATAGGCATAGGAAGAACATACAATAATAAAGAAACAGCTAAGACACCACACAGTTATTTTTGACAATGACGCCACGGCAGCACATGTGTCTTGAGCCAGTGACTCAGGACAGGCCCGTCGTTCCTATCTGCCACTACCCTCAGGTAGCTGTTGTCGCTGCCTCGCACCCGCCGCATCAGGGAGGCTACTCGCTTACGTAAAATGGCTGAGAAGCCGTCTGTGTGAGCCTCTGCGAACATACCTGATGCGCTGCAGAAACAGGGCAGCCCCAACAGCATCCTGAACGCATTATTATATTATACACGTAAGGCACTCACAGCTCTTTGAGTATAATTGATCCAAAGGCTACAAGTGTAAAAAGCTTGACAGTAGGCTCTGAACAGAGTCAGCTTCACATCTGACACACACTCCAGTTTTTCGTTTTTTGCAGAACTTTTAAGTGTTTAAACTGCGAAAATAAAGATAAAAAGACTTTAAAAATGTAGAGTATATCAGCAATTCAATGCTAAATACGTATAAACGGCTTATGATAATTCAGATAGTTAAATAAAGATGACGAATATTTTATGCTTGGAGACTCCATTTCCTCCGGATGTATAGAAACAGTGAATACAATGTTTTCATTGCGTTATTTATTGTACGTTATCATAACAATTGTATTATCATTATTATCACGAAGGAAAGTCTTTAACTTTTACTAAGATAAAGACTCCTTTTGCGCTGATAACCTTGCTGTATACTTTTACTAAATACTAATTTTTCGCTACCTACAAATAAGTACCATGAATAGAAAAATTACAGTTTTAATGGAAAAGATACAAAAAAAAACAAAGTTTATTGATTTGAAAGCGAATATTAATGGAAACTGTGTCGGGGAAACCCGGATTGATATGTACACCTAGTTAATTAGGAAATATTTACGCTTTTATTTTGCGGAATAATGTTAAATTAATTTTTATTATGTTTTTATTTTCGGAATATAAGCTTGCATTTGCATCCACCGATTGCCCGCGACTACCATCATCATCGTCAGCCCGTAGACATCCACTGGTGAACGAAGGCCTCCCCTTTAGATCGCCACTGTACGACACCCTGCCATTTGCATCCACCGGTTGCCCGCGACTACCATCATCATCGTCAGCCCGTAGACGTCCAACGGTGAACGAAGACCTCCCCTTAGACCGCCACACTATACGACACCCTGCCATTTGCACCCACCGGTTGCCCGCCACTTTTACAATGTCGTCGGTCCACCTAAGAAGAGGCCTACCTGCTGTGTGGTGTTAAGTAGCTTAGGACACCACAATTTTTTTTTACAAAATCGCATGTCAATCCATTTATCTTACTTACTCCAACAAACTCTCAAGATAAACATTAACCAGTATAAGCTGATCCTCAGACCTTAGGGGCTCGCTATGTTCGGGGGTTTAAGTTTTATTGGACTCATATATTTTTTCATAAATTGCGTCATAACTTCTATATTCCTGGGCCGATTTTGATAAAACATAGCCTATGTGAAGCGTCGGACTTCATAAATCATATTTCAAGAAACTTCATTTAAATGTATGCCGTAGTTTCAGAGTTTATCCCGGACAGACAGACAGACAGACAGACGACAAAAAATTTAAAAACTGTATTTTTGGCTTCTGTTGCTCTCATACACTCCTAAAAAAAATGATTTTTAAATATATATCTTCAATGTACAGTAATCGCCTTGTTACAGTTTTATTATAAGTATATAGATAAGGTATTGCAAAGATAAATGCCTAAAGAATGATTAATTAAAATTAAGTTTTCAAGTAGATTTTTATTTTACATATTATTTTTTATTTAAGATTATCACAATCACCGTTGATAAAATGAAATTGTTTATTGATTTATTAAGTCGTTACGTGGTATTCGTGTGATTAACAAAATTACTTTAATGGGTGTAAAAAATAATGACAAACAATATTAAAAGCCTCTTATACAACTAGTTTTAGATAAAAGGATTGTTTATCAAATAGTTGCTACCTGTTGCTACTATTTAAATATAAGTGACCACTAGCTATTGCCCGCTCTGCGCGCATCGTCGGAACGTGCGCTCGTCATCGCGCAGTCAAAACGTTTGCGTTCACCTCTTTATATCTACGACAGTATTTTTAACTAGACCAAATAGACCCATTTGTTGTGATAAATGTTATCGCAATATCATACTTGTTGACTGTCTTATAGCCCAGTTGGTAGCATGTCTGCCTTCAGAGCTGTAAGGCGTGGGTTCGATCCCCACCCAGGACAAAAATATGACGAACATAGATATTTGTTCTGTGCCTGGGTTTAGTGTAGGTATTATAAGTTTGTATTTACAATAAAAAAGTATTCTATCAGCTATCTGGCTTACATTGTACAAGCTTTGCTTAGTTTGGGGCTAGATGGCGCTGTTTGGCAAATGTCCACCGATATTTATTTATTTATTTATAATGTATACGTCTCTCTAGGTAAGTACATCTTCTTGGTGTTACGTAATTTCTTTGCTCTCTGAACATAACCAAAACGATAACAAATAGAAAAGCTGTTTAAATACCCGTTTATCGATTTTACTGAATAAATTTACTGGTAGGTAGGTGTATAGGTTCCTACTGAACCAACACATGGAAAATACCTATATGTTGGTACACTTTTAATTTTTTAGCCAGCCTAATTAATTTGTGACTTAAGATTCGTTTTTAAGATTCCGTACCCGAAAGGTATCCAAGGGAATTACTTCGTAAACAACATCATCATCATCATCGTCGTCACCCCTTGCTACTAAGGAGAGGCGGAAGTCGTCCACAGCTGGAAGTATCCAGCTGTGGACGACTTCCGGCTGATGATGAACAAATAAACATTTTAATAATTATTAAATTACAGTTGAATATAAAATATTCAAATATTAATTAATTAAATATTAATCAATTATTACAAACAAGTAATAAAAAAGGTCTTAAAAAACTCGTCAAGTAAATAAAAATACTTTTGAACGAGCCAGTTCTTTAGTTTTTTTTTTTAAATACTTTTGTTCGTTTAAGTTTATTATTATGATTTATTTGGTTGTAAACAGTAACGCATATTTTGTGAAAGTTTCAACTGGTTATTACGTTATTATTATTATTATTACGTTATTATTATCATTGTCAGACGGCCAGACTGACAGCTGAACTAGGCTTAGCAAAAGGGTCCAGTTAAACACCATTCTAGAACGAAACCCTAACAACTTTTTTTTATGTCGGTCGGTAGTGGTTATTAATTTATTTTAATTTTATCTTATCTTTTGCTTTATATGTATATTAGCGTCATTTATAAATAGAAAAGATTTGATGAATGAGAACTTACGTAAGTGCTTAGCATAAAAAAAGATGATCCATAAATAAATAATGATTTAATAACTAATAAATGACGCAATAGTTAATTGAAATTCTGAGAATGGTGGAATGAAATCGAATATGATTTTAATCATATTTGATTATAATCAATTAATCTTTAAATCAACAAAGCGTCCAATGTGGTCTTACTTTCGTACTAATATAATAAATGTCAAAGTTTGTATGTTTAGATGTTTGGTACTCAATCAAGAAACAAGTTTTTTTTATCAACTGACTTCAAAGCACGATTTTGATGAAATTTCGATTTATGCAAAATTCGTCCCGAGTCTTCGGCCCACGGCATTAAAAAGTATTTTGTTCGACCCGCATGAAAATATTTGCCTTTCTATGAGACAAATCTGAAATTATATACAATGATATAAAATAGTACATTATGATACAACGTGCTATGTTGGTCATTACACTAGAGGCGGTATTATGCGCGCGTGCCGCAGGCGAGCGCGATAAGGAAGCCGAGAGCGTAATGACTAACACAGCACAAGAGTTCCATACGACTGTTTTCATCACACTTGCAAGGAAAAAAACATACTTTTTTGATAATAATTAACCACACAGCGAAAACGTCAACAAACATTTGCGGAAAGTGGCGCCCAAACCAGCAATGCGCGCGCAGGTTGACATTTACTTCAGCGGCATAAGAACTTTTTGTTGGTATTACAAAAAAACTGTAAGTATTACCCGGCTTTATTAAGAGTGCTTCGTATACATACGTCTAATTGCAGTCACGTACAAACTTGACTTTACCGGGTTATACCTATTATAGCACAAGTGCCGTAATGTAAATTAAAAAGCACGCGTTCGTAATAGCTTGGATTATGAGCCTAAAACCGATGTAATAAGATCCACTTTACGAGCAAGTGTGATGAAAAAGAATTTTCCAAATCGATAACACACAATAACAAAAGAAAGCCAAAGACGTTTTTTTATTGATAGATAAACTCTTATTGGACACACCAAAAGGGAGTACATGTTGATCACAACAAAAAAATAAACTTAGAACTAGTGTAACAATTGGCGGCCTTATAGCTAAAAGTGATTTCTAACCCACCTAACCCTTAACCTAACCTTTTATCCTTGATATATATTTTTTACTCAAAAAAATTTTGCCAGTTAGCTATAGCCGTACCGTAACCGTAGGTTTTTATAAGTATAAAAATCTAAGTCTTTAAATGTAGGGCAGACAGACAAGAAGCGCGCATAAGCTGCAAAGTACCGTTAAACAGATACCCTTCGGGCACCTGTTGAACGAAAACAAGAGTAGTAAAAAATATAGTTACAGGTCACGGCCAATAAAAGACGCCATGATTGCCGTAAAGAAGTAATAAACAATGTCAATAATGTACTTGAGTTGCTTATCGCTCGGCTTTTATCAGGGCCCTAGAAACGTCGACGATATGACAGATATAACTGACTGACAATGTTGTACACACCCACATACATACACGCCTCTATGAAAATAACGATGTGGGAAAGTTGAACCAATTTTCTCACAACATATAACATACTTATACCAATGCTTTTGTCGATCTTTTTATGGTGCTTAGGATGTTTGACTTAATCCATTTAATCGTCAGCTATCATTTATCATTGGGCCTGAATTTACAACATTCGGTTCACAAGTTCAAAGTCACTCGGCGAGCAATGGAAAGAGCTATGCTCGGTGTTTCTCTAAAAGATCGTATCCGGAACGAAGTGCTTCGCCAGAGACCTAAAGTTAGCTTACATACTATGTATAGAGCTACGTATTGTATTGTATTGTGTTGCATGCATAGCTCAGCGTATTAGTAAGCTGAAGTGGCAGCGGACTAGTCATATCTGTAGTAGGACCCATAACCGCTGGGGTAGACGTGTTCTAGAGTAGAGATAGAGGAGTGACGATATACGTAAAATACTGGCAGTGTATATGAATATCGAGCTGAGTGGTGTGCTTTGGGAGAGGGCATGTCACACTATGATACCAGGTCTGGAGGCACTTAATTGCCTTATAGGCAATAGGTTGTTATATTATCTTCTTTTTTTCGCTTTAGTGGTCGCGGTCAAATCATGTTTAAACAATGATTGTTGAACAGTGAATCTTGAACTGGTATCTGAAGCTCTTTTGGATTCCATTTCCTTTCTGGACTTGATACCAACAAGGAAGTATGCATTCAAAACAATTATTAAATTCCATACCTAAAAAGCCTTTTGCGGCGATATTTATCTTAGAACCTAACAAAATACTTAAAGGTACATCAACAAATACAAACCTTCGGCAAAATAAACTGGCTTGATTGTTCGCTGAATTCTTTTCATAGCTTAAAATGCTATTTACGATTAGATAAATCTATGTTTGAGTCAAATCGATTCCAAACTAATCTGTAGCCTTACCTCCACGAATCACGTATAATCATTAGTTATCGGCTCCTCACCCTAGATGCCAATAGTTGCTTCACGTGGTTAGTATGCGTGCTCCGTACACGTAAATACATAATGCACTTGGACGCGGGACCTCGGAGGGATGCCCTTGATCTACAAGCCGCAAGGTGCTTGAATACCCTTACAGAAAAATGTGACAGTTTCCAACAGATAAGGGACAACAGATTTAACCTGCTATGTACTCCAAATTCACTTTTAAAAACCGGTTTGTTTGACCGGTCTCTTATATCGATTGATTAATGTTTTAATAATAGTTTAATTTATGTTGTAACTAATTATACTATATAAATAAACCCTACCTAGTAAAAATTTATAAACTACACTGCCTAAATACATACGAGAAGATATACATGATATACGGTATAGTTCGATGACATTATGTATGTTTTATTAAGAAACGTATACTCAGCCACTTTCTTAAAAGGCTTTAGGGTTCAGATTTTCAGGAAGCTAGTGCTCTAGATATTGATTTTATGCACAACACACACTTGCAAAGTTTGTCTGTGTTAGGCTTGGAAACGTTGCAGGTGTAGGGGAAATGCACGACACAGCAGGTCTCTTTTCAACTACTAGATTTTCAGTAAGCAGAGATGAAACGACAAACAAGCTCTAGTTTTAGATATCCTAGGCCGTCATGGGAGCCTAGTAGCTCTGATGCAAACATTCCCCATTGTGATGCATCTAGAGCAAACTTGCAAAAAGTGCATGCATGATGACGTCGAGTGACGTCTAGAACTGCAAAAATTAATTAAGGAGAACGAAATATCGACAACTTGAGATAATGACGGCATGCATCTCATTCGACGCATGTTTTTGGCTAGCTTAATTAAGCTTATGTTTCCTTGGTTATACCGTATGCCTCCCCCCTCCCCGCCCTGGTATAATGATGGCAAACATAAACCAGACATGACATCGATTAACAGCCGGTCCCAATAAGCGATCTGAATCCAATTTTACCGATCTCCGATCGGAATTTCAATCCGATTTTACCAATAGGGTGATTCCACGGTAACTCACGTTACGTTTTTACTCCTGATCCAAACTAAGAAGGCTGGCATACCTTATTATCTTCATAAATTATGTTATTCCTCATGGAGTCTTCGTAGTAACAAAGACAAACAATATGAATACGTTTTATTTTGTATTTTGTATGAGCCGTTTTTTTTTAAGTTTCAATATAAACAATCCGTAACTCACGTTACATTTGTCGACATGATCTTTTAGGTAAGAATGTGTTCATTCCAAAGTCTGTTCCGCTTAAAGTAAAAAATATATTTAAAATTCAAATTGCTTTTTATTAAATGTGTTACTTATGAGATCATGCACAATTTTCATGCATTTAGCTACATATAGTTTTTTGGCAAATGAAATATGGGTCACTTTTAATAAGATAGCGGCATGTGTCATCTGAGTTGTAATTCACACCAGATCCATACACAGTTTGGTAAAAAATAACTTCTAAAATAGTTGAATCTGTTTTTAGGATTTCTTTCTTTTTATTTTTGGTATTTCAGCAAACATGAATTTTGCCTTCTCTCTACTTGTTTCTCTTCTTGCTTATATGTAGGCTTATAGTCTTCGTATTAGTCAAGTCTTTTTATTTTTTCTCTTCTATGCTTCATGTTTTTAACTCCCGTCCACGGAACGATCAGAGTGGAATTCATCACATAATACTATATTATGAATTCACTCGAATTGAAGCAAATTATGACCTTGGTATGAGTTACCGGTAACTCACGTTACAATGTTAGTGACGTATTTTTAAATATTTAAAAATAATGCAAAATTGAATTCAGGTTCTTATTATTCTTCATACAAAGAAAGTTAACAAAAAAAAACTTCTATGGCGAACATCTTACGTATAAATTTAAAATAAGTGCCTTTTGGTCACTCATGTTACCTATTTTAGCAACACTTTACATTCTTAGTAAAATTCAACAATTTCAATGTAATATTTACCACTTATTTTACGGGTAGTACAAAATGGTTTACCACACAATATGGCGCAGTTATTTCTACAACAATAGGTCTAAACCCTTTAAAATTAAATGAATCCGCTTTAAATACAAAACAAAATCGTGTTTTGTAACTATCAGCAAAGTTGAGAAGCACACTTTTATAATGGAATAACGGTCATTTTTGTTTTAAAATTGAGTGTTGCCAGTAACTATAGATATCCAGCTACCTTTTGCTTAATTCGTCCCGAATATCCACATTGTATTTTGAGTAATTTTTGAGTCTGTCAGGTCGCATTTCAGTGTTTCAATATTCAAAACGTAGATAGCATTCGAAACTTTGTAATTGTCAATGTTTCGATTTTGACAAATTCATGACAGAACTCGAGAAAAAAATTTAAATAAGTATTATATCAGCTATCTGGTCACCATAGTACATATTACAATCTCTGCTTAGTTTGGGGCTAGATGGCGCTGTGTAAAATATCTTTAAATACCCAATATTTATTTTTGTTTATTATTTTATCGGGAGATCGCATTGTATCTTAGATTGGTCCGATCAAGGGTTGAATATGAATATTGGGACCCGCCGTAAATCATACGTTTATTCATGCGGTTGAGCATCATACCTGCTG
Organism: Erannis defoliaria; assembly: GCA_905404285.2. Classification (NCBI taxonomy): domain Eukaryota; kingdom Metazoa; phylum Arthropoda; class Insecta; order Lepidoptera; family Geometridae; genus Erannis; species Erannis defoliaria. The sequence goes on from FR990075.1 coordinate 3,179,026, forward strand.
CAAATCATATGACTGGGAGCTATGATCTATGAATATGAGCCTCATACCTGCTACAACTCGTATGGTCTCCCTAGGGCACAAGGTCATCAGTCGTACTACTTCACTTGTTGAGCGTGATTGTAGATATTTTACGTCAAAACTCATAACAGGTCAAAACCACTTTTGAGTGCAAAAATCAGTCTCAAAGTAATTTTGAATAGGGACGTTGGTTAAAACCTTTTTTAACTTTATTTTATAGTGTATTGTGTCAACAATACACTATAAAATAAAGTTAAACCACCGGAGGACGGGCAGCAGCGTACTCTCGGTTAGCGGTAGTGAGCTCCGCGATCCTCAAGCCGCCTGCCAATCGTGGGGATTATGGCAAACCCGCCCTTTTTAAGGAGAAGGCCTTCGTCCAGTAGTGGACGTCTTCTGGCTGTTGATGATGATACTTACGACTACTCCACGAAGCTCTTTTTGAAAAGTTTAGTTTAGTTTAGTAATTTTGGCTTGTTTAGTTAAAACCAAGGCAAATTTTGATTGGTGCTGTTTTGGGAATATGCTAGGTGCTTATTTCATGGTTGCTCATAAAATTGGTGCTCAATCGGGAATACCCCAGTTGAACATACCCTTGCATTGTATTCGCTTTATTTCCATGATCGTAATTAGGCCTAAAAGAGAGTTTATGGATTAGCCCTTCAGCTAGTAAAGTTGCTCACAATGATAAGTCAAGTCAATGACCTCCCTTTGGCTTAGTACTGCTGTTCCATATAGCCCTGTATTTTTGTGGTTCTCGCTGATGTCCTCAAGTATTCTTATCTCCTGGTAACACCGCATTTTTGCTCGCCCACGGCTTTTCATGTCTATAAAGTGTTTGCATTATTGATAACTAGACATCGGATTATATGCCATTGCTTGTTTGCATGTGCTAATGACCGATGAAAACTCGATAGTTTCAGCATTTTTGCTTAATTTTGCACTTTCTGGCCAATAGTTCTTATTTCAGTAACAATCGTGAGGATACGCTACTATGAACCTAGACCTATCTAACCCAATGATTAGGTACAAGAGAGAGGAGCTGAATCCTCCAAGGTCCAACCCTGTCTCAAGAGATATCTCCAGACATGACGCCAATAAGTTCTGGCCAGTCACGTTGTCGGTTGACGAAGAGAGGTCATTTACAGCTTACAAAATTAATTCTCAGTGACAAACGCCACAAGCTTGCTCCAGAACATATAGAAAAATAAGTTATAGTGTCCGTGATTTAACTCGTAAGATTCGTTCATTCATTACACGACATACTGCGATTGACTTTTAGCGTAACGGTCGTCACACACGATGAAGGGGCTATAATATTACTTCTTACATTAGCTTAAGTACTTTATATCAATTAACTTAACCTACCACAGATTAAGATACGATAGTTTATAAAATATTCTCATTCCTTCCATGGGCGGATCCTGATTTTAAGTCAGGGGGGAGGGGGTCATATTAAAGTCGAGTCGAAATCTAATTAGGACAGTCTCCAATTCGATTACAATTATGAATCTAGCTAGTACATAGTATTCTAACGTTACACGTCGAAATAATTTTAATCAAATAACAAAATCAACTTTTCTCTTTTGTCGTCTCGCGAAATTAGTTATGACTTCCTCCGCTTGCTTTTGTGAACGTGGAGAAGTCGTAGAAGAAGACAATCATTGAGTGCAGCACACTTCTTGCTCGATAGATCACACCAAGACCAGTGTTTGGTTCTGAAAAGATAAGAAATAGAACTAGTTACATAAAGCGATTTAAAGGCGAGTTAGTTTTCCATTAGTGTGATTGGTCATAGGGTTAAACTATTCCCTGCATAGGTCGATGATTAACATTGTTTTCGAGCGTGCGTTCGCCTGTTTAATCGAAGTTCAATTTAATATCGATTTCGTTGTTCGATAGTTGATGACGCAAGCGACTGGCCGTTTGTAATATTAATCAGCCGATTCGAATTTAGAACGATGTTCAAATAATTTAAAAGAAAGTGAAAATGACTTCCTTCGCGAGAACGCGTAACAGAAACGCGGTAAGTATCGGCGCCGCGTCGTCGGTAAGTATCCCGCTACGGACGGCGCGACCGACAACTTTGTCTGGTACCATACTTCATACATACTTTCATGTATTACAAATGCTTCACTTTAATAACATAGCATTAGAGTTTGAATTCCAACGACATACAACAATAGGTTGGTTCAAGATAAAACGGTAAGTACCCGTGAGTCGTAGCCAGCTAGTTCCGTTCCGTATTACGCACATCACGTATGCCGAGGCCATGCTAATTAGTGGCCTCACGAAATCGAAAGTACGTACTCCGATTGTCAAGATGTAGGTTACGTGCAAAGAAACGTAGCTCCATAATAAACATGGAATTTTATTGGAGTGCGCGTTGCTCTCTTTTGCATTTTTCAAATGCCACTTGTCACATTACTCGGATTTTATGTTCGTACATAAGTATCTCCGACAAATTTTTATTTTGTCGTCAATGGGCTTGGCTTTGACCGCTGTGTCATCTAGTGGTTTTTTCAATCTTTATAGCTAGTGATTCTTTATCCTTTCTACTTATCAATGATTAGAATTAGATGAATTAATCAGATCTATTTTTGCGTAGGCTTGCAGCACAACATTTAACAGCATCTTTGAGAAGTGCAACCTAAATCTGTTTTCAAATTGTCGTTTTAAAAGAAATACTCTTAGTTAAGACTGACTCAACATCATCATCAGCCCGGAGACGTCCACTGGTGAACGAAGGCCTCCCCTTAGACACTGTACTACAACCAGCCATTTGCATCCACCGGAAGACGCAGCGTAGGAAGGCCTCCCACTAGGTCAACATAATTATAAATAATAATAAATAATAAATATCGCAGGACATTTTTTTTTAATTATGAAATATAAAATTCTGAAAGATCTATGTAAGTATCCAAATCCAAGAAAAACTCTATCAAAGAACTTTATTGACGATCTAAGATTCTCTCTTCCGTAATTGCTGCACAGCGCTGAATAACTTTAAATTTGTCAAACGCTCTGAGTGTCTGCGTTTCGGCATCGTAGCGTAGGTCATAACAAGTAGATCACACTGGTGCCTTGAAACTTTATCGAATGGCTGACAAGAAGACTAGGCGGACTTTTCTCTGTATTCTTCTTTTTAAAATTGGTTCTGCTTGGTTCGAGCTTGTTAATCGTCAATCGGATAACACATTTTATGCAGAGTAGAAGAAGTGGTTAGCGAAGGAAAGTTTGAAGGATTTAAAGCACTTTGAAGGATTTCCTCAACAAGGCATCATGTCGTTTTAATAAGTTTTTTTTTTCTAAAGAAACATGCACTTTATAAACTGACCTTTACATTATACACACTTTAATTATTGACATATTGATTAAATAAAAAATAAAAAATATTGAAATATAAATATATATAAATGGTTATTTGACTAAGATATAATTTGTTTTATTTGTGTATAATTTGATTATGTTAATAACTAGAACTTTTCATATTAGTATAAACGAATAAATCCTCTTAAGTAGTTATTTAAAAAAAATATATTTGAATATAAATATGATAATAGTCATTTTTACATATATATATATAATACGTTTTTTTCATATGCATGAATTTATTTAATAATTTTGACATTGTAAATCCTACATTGGTTTTTGATGAATAATTTTGACATTGCAATTCATTTAATATTAACAATAATATTGTTACTATTTTGCACCCCAGATTATGGGTGTTAGTGGCGTGACTTCATAATTTGTTAACATTATTTGTACTCATTAACAGGCAAATAAATTATTTGATTTGATCGATTTTAGTACCTAAGCCCAGACACAATGATAAGATGAATGGACGGGAAATAAGCACACGGATTTTGAAGACTATTAGACAGTCATACCCTGCCTTTGCGACATGCGAGCCGTACGATACGACAATACAAACTTCTATTACAGCAGTAATTAGATTCGCTAGAATCTCTATTTTCCGGCAAATGTAATATGCATACTTTTAGTTAGGTATGCTTGATTGTGTTGTCTTGTTAATTTTGATCGATTTGCAAGCGCTGGGCCCGTCCATTCCATTATCACCGTCGCTGTCTAAGTGTTATGCGATATGCAAGCCCAAGCATTTCAATAAAATTTTCCTATTGGCGCCGTAAGGGTGCCCTGCTGAGATGCTCGAACACTAGGTGCTTATTAATATTTGATTTGAATCCGGCATATTTTAGTAACACAAAACGTTCTGAAATATAAATAGGTATTGTAGCATCGGTCGCGGTCGGCATGCTAATCGGAACCATGTCGAAACAGAAAGCATCCATCAAGCAATCAACGTTACGTTACAATACGCTGTATACGGTCCCGCCGCCTTCATTGCCGGATTTCCGAGATAATTTGTAACTTACATAATTTGAATTTTTACGGTCCATTTAGAATTGAAACGTTTGATCACGATCACGGCGTCCGGTTCAAGGTCGTCGAGACTGGGATAAGCTCTAGAGTTTGCAACTGGTTTGATGCTGGTCCGAACAGAGACTCGCTCTTGTCGGTCAATAAGGAAATACACTTGTTTATAGTTGACGCGGTTGTTTTTTTATGCATCGATAGTTCAACACTCCAATTCCGACGGCTATAGGTATATGACCCGATCAGTATTTGTATTACATTAATAAAACGTGGTCTCACCATCACCAATGATATTATATATATTATTTGGGTCTCACAATTCAAATGACAGCCATCAAAACCTCTTCTTAACTGACTTTGGCTGGCTTCTTTTCAGATATGCGGTCAATATCTTTGTAGCTCAACAATATCGGTTTTGTATGATGCCGAAATATTGCAGGCCCAATATTTCGGACGGTTTGGCCAGCTTTCTAAATTTAAATAAACATAAGTTTTTTTCACTAAAATGATCCATGTGTTACCTGTTTCTGTCCGCAATATTTTTCTTCGATTTCTTTTTTAAAGGTCATTCGTTTATCGATTATTAGTGTGACTCAAATAAAAATAGTATTGATTATCCTAATAAATATAATTAAGTAAGTATGTTATAAAATATATTTATAAAAAGTATAATATATATTTGTGTCACTCGGCCAGGCCCAATCTTACTATAAACCCGCGCTACTCAGACAATTCAAGTCTAACTATTCATAACATACCAACACACACACACACACACAATATACATATACATGTATTCATATACTTTTTTTTTCATTTTTACTATTCATATTGTTTTTAACATATTTGCAATAATTTCACCGTCGGCAAAATTTAAATTAAATGGTGACCACACTGTATTCCTCTCTTGATTAATTTAAAAACTCTAAAGCCAAACAATTTTAGGCATGATTATGTAAAAAAAACTTATGTAAAAAAATATATTTGACACTATCTTAACTCGGACGTTAAAGACAAAAAAGTCAATTATTCTTGTAAAACATTTATATGAATAAATAAATAGTGATCACGGTCCGATGATAGTGATCTGGGCCCTTATTTTAGAATTGTGCGCAAAGTTGCGCATGCGAGCGGATCCGACTTTTAATCGATATTAAACCTTATTCCAAACAATATCGTTTAAAAGTCGGTTCCGCTCGCATGCGCAACTTTGCGCACGATTCATAAATAAGCCCCCAGATCATCTGTCTGCCAGCGCCGGCGCCCGCCGTCTTGATATCTCCCCCACTTCTTCAGGAATGTCTATGGTTTCTAATACCTATTCGATTCGGTTGCATCGAGACTCGAGCGTGAAGCGAACACGATCTTCACTCGATTTACTATACATATTCATACATTTTTAGCGTAAATATTTTAACAGTTGTGCAGATTTCGTTAGTGTTCGTGACATGGTATTGCGGTGTTTGCACAATGTCTCCTTGCGATACAATATGAGGATACAGCGGCGGCGTTCCAATTTGTTTTCTATTATTTAGTATTTGTATTTTCTCAATGTAATTTCTATCGTTTAATACAGGTATTCCATGTACCGAGTCTTTAGTTTATTTTATGGAAGTACACGAAAGAATCAACGAATGTGACACCTACTTTATAATGATCATTGTTTATTAGTACAAGTATGGGATGAATATCGATTTTTTGTCGATGGCATAAGATCTGAATTCTTCACCAACTGAAGATTTTAACCTTATCATTTCGCTGACATGAAATTTTCTTTAAAAAAGAAAAAGCTTTCTTTCGAAGCCGTTAAATTATCGTGATAATTAACAAATTGACACATTTTATCTCTTTCTCTATATTAGAGCCAAATTTAACTTAATCGTGAAATACTCGCAAAATGTTCACGACTTTGTCAATTTCAAATGTCAAATGGTCGATCTTAATGTTCCGTGCAGTGCACACTCGTCCTCTTCCGTGCCACCTGTTCAATGCTACCACTTCATTGTTATTTTATATACCATATTTGTGTGTTAGTACATAACAACTCGCGTAATTTTCACCTATTTGTTTCATGAATGACGTATTATGTATTCATTTATACAATAAAAGCGGAGGTATTTTGTCGCCAACGTGTCGTAAACAGTTTAAGGAAATAGTTGCCATAATGGAATTGGATCAAAGAAGTGACGTCTGTCGTGGTTGCAATGGTAGGGTAAATGCTTTTAATGCTATACTGGATGGGTACAATGCGGAGCGCAAAGTTATAAACGGTACTGCTGACCAACTTACCCATTGTAATGGCAATAACGTTCATTTTGGTTATTAGACATTTAAACCCTATTGCCAAACATAACTATTGTAAATTTGATTGCTCTGAATATGACATGAATGTAGTTACAGCGTAATATATTGTGGTTCAACTATACAACGTGTAACAAAAAGGTCCAACAATACGAAAGCGCATGTATGTACTTATCATTATAAACAACTTTTACTGTGGGGCCAACCCTGAAACCGCGAAAATAAAATCAGCTGTTCCATACAAAAAGATTGACCTTGGACAACATGTATGGAACAGCTGATATTTTTTTCGCGATTTCAGAGATGGCCCCACAGTAAAAGTTGTTCATAATGATGAGTACCATACATTCCCTTCAATATTGTTGAACCTTTTTGTTACACGTTGTATATACACTTAGTTTAGATTAGACGCGTTCGCGTTGTCTATGGGAGTGAACATAACATACGTAATAGTACTTATAACGTTTTCTGTGATACTAGTTATAAATACTCGTATACGAGCATATGGTGTCGATTCTATTACACCGCTCACTAAACTAAACTTAATTTAACAGGACGAAACCTGTTGACATCCTTTTCTAACACATTGAAATGAAATGAGACGCATATAATTTTAGTCCTGTCGCTTAGTTTAGTTTAGTGAGCGGTGCAACAGAATCGACACCAGAGTAGGTATATGAAACTACAATCACTGTGTGCTTAAGATAACAATGCGTAAGAATGTTTATTCTGAACCTAACAAAGATAAATGAACTGACATTGTGGTACCACTACTTACTAATTGTAATATTCTTAACCGACTGCCTAAAAAGAACCAATCTAATCATGTACATTTTACAAAATGTGTCGGTGTCTTCCAGATTTTTGAAACGAATTTCGAAGTGTCCGTTGGTTTTCAACCGACTTCAAAATAGGAGGTTCTGAATTCGGCTGTATGTTACGCGATTTCTCCGCCAATTATGAATTGATTTTGATGATTCTTTTTTGTTTGGTAGGTAACTTCAGAGGTGGTCCCATATACATTTTATCGAAATCGGTTCAGTAGTTTGGTTTTTAAATCAAAATTACTAGAACATATGAAGATGTCATCCAGGTATTCGAAGTTGAAGTCAGTTGTATTTTTTTAAAGCGTATTATTGTTTATATAATTCCGGAACATCATAGACTAGTTGTGATTTTGCTATTCTTGTAAGGTAGTGGCTTTTAATATAATATATTAGCTCAAACTATCCCAGAAATTATCCAAAATGTCAATGAATTGTAAACATGGGTAAATTGGGTGACTTTGAAAAACATTTCAAAATTACTAGCGACTTTCTTTAACCAAACTGAAAAAACTAGGGTGTAGGGTGGCAGGTACAGATAGCAACTTTTATCTAAATAACAAAACGCTTATAAAGTTATAGGTACTAGGCTTATAATATACGTAATATAATAATATACAGGTTCATGTTAGTATACCATTTCCTTCGTCCTCATGTAATGAGTAATGATAACATGATATTAGGCTATAAACAAAACAAAAATATGCAACGAAGAAATGAAGAATAAAGCAAACGTATGTTTACACATCGAAGTAAAAACGGCAGCAATTAGTATCATAATATAAGCACGGGCCCAACCCGGAACATCGAACAACAGCAGGCATGTAGGAGACGTCCGTATTCCGTATTAGACAGCGAGGGATCGCGCTCGCTCAACGACATCACGCGAAATTATATTTTTACCAAAGTCGATAATATATTTTTGTTTTATTTATACGGGAATAATCACGTTTAATTAATTCTGATACTCCGACTATAGTTTCGATCACATCCGGTGACCTTTTTCAAACTACAGTCGGAGTATCCGATTTAATTAAACGTGAGTATTCCCGTATAAATAAAACAAAAGTATATTATACAAACTGACGTGGTTTTGACACATTTTTGTTTTATTTATACGAGAATACTCACGTTTAATTAAATCGGATACTCCGACTATAGTTTCGATCACATCCGGTGACCTTTTTCAAACTACAGTCGGAGTATCCGATTTAATTAAACGTGAGTATTCCCGTATTATTATATATTATTTATTATAAAAGTAAGTAAGTTCGTATAGGCTAGCCAGCCCTAGTGTCAGAGTTAATGTGCCGCCCGAAGGCCTCTGACGTGGCTGACGGTTGTTGTTATAGAAACTAGAACAAACAACCGGGACCAACAATTTAACATGTCATCCGACCCACGGTTGCGCTCAGAAATAAATGCCACTCACGGTCACCCATCCGATGACTGACCGGACCGTCCGCTGCTTAACATCGGTGATCGTTTAGAATCACCTAGTCAAGCTACGCCACGAGTGCTGCTATATATATTTTCATCACACTTGCTCGTAAAGTGGATCTTATTGCATCGGGTTTAGGCTCATAATCCAAGCTATTACACACGCGTGCTTTTTACTTTACATTACGGCACTTGTACTATAATAGGTATAACCCGGTAAAGTCAAGTTTGTACGTGACTGCAATTAGACGTATGTATACGAAAGACTCTTAATATAGCCGGGTAATACTTACAGTTTTTTTGTAATACCAACAAAGAGTTCTTATGCCGCTGAAGTAAATGTCAACCTGCGCGCGCATTGCTGGTTTGGGCGCCATTTTCCGCAAATGTTTGTTGATGTTTTCGCTGTGTGGTTGATTATTATCAAAAAAAAATTGTTTTTTCCTCGCAAGTGTGACGAAAACAGTCGTATGGAACTCTTGTGCTATTAGTCATTACGCTCTCGGCTTCCTTATCGCGCTCGCCTACGGCTCGCGCGCATAATACCGCCTCTAGTGTAATGACCAACATAGCACACTCGTATCATAATGTACTATTATTATAGATAGATATATTATAGACCCTAGCTATAATGATCTGTGATTTTTATACAGGCGATATCGCCACAATCAATCTATATCTATCTATATCTAAGTATTCTATCAGCTATCTAGTTTCCATAGTACAAGCTTTGCTTAGTTTGGGGCTAGATGGCGCTGTGTGAAAAAATGTCCTGCGATATTTATTTATTTATTTTATTTTATTTATATTAAATGTAATAATAGTTTTTATACAAGTACAGGGTGGAGATTATGGCAACCCCTCCCTATTAAGGAGGCCTTCGTCCAGCAGTGGATTTCTTCTGGCTAGTGATGATGATGACTCCTTTGTTACCCCAGGGTATCCACACCTCTAAACTCAGCCCTACCCAAAGAACAAGCTTTGCTTAGTTTGGGGCTAGATAGCGCTGTGTAAAATGTCCACCCATTTTTTATTTTATTATTGATAATAATGAGAACAAAAAATAAGTAACAGAAATTAATCACAATACGCTTTTGATATTGCTTTAATTTGAGTCAAAAATTCCGATATTTTATTTGTTTGAAATAGTTGAATCAACAATTCAACAGTTAAACGAGGTATTGTTCGGTTTTACACGTAGTAGACTAGAGTATACGTAATTCGCAAACAACTGCGGCACGCAACAGGCGACCTTGCAGACAGCTGATTTCTCGACTAAAAAAGTTATTTTGGTTAGAATCTAGAGAGCATCGCCGCGGCAGATACGATTCGCTTCGATTGCGCATTTGACCTCAAACCGTGACTGATTTCGAATCGACGAGGAAAAACAATACAAATTTCGTATTTTAATCGGTTGCGGTAACGAGGTCGCTCGCGGACCGACTAGCCGTGGCAGTGACACTGACACTCTTACGGCTTTTCCATTCGGACTGATCGAGCGATCATTTATAGCTTGTAAAAAGGCTTTGAACCGAAACTTTTTCTCTCCTGACAATACTGTGGGTTACGTCAGACGTAAAATTACGTCAGACCATCTTCGTACTACAGGGTTGCTAGTATTTAGATAGTTATATGGGTGCGAGCCGCCACTGCATTTCAGCAAAATTGAAATAATATCAGAAACGGCAAATTTAGTGACGATAAAATGTTATCTCGCGTGCGATAATACAATATCCGAATTGTAAAGCTGAATGCACTAGATAAGCCTTGTTCGCATGGAATTCATGACAATGGTACACAAAACCTATACCAAAAACATTATTGTGTTTTTTATGTGCTTACAATAAAACTCTAAACGTAAATCTTACAAAATTAATATTACTGACAGCCTGTGATAGATTAGTTAATGTTGTTGTTGTATTTAATTGTTGACATTACAGTTGTATTTTTTTTCTAAAAGCAATCAATTATCACGTTTTTTTTTAATATTTAGTACTACTATACAAATCCTTAAAAGTATTAATAATTAAATTGAATAATATTATAATCCTATATGATAGACACCATTATTATAAAAGCGAATTTGTGTGTGGGCGAGTGATAAGACTCTTTGCTGACAACCAGCTGCCATTCTCGTCACAATACATCTGGAAAAAATGTGACAGAATCTATGGCTCTCGAATAGGCTTATTTAACCATGACCACAGATTTTCTTTGTGCGGTACATAAATTATCTCTTGTAGATGAAAACGGGCCAATGATGAGTAATAATGAAAAAGGCAAAAGAGAGACGTAGATAATACCTTGTGGAACACCAAAAGAAATAATTACACCATGAAGAAATCTCATCAAAGATAGGCCGTTACCCACGTCAATAGACAACGTGCGATAGCCAAGAAGCAAATTTACCGCCGAAACGATGCATTAGAAGAGCGTAAGTCGTAATCGACCATATCAAATGCTTTACTAAATTCCATAGCATATTAGTTGCCTACGTAAGTAATTTATTTCTCACATAAGTGAAATTTTTATGTAATTTCTTGTTGAGGAAATAAAATTCTTTAACCCGAATCGTGACATTGTGAGATAGTAAAATTTTATGATAAGCCGTATCTTTATTTCGCAAGATTAAACTAGTTTGACTTATAGCATATGCCATAAATATAGTCTGCGCTATTTTAGTATTAGTCAAATAATATCAAAAGGACAGCGGCTGACTTCAATAGGATTTAACTGCATTTGTGCATATCATCACTCACTACTAAACTGAAACAATTTTAAACGAAGTGATAAATAAAATCAATATAAGATTATAGATCGACAGATAGTTGAATATCAACAAATAATTAAATAATAGTTATAGTAACCATTATTTACTTTTTAAAGATGTGAAAAATTAGCATCGCCCGTTTTCATTTTGCGTAATTTTTATTCCCTAGAACATAATTCTCGAAAATGATACTTAACATCGTTTTCTGTATATATATTTTTCTATTTTAAAAGTAGAGTAGGTATAGAAGTTTTACAAACTACGCTACATTCCCTATAAGTGGTATGTTTTTTTTCCTTTTATTGGGGCAAATTAACAATGTCACAATAAATGTTACTTAAAGGATCTTAACTAAATCTATCTTAAATAATTGTGACACCAGCACCATTAACCACAGATTACTAATAAATAAGCTTAGCTTTGCTTAGTATGGGGCTAGATGGCGCAGTGTGAAAGAAATGTCCCCCAATATTTATTTATTTATTTAATGAAGATTACATTATTTATCTATTATATTATTATCTATTTATATCATTATTTGTTAGCAGACCCTTGATCGCGCCAGGATCTATGATCGCGTTACTCAAATTATTGACACGGATTATTAAATAGGAAGTGGACCAACAGGATGTCATATTATTTAGTCTCCGGCCCTAGTATTAAATCATGATAATGTTTGGTTTGATCCCGGACCTCGGCCAGTTTCGATAATGTAGGCGTGGCTAGGATCTTGTACTTAGAATATCATTAGAATAAATCGATCAACATTGATTTATCCTGAAGGTTTTGTATTGTGCTATGAAATTTATGAGGTTTGGTCGCCTTTTACCTATATTAACGTTATTAGCAGAAACTTTGTTTTACTTGGGCAAAAGTCGGTGTAAGGTGTCAGTTAATTAGTACATTAAGAAGATTTCAGCTTTTGCGCCATAATTTATTATTTATATTAAAACATTCACTATTATGCACTTGTATGGAATTATGTGTCAATCAATAAATAATTCTAAATGTGTAATCTTTTCACCATTAAGCTTTACTGACATTTATAGATAGTATTTACCAGAATTGTTGATCTATTGGTATATATTGAATAGCATTCAACACTGATTGTATAAATCTAAGAGAGCCAACCTTTGAGAATAACTATAGCTATACCTAATCTGTCAAACATGCATGATAATTATGTCTGGACAAACAACACACTCAAGTGACTGACGTGCTTAATAATTAGGCCTTGATCGAATTACTCTACACTCAAGGCAGCAATCGTCTCAGTTAGCAATAATAAAGGTATATCGTACTAAAATTAAAATGTGTTTAAAGACAAAATTACATACACAAACACACACGCAACAAACGCTAATTTGTTCATTAAAAAACTGATCTACAAAACTCCTTGAGACATGAAAACGTGAATAAAATTAGCGGATGCATTAGATTATATCCTTATCCTTTTATAGGTAACTGTCAATTTTTATATATCTCTTATAAGTTCATAGTGTAGTAAAAAACCAAATACTTAGTACCTAGTTACTTACTAACAGCCAACGACAAGTTATCTAAAAGTGTAGTGTACATCGTTATAGTGTTGATAATAACTGACGTTTAGATGGAACTTAACTTCTCATTGGACATAAGCAGAACCTGCTTTACGCAAGTTTCTTAATCCTCGGTGCATGCCATTCAAAGGTCGCCGATTGCGGTCAAAGGTCCGTCAAAGCATTATACAAACGACGTATTGGTTTCTGCATTTCCATTACTGTTTTGTATCATTAACTCTATTATTCGTATATTTCCTCGTTATAAATGACTATTGTAAGTATCAGATAAACGTTTACACAAATGTTATTAAAAAAGCTAATTTATAACGATGAACCTGCGGCAGTATATATAAATTCTGGACACAAAAAAATTAAATGCCAGCTTTTAAAATCCCTTACATAGTATCTACCTAATATTCTGTGAAGACCTGGCATACAATGTGACGCTTTGGCGCCAAGTAATTACGACGTGTTACTTCGACTATGTGTTATATTTGGCACAGCTACCTATTAGAAGCTAGTAGCAATATTATCATTTCTTGATATTAACATACATTGACGTCGTCTTAACATATAACGTTTTATTGTTACAGAGCGAGTCGAGTTACACGTCGTCGGAGGAGGGAGGAGGGTTCAGCGGCGAACGGCACGCCGTGCTGTGCTTCGAGCAGGTCCGGCGGCTTAACGACGTCATGGACGAGGTGGTGGCCATCCACGGGCGTGGCAACTTCCCCACGCTGCACGTGCGGCTGCGTGAGCTGGTGGCCGGAGTGCGCGCCCGGCTCGAGGCAGCGCCTAGTGCGGGGGGCGCCGGCGTCGCTGTACGCGACGTGCGTCTCAACGGCGGCGCTGCCTCTTCAGTGCTGGCCGACCGCGCGCAGCCCTACTCCGACATCGACCTCATCTTTACGGCGGAGCTTCCCACGGCTCGCCACTGCGACCGCGTCAAGGCAGCCGTGCTCTCGCACCTCTCTACGCTGATGCCGCCGACTACGCCGCGCCGCCGCTTTTCACCCGCCTGTCTCAAGGAGGCGTACGTCTCCAAAATGGTGCGCGTCAACGCGGACGGCGATCGCTGGTCGCTCATCTCGCTCGGTCACTCGCGTGGTCACAAGTCTGTCGAGCTCAAGTTTGTGGACACGATGCGCCGCCAGTTCGAGTTCTCAGTGGATTCGTTCCAGATTGCACTCGACTCGCTTCTTGCTTTCCACGAATGCGCCACGCTGCCTATCGGCGAGAACTTCTATCCGACCGTAGTCGGCGAGTCCGTATTCGGCGACTTCCACGAGGCACTCATGCACCTCGGCGAGAAACTGATCGCCACTCGCCAGCCCGAAGAAATCCGTGGCGGTGGCCTGCTCAAGTACTGTGCGCTGCTAGCCAAAGGATACCGGGCAGCGCGGCCAGACAAGATCAAAATCCTTGAGCGTTACATGTGCTCAAGGTTCTTCATCGACTTCCCCGAGCTCGGCCAGCAGCGCACCAAGCTCGAAGCATACCTACGGAATCACTTCGTGGGCCGAGAAGAAGAGACGCTCAAGCACAGGTATGTAACATCTCGACACTTTGTCCCGTGATCACGCCTAATAGTGAGCGACACAGCTGAAGACATACAAGTATACATTGTTTTACCTTTTGAATTATACTGCTCGTTTTATCCTTCGATATCTCTTCATGGTTATTCCAAATAGATGCGTATCTTACGTCCACTATCGGTCATCATCAGCCAGAAAACGACCACTGCTAGACGAAGGCCTTAATAGGGAGGGGTTGCCATAATCCCCAAGTTTGCAGGTGGCTTGGGGATCGCAGAATGATCACCACCGTTAACCAAGAGGACGCTGCTGCCCGCCCTCCGGTGGTTCTGGATGCAGTTTTAGGTTATACCCAGGTTCAGGTCACCAGGGCCACCATCAGAAGTAGTCCCATATTTTTTTTCTTTACGGGAACGGAAGTTCCCGTCGTGTCGGTCATTTGGAAGAGTGCAGAGAGTGAGAATGTGGTGTGTTGTGCGCAGGTACCTGACGCTGCTGCACGGCGTGGTGCGCGAGTCGACGGTCTGCCTCATGGGGCACGAGCGGCGGCAGACTCTGGCGCTGATCGAGGCGCTGGCGTGCCGTGAGCTGTGCGCGCGCGCACCCATGCTGGTGGCGCCGCCGCACCCGTACTACGTGTGCGTGTGCGCGGCGTGCGTGCCGGCGCCGCAGTGCCCCGCGTGCGCAGCAGCCGCCTACAACGCCGCCGCGTGCTGCGATTACTGCCGCCCGGCGCTGTGCCCGGCGTGACCGCGCGTCGCTCACCCGCCGGCGTCGCCCGCCGCCCACCGCGCTCTGGACGCCCAATACGCGATGAATTAGTGCCAAATGTAAATGATATGTAGTGTGTCGCGGCCGCCGCAACGCGCCGCGCCCGGCGCCGACGGGACGCGGCTATCCCGGATGTTTCTGAACCGTTCATCGGTACCTATACCTATGAATTTTGCCAATTATATTACTAGAGTCGTGCCGAGCGCGCCGGGACGGCAGGGGCGATCGACGTATTGGAGACGGGACCCGGAGGCGGGTCGACGCGTGAGGTAATTTGTACTCGTACTCCTTTCGTGTTGATCGATTAATATGTTAGCAGTACGAAAATTATTTCCCGCGTGATCGGGACGGACGCGTCACTACAAATAGTGAGTCCGAGTCGATGGTCTGCCTAAAAAAAGACTAGTTAGTTATTTTAAGCTTTTATGTATATAAATTGTCTTCGTAAAGTAGTGGCATGTCTCTCGCCGTATAAGCTGTCGCGGTAAGCCATATAGCTCTAACTATCGGTGGGTAAATCGTATATTGAGCGAGAATTCTGTGCGAACTAATTATCTGATCCGATGAAGGAAGCTGTATTTGATGAACAAGCAAATTACTCGCGAGAACAATTGAAATGTGAAGTAGGAAAAGTAAGAATTACGGCCTTGTGAGAAGGACTCCAGATAGGAAGCAACGTTAGGGAGCCGTTCACAGTGTAGTGTCAAAGGTGACCGGTCCGTGGCACCCGGATCGAATGCCCGAGAACTCCGTTCCTTAAGAGACACAGCAAATCCCTATTTTACTAGATATTTACCAAGCTAAATGATGTTACTATGTATACATTTATACACTCATCTCGTCTCGTGATCGCTCTAGTATTGTATACGGCTTGGCGTATAAAGTAACAAATTAAGCTATAAATGAAAAAATATAAAAACCCAAAAAAAATATTTCTAAGGTGTGTACAATATTAAAGTTCACGCTTTTTAAATAATAAATACATTAAATATTTTAAGAATATTTACAAGTAGTGAAGTCAGTATAGTAACAGAGTACTTATGAACACATTTTATTATTAATAATGTTACTTCAATTACGATTATACTTAATGCTGTAGATCGTATGAAAAATGTGATTTAATTGTTGTAGAATTAACATGTTGTCAAAAATATTACGTACAGAGTTATTGATAATCTGCTGACAACCTCTTTCGAGTTGCTTCTATACATAATAACAAACAACTTTCATTCTATGATTTTAATATTTTTTCCGCTGTTAATGTCTTCCATACAAATCAATTTGAAATACCAAAAATGTACGCACTTTCAAATAAACAAGTAACTTTTTGTGAAAATATTCAACCGACTTCAAATTAATATGGGATCACTTCGGGAGTATACGCTTTCAAACAAAAAAAGAACTTTTAAAATCAGTCCACAATTGACGGAGAAATCGGTTAACATACATAAAAAACTCCTCCTTTTTTGAAGTCGGTTAATAAAAAGACACGCGACCGCTCGGACTATCCGTCGGTTTTTGCATTTACAAAATGCACAATATAACAAGCAAAGATAAAATTATGTTTCAATTATTTCAAACACATCCATGGAACAATATTAAACCTAAAGCTGCTTGCGAGAGATTGTCGGATTATATGCAATAACCCTCTGTATCAACTTACATAACATTTTGTAGATTAAATCCCATAGAGAGAAACTATTATTGTTGTATTTTAATGATATAACTATATTAATTAATTAATTAACGATAAAATTAACAGTGTCCGGCCAATACGTGCATGTCTTAGAAATTTAGTCATTGCATAATCAGAATTAGATTATTGTGTATGTATACAAAATATTGCATTAAATTCTTAGTGGCGCTTAAAGTAAGCAGTTGTTATTTATAGTCCCTATTGAGTAGTTGACGTAATCCAGAGTAATCAAGTACAATCAGCTACTAGTGTAATCTTTATTGTAACTTCGGAACAATTATCGAGTTTATGAACGAATTTCCGACTTGCTCACTATCGAACCAACGTTTAGATCTCATTTTTGTGAATTTTTCGAAATTCTATGGTCATCCCTATAACCATATCGATTCATATTATTGGACTATCTTCCAACTACCTGCTATAATGTTTTATTCGACTTGTAAAACAATTGTGACTAGTGTTGCCGATCGATAGCTATATTAGCTACGATATCTATCGATAGCGTGGCAATAGAAAAAAAAAATTGAGAAAAAATTCGATAGTGCTATTATGCATAAAATGTGGTAACTAATACTGTCCATGACTTGCAGTACTATCGATGGTATCGATCAGTTCGCAGCACTAACTATGACGCTTCTAGTTACACTTCACTCATTAACATTTTTATAATAAAAACGAAATACATTTGTAATTTACTTTGCATTAATTTCAAGGCTGTTACAAAACGTTTTCAATATACAATGAGTGAAATGTAACACATTAGCATGTTTTATAGCCTTGATTTACAAACATCTGTACTTATTATAAAATAAATTAAGTACATAAACGTTAGCTGTTAACAAAAATTATACCGTAATTCCACTTGTTCTAAGAGTGAATGTAAGTTGATAGTTATCACTAGTGTTACTTGCTGTAATAAGACAGGCCTCTACGTTGTGATTTGTAGTCTTTTCGACACATATTTTATTGTCATCTTTATTAATATTGTATTATACATAACTGTGATTGTTATAATCTATAGTAGATCAGTTATTGGCAAAAACAGTTAAAGCTACCTCCTTGCTTGAATTCGAGTACTATATACGATGTTTCTATTAATTATACCTATTAAAACGATTATCTGTAAACGGTGGATGTTAATTATAATCATGTGCAATTTTATAAAAAACAAACAATGTTTTGCTCACGATAATAATAAAAAAAAGAAAAAATATATTGAATTAATGTAGTCAAAACACATTGTTCTAAGTCAAATTACCTTTTTCACTATTTGGAAGAGTTGTACGTTAAAGTTATCTGTATATTTGTTTTGCCTTTTAATATTTACAGATAGTGAAAAGTGGTATTCAAATTTAGTTTTGTTGCAGCTTATAAAGCTCTAACTAAACTGCGCCTCAGTGGTCTTACCACAAGCAGTTACGGTCTAAAACGTATATAAAAATATTTTGAAATAAAAAGAGAGACATTGCAATATAGTTAAGGGTTTTTTCTAAAGTTACCATCAGTTTTCTGCTAGCTATTATTATGTTTAATTTTTACTACCTATTTTAAAATTATTATACTTACTGGTCAAATAGTGCTTGCGTGATATCTCTCAGATACGATATATCGATATATATATATAAACATTACTGTATTTTTTTTTAAATTGTTTTTTAACATTATTGTAACTCAGAGTCACGCAACGGGCAATGGAGAGAGCTATGCTCGGAGTTACTTTGCGCGATAGAATCCGGAACGAGGATATTCGCCAAAGAACAAAAGTCACCGACATAGCTCGCAAGGTTTGCAAGTTGAAGTGGCAATGGGCAGGTCACATCGCTCGAAGAATTGACAACCGATGGGGAAGAAAGGTTCTTGAGTGGCGACCGCGAACCGGAAGACGCAGCGTAGGCGCGGCCTCCCACTAGGTGGACCGACGACATTGTAAAAGTCGCGGGCAACCGGTGGATGCAAATGGCAGGTTGTCGTACAGTGTGGCGGTCTAAGGGGGAGGCCTTCGTTCAGCAGTGGACGTCTCCGGGCTAATGATGATGATGATTGTATTTTTAACATATTGAATTTTTGTACTTAAACGGTAACTGGTATACCTACCTTCGATTTCTCAATTCCGAATAAGTTTCATCATTTAATTCATGATGTCTAAAGCGAAACTGATAAACAATTTTATTATGGTTTTTCTTACGTTTTTTATATATTCTATGTATATTATGTCATCGGTTTTCCATTGATTTATTATATGGCATGTTAATATATTCACGTGTTAGAGATGACGTTGTGATACGTTACGCAACGGCGAAAGTGCACTGAATATGTATGTAAGAGCCGTGATGTTAGAAATGCAATTTGTGATGACGTAAACGTTTGAAGCATTTACCTAGAGTAAAGTTATTATACGGTCCAGTTACGCCCTAAAATTATAATGGGGACGAGTTAAATAGTTCCCAGTTCACAGCATTACAACGGAATAACGGCTTAAATTATTCAACGTCACTTCAGCGCGATACAAAAATTAAGCGCGCAATAAATACATTTAAAATTTAGAGGCCTCAAAGCCCTTTCTATTAAAGTGAGTTCAGTTTGTATGAATTTGTTGTCTATGATCGAAATCATTTTTTTTATATTATTTGTTTAATATAGATTTTTATGCGTTCTATGAATATAATAGCGCTGATTTTGAATTGCTGAACTTGGGAAATATTAAAACTCATATAAACGCGACTGGCTTGTTATACTGCAGAGATACACGCGAGCGCTTAATAAAAAATGTGGTTTCAGGTCAATTAGCAAACAACTGCGATGCGATTACAAAGTAATTACTTACATGTTATTATAATTATTAACTACCGCGACTAACTCCAAACAATGTCAACGATCTTCGAGTATTACCAAGGTGAAACTTATCTTCGTAACCCACGGCCAAATATTGCTAAAATAAAAATAGAAATTACTCATGAGTCGCGTTTTTTATATAAATATTTGTATATTTAATTATGATACATAATATATATTTATAAATATACATAATTGTATATTTCATATATTATTTTACTATATTATAGCATCTTAGGATTTGCAATATACCGAATAATAACAAATCGGTACACAATTTGAAATAGCGCTTATACAAAAACACAGTCAAATCAAGACTTGTCGTACTGTAGCCTGTTGAAAACGCAGCTGCAATTCCAAACTATGAATCATAAATCTTAGTTATATTAATCTATTATTGACACCCTACAAGCAATTTAATACAAGCGCTTGAAGTTGAGAATAATACTCGAACACTTTACCTCTGTAGTTACAGGTAGGTATACTATATATTATACCTATTAATTTTATTAATATATATATATTATTTAATATTTTAATAGATATATATATATATATACATAATAAAATGATGAATACCTGCAATCTAATAATCTATTTGAAACTGTTGTTGCACAATGCTAGTACTTACTTACATCAATTTTAATAATGTAACCTTAACATTTTGCTTGTGTACAAGATTAATTATCGTTACACACCGGCCAACCTTTCTGCAAATTTTATGACCACCACTCGGATCGTTCCATTTTAATTACTTAACAAATTGAAACAGAATGCAACTGTAAAACAATCTTAGAAATACCTCGTGCAGAATGGAGAGAGACGAGCTAAACGCTGCAACACAGAATGTGAATAATCTTTTGTTGAAAGTTTACCTATTTTTGTCTGCATTTCACTTTCCAATTGTATACACACTCGGTGTTATATATGACACTCTTAATTGCGCGGCAAATCAATTTTATCTATAACTTATTCTCTTATTACTATTGTTTACTTATGTTTATTTTGGTAGATATTTGGGACTTTAACCTTATTATTTTGGTATTGTTTATTGTTTAATAATATTGTTTTTAATTATATTAATAGATTAGCTTTTTGCCATATCAAATAGGTATCTTTCAAATTATTTTTCAATTTAATAGTAACATGTTATTGCTCTAAAATACCAATCCAGAGCAATATGCTATAATATATTTTCAATTCAATTGCTTACTAACTACTCTTTACATCACTAATTTATCTATAGTGCATATGCGTAAATTTGTGGTTCTCTTCAAAGGTGGTTTTACTTAAGAATACTCCATGGCATTCAATTTGATATTTATAGTTGACAAATGAGTATTTGTCGATAATATATGCCAAACATGGCATTTGAAATCGACTAAACCTTGTCGTATAAACTATCACATTCAACGATTGTTACAAACGTTAATTGTACATACAGCACCTAGACTCTGTTATGAGAGAAAGAGTATTCATAATTGAATGGAAAATACACATAGGTAATCAACGCTTCCCCTGCATGACGACGGTGTATAAGTAGTCTCTTCGGATAAAGCATCTCTTGAAAGGCCTAATTATTAAAAACGCTTTTTTACATTACGACTGGAGCATGCGACGTAGTTTTCGTTGTATTTTTCGCATCGGAGTTGTTTGCACAACCTTAGGCTGATCCTGAAACCTTAGTGTCGAATACATCGCACATATGTTCAAAGCGATCTCTCGACATACCGACTCTCTAAGGGGTTGCTAGTTCTTTACGCCTTACGTTATAATTATAAGCTTACCTAATACTGTTAGTTTTATCAAACATACATATTATATGGATTATTATTATAGGTTTTTTTCTCTTCCAAGTTGCCTGTTTCGTAGTACATGAAGCGATAGATCGCTGTGTTGTTGCTATACATAATGATTACTAAGTATATATTTGTGAGGAATTTTAAGCTATTGTAAATTTTACAGAAAAATAAATAAAAATGTTGTGAAAAATAAATTATAAAAAAGTGATATAAAAACTGATGAGAGTCTTTTATTTTCTTATGAACTTAATGGTGCAGAGGTTAGGGTCTCGTAGGTATTAGCTGAAAAAAACTTGCTGCAAGTTCCTGGGGCCGTACCAAGAACTGTTATTGCGGGACCGAATAGGCTAAGCGACTGTGGGATTTTATAGCCCCGCAATACGGTTTGAGGTCGCGCAGCTGAGCCTATTCGGTCTAGCAATAAAAAATCATGCATGGTACCACAGAAAAGCGAAAGCCCTACTTTTACTTTTCAGTGCTATGGTACGGCCTCTGATAGGTTAATAGCGAAAATTTATTGGCGTAGGTATTCATTTGTGCCGGTTGATGATTCAATCGAGTAGAGTAATTAGCACTATAATAGTTTTTATTGACAAATATATTCTCAATTTTTCACGTTATTTTTTTTTTTTTTTCCTTAGTTTTTGGCATCGCACGTTGTGCATTCTGCCAGTGTCAAGTTTATGAATTTTTACATTTATTTGTTATCATCAAGTCATATAAGTCATGAAATCACAGTAAGTCACATGAAATTAGTCCTAGTCGAGTCCAAGTCATACCCCAGTAAAGTTGTGGTGACTTTACTATGAGCTTCTACGGAGTTTTGAAAACAACACGAAAAGACATGTTTCACCACATTATATCACTTGCCCACACTCGTGCATGTAATTCAACACTCAATGAATAAAACACCACCATTTTTAATCATTAATTCGCGAAAAAACACAAGTTTAAGAAAATAATAGAATGCAACGACATGATTTTTCCGTGTTCCCGCCAAAACTCCTTCACGTTATTGATAACAATGGGAGAATTTTTGACAGCTGACAGAAAGTAGTTCTACGTAGTACATACTCGTATAAATCGATGTTCTACAGCCAAAGATAAATGGCGCTAACGAGACATGGTTCTCTTTTTATCGCATTTCTTTAATGATAAAGCAGTTCACTCACCTTCACTTGCTTCAATTTGTGATGTGGAAGAACAAAAGCAGAGGAAATTTATGGGCAAGAACTTTGTTAGACAAACTATAACCACAAAAAAAGCATGACAGAACTAATGTAAAAATGAAATATGTTTTTTTTTTACCTTTTGACCTTACTTTTTTTTTTTTTTTTTTTCTTAGTTCTTGGCATCGCACGTTGTGCATTCTGCCAGTGTCAAGTTTATGAATTTTCAAGTATTTATATTAAAATCAAGTCAAATATGTCATGATATCACAGTCAGTCACACGAAATTAGTCATAGTCGAGTCCAAATCATGCCCTAGTAAAATTGTGGCGACTTTACTATGAGCTTCTACGGAGTTTTGAAAACAACACAAAAAGACATGTTTCACCACATTATATCACTTGCCCACACTCGTGCATGTAATTCAACACTCAATGAATAAAACACCACCATTTTTAATCATTAATTCGTGAAAAAACACAAGTTTAAGAAAATAATAGAATGCAACGACATGATTTTTCCGTGTTCCCTCCAAAACTCCGACCTTACTTCATTCATTCACAATCTTCAGAACCACAGACTAGGTGTGATACTTTTCAGAACCATGTCTCGTCAACGCCATCTAACGGATTATAATGACATATTTTTTATTACCTGTCAGAAAACCTCCCATTCAATTTGAAGTACGAACATCTACCGGTATACTGGTTGTCAATCGCCCATAATTTTTATGTTGTGTTGTTGTTGTTTTTGTTTTTTTGTTTTTGTGTTGCGGTTAGCGCCATCTCTTGGCAGCGCTGGAGTGGACTATCCCCCTAAGCCTCTCTCAGACCAAACGTTACAACTAAGGATAATAGACCAAGCGAAGCGAAGGTCTCTAGGTCTCTCTCTAGCGAGTCTAAGGGAACAAGTTGGCGTTTGTATGTTTGTAACAACGACTACCTATATACCCAGACCAGAGTAGTGACCCTCTAAACCCAGGTTATAAATGATCTGTGGTTTATAAGTATACAGGGTTACAGGTTAAGTCGACCTAGATCCTTTAGGGGGTTTTAGTATACATCATTATTGACTGATTTGACTTTGGGACCCCCTATCCAAATTTCGTTTTATTTTGTATTCTAGACCAAAGAATACATTACTACTAATTAATTACTACGGATTTTAAATGTTTTTTTTTGTTTTTTAATGTTGGTATGTTTTTTTTGTCGTCGGTAATGATGTATACTACGAGGGCGGCACTGAAAATTTCGGGAATCAAGGAAGTGACACAACATTACTATAAAAAAATATATTTATTGCTTTTCGAAGTATTCTCCGCGAAATTTGACACATTTTTCCATACGATGGAACCAATCATTGAAGCAACCATTCCATTCGGAAGTTGGGGTCTCCAAAATGGCCGTTTTGTAGGCTTCCACAGCTTCTTCAGGTGATGAAAATCTCTGTCCACGCAATTTATTCTTTATTTTAGGGAAAGTATAGAAATCATTAGGGCTTAGGTCGGGGCTGTACGGCGGATTGTCTAATAATTCTATGTTTTCTTGCTCTAAAAACTCTTTTGTTCTGTGCGCGGTGTGAGAACTCGCATTGTCGTGATGGAGGATGATGCGGCGGTTGCAGTTCTCTTACGGAGTTCAGAAACGACCTGTGGCAAACAAATGCTAGCATACCATTCTGCATTGACCGTTCTTTGTCCCTCAAGAGGAATAGTCGTAACATGGCCGGTTTTGGAGACAAACGTGACTACGATTTTTTTTGCGACACTCCGTGAACGAACAATTTTTGTTGGCTTTAACTCATTTTCGAACACCCAAACTCGTGACTGGTTTTTTGTTTCGGGTTTGTACGCGTATATCCAGGATTCGTCACCTGATACGATGTTGTATACAGCATTTGAGGATCCTGCGTGGAATCTTTCGAGAGTTCTGACGCACCAAGTAACGCGAGCCGCTTTTTGCTCTTCACAGAGCGAATGCGGTATCCATCGGGAAAACAACTTTTTTACACCTAATTGTTCATGCAAGATTATTTGTATTTGACTCATGCCAATGTCTAAAGTTGCCTGAATTTCGCGGTATGTCACATGTCGATCTGCCTCAATCAGCTTACGCACAACATCAACGTTTTCTTGAGTGACTGCAGTTTTTGGACGACCTTGACGGGGATCATCACTGAGCTTGACACGTCCACGTTGAAATTCAGCAAACCAGCGATAAATTGTTGTTTTGGATGGGGCTTTATCACCAAATGCAGAAATCATCCGGTCAACACACTGTTTTTGTGTTAAACCACTTCGAAAGTCATAATAAAATCATGGCTCTTGAATTTTCTCGAGTCAATTCCATTTTCTCAACGACTAAACAAGTTTGACAAAACCTTGTAACAAGACCGAGAATATTTTTTTAAATAAATAAATGGTATTCGATTTTTAAAACCAAGGAGTTTTCAATTAAAAAGATTTTAATATGACAGAAACAGTGGAAATATTCCATTCCCGATACTTTTAGTGCAGCCCTCGTATAAACCCCCTAAAGGGTCTAGGTCGACTTAACCTGTAACCCGGTACATTTGTTCGAAGATAACTTGCGAATTTTAGTGTGTTGCCAGCGACGACATATGAAACTGAAACGTGGTCTTTAACTGCTGGCCTTTTTGAAAAACTCAGAGTCACACGGGCAATAGAGAGAGCTCGGAGTTACTTTACGCTAGAAAATCCGCAACGAGGTTATTCGCCAAAGAATCAAAGTCACTGACATATCTCGCGTGGTTTGCAAGTTGAAGTGGGCAGGCCACATCGCTCGAAGAACTGATAAACGATGGGGAAGAAAGGTTATTGAGTGGCGACCGCGAACCGGAAGTAGGAAGGCCTACTAGGTGGACCGACAACAATGTGAAAGTCGCGGGCAACCGGTGGATGCATATGGCAGGTTGTCGTACAGGGGGGGTGTCTAAGGGTGAGGTCTTCTTTCAGCAGTGGACGTCTCCGGGCTGATGATGGCAATGATGAACTTGCGAGCCTTTGATCCGATTTTTAAATGTAGTTCGTGCAAATACAGTTATCAACTTCAAAATATGAGTCAATATGAGCTTGCAAATTATGGGAGTCATGAGGTCAAAAAAAAAAAAAAAACATTTTCATTTCCCGCCAAGAGCGGGCGCATTAAGATATAGACTGTCAGATGATAATAGGGTGAGTTCTGCGTTGGCAACAAACCCGACCGGCGGCACAACGGTACCGCGCTCCCGATACATAATTATGTAACCATCATGGAGAGGTTACAGGAGTCCACACATGGCCGGTCCGAGCTATATCGGATATCGGGCTCTGAATCACACTTTTATTATAAGTAAATAAATATTTATGGACGAACATTTCTCATAGCGCCATCTAGCCCCAATCTAAGCAAAGCTGTACTATGGGAACCAGATAATTGATAGAATACAATTTAATACTTTTTAGTTAAATAATATTAATAATAACTACATACTTATAATATTCATACACACCATGTACATTAATAATTCTGTATAATTATTGTGTTCATTTGAATGACGTACATATTCTGGGATGATAGTACTCATAATGGTAAACTTTTACTATGGGACCGCCGCAGGGGGCGACTAATGCCAAAAGTAAGTAAAAGGTGTATTTTTAAACACATAGTTTAATGATAAAGAACGTAAATATTCAGATTAAAAAAATACTACAGGTAGGGAAAAAACCGAAAGAAGCCGAGTAACCGAATAGAATTTTGGAAAATAATGTGGTTTATTTAAAAAAAATATATACATATTACCAACAAAAAAAACTGTTTTAATTCAAATGCTCTAAATTATTAGCGACATCACCACATTATTTTTATCAATAACATAGCCAAACTAATGTTTTAGCACAGTAGCCGTTTATTTTTATTTTTTACTGCTTGGATATAAAATTCCAACTATCAGTGTAACAACCAATAGAATCTAGTGGGAATAGACCAAATCACTTGCTTTTTGAAATCAAATTATAGGAAAATAAGTAAATAATCTGGCGCGACAGCTTCTCAGCTATCAGCTACGGCTTGGCCTTAATGACGTAACGTTCTTACGGCAGTAAGAGCGAGTGATTTGTGCACAAGGTCACGCGCAGTTTCGTTACTCTAGTTATTGTCTATACCTTCGTATAGACAATAACTAGAGTTTTGTAGTGGTAGTGGTAGGTCTACTGCAGAGTCCGCCTGGGGAAGTACCACACCTTTGCCAGTTATTCTATCGCCAAGGAGTAGTGTGCAAGCATTTCTGTGTTCCGGTTTGGAGGGCAATGTTACCAGAGAAATTACTGTGTATGATGAGATTTAACATCTAATATCTCAGGGTGACGAGCGCAGTACAGTGTGGAAGGATTGTGCAAGTTCACAATTCTGGCACTGCTACTGTTATAGGATTGTATAAAAAAACGAAAAAAAACCTATGACACCTACCTAAGTGTTTAAGAGGCTCACGTGATCTCATAAAATTAAGTGACGGTGTGGCCGAAAATGGTAAAAACACCTGGAATGGGAACTGGCTCTTAAGTAAGGCTGCCGGAACCACCGGAACACCGGTAAGGTGCTGCGATAGGTTTTCAACTTGAGAGTGGTAACTGGCCAGTCCAGTATCAGAAAGTATTACCAGCACGCTGTGGTTTCGTCGCATTCTTTCATATCACATTATCAGCCAGAAGACGTCTAATGCTAGATGTAGGCCTCCCTATTAAGGAGGAGGAAGTATTGCCATAACATCCACGCTTGGCAGGCGGCTTGGGGACGCGTGCCTGTCCTCCGTGCTGTACGTGGTGGTTCTAAAATAAACGTCCAAAGAGGTCAACTATGACTTTGCTAAAAAAAATGTGCTGTTCCATAGAAAAAATTACATTAATTCTGTAGGTACAAAATATACGGAACAGCTGTTTTCCGCGAATTTAGCGTTGAACATAGTAAAAGTGTTCACAATGATGAGATGAGTGTGTTAATCTGTTGAAGTTGCAACCACAGGACCTTCGTCTTTTAGTAGGCCTTATAACCGTTCATTGCAACTTGAACAGCCACTTATACAAACTGGGAGCCACAGATAGTCCGTTATGCCGTGGCTGGATGCAGGACAATGAAACCGTAGAGCATGTGCTGTGGCAGTGCAAAGTCACAGAACCAACAAGAATTGCTACCGGATTGCATGAGGCAGCATTATCTCCGCAACGGCTTATACGCTTCTCATTATCATGTACACTTCCATCTAACCCACTGGAGTTACTATGCAAGCGGCCCAGAGCCTCGCTCCGTTACTTCAAGGAGCTGGGTTGGCTCAGGTAGACCCTGGCGGGGGAAATGCACAATACACCCCAAACGGGACGTCAGTGCAGGACTTATGGCCCCCACATTGAATAAGAATAAGAAGAAAAAGATGTGATGATTGGCATTGATCTCTTTTAAGCTGGTCTTTTTTTTTAATGCATTTTACTTAGTCACGAGACGGGTTAGTGTTAGAATGGCTAGATCGTAAAATGACTTCATCTCACTTAGGCCACATCTCAAAATATCCGAGTCGCAATTTGACTGTATACCCAAATATAAACGTTAACGGTCACCCACATTGCACAGTGCACACGTATCGAGTTCGGGATCCCTTTGTTTCGCATTTTGTGTTAGTTCCTAATTTACTTTGGCATATTAGAATGGCTAGATCGCAAAATGACTTCATCTCACTTAGGCCACATCTTAAAATATCCGAGTCGCAATACCCAAATGTACGTTACGGTCACACACATTGCACACGTATCGAGCTCGGGATCCCTTTGTTTTTTTTTTTTTTTGATTGTTTTTTTCTCGCTTTTTGTTTACTTTGGTTTATTGAGTTGGTCATAATAGGCTAGATGACTAGTTTTTTTTTATTGTCCTATTAAAATGTGGCCCATAAATATAGCTGATTAATGAAAACAAAATGAAAATCTGATCAAAAATAAGCAACTTATAAGCATTTTAATATCATGCTAGACAGAGAGGCGAAACAGCAAATCGTGACGTCACTTCTCTGTACGCCATATAAATTCTATTCTGACAACTAAGGCGTGACGTCATTTTTCCTCCTGCAGGACTCGACCTGCATACGAGCAGTCTCTATGGGTTTCCGTCCCAACTGCTTTGCCATTTAAGCTACAGAAGTCTCCCGCCGGAGGTCATAATTTTCTTCCTGTTTAAGCTTTAAAAACATAGAAATACCAAATCACTTCATACAAAAATATTCATTGTTTTATCTGTTTATTTCTAGTGTATTTCCGCTGTATATAAAACAATTTTGATTACAATGGACTTCCGCAAAGTAACGCCTGAATCCATCACATATTTTTTTAATAATTTCGAATGTATTCGGCATATTTGATATGCCGATGAAAATTATGTTTATATATCTATAGATAAATGTACATTTAAAACATTATTCTGTAGAATAATATGCCTTGTAATATGTTAACTGTAGATAAAGGGGAAAAAATATGGCTAAGCATTATGCATAATTATTCGTATGCTTACACATCATTAAGACATGTACAATTATGATACAATATAATATGACATATACTACACCCTTGGAGGATCTAGCAAAATCAAAGACTACACCATATGAAATTAATTTTATGCGATAGTGAACCATCGCGTTCACGTGTGAAGTTGGCCGTCCTGCCAAGAGCGGACAATGCACCCTGATTTTCCTACAAAACAAATTAAATCAATGCCTGCAAATGTCATTCAGTCCAGTACCTCCTGCTCCCAACTGCGTCAAAGGCAACCTCATTCTGATGGTAACATTGGTAACCATGATTGGTAAGTAGGTACACGCATCATGCACCGGACGACCGGACGAAAAGATACAGATCCAGATGCTAGTTGTGTGCTAAATTTATAGGGTTCCGGCAACAAAAAAACCGTGAAATGGCAGAGATTAATAAGATTTACTAACTGATAACATCTCAGCTCCTTAAAATAACGAAGCAGCTTAAAATATAGTTACTATTATTAAAATAAACAGTCGAGCCGGAGATCAAATAGGTAACTTTGGTACTGCATCGTCTGTAACTTTGGAACTGCACTGTCTATAAATTTAGTACTGCACCGTCTGTAACTTTGGTACTGCACCGTCTGTAACTTTAGTACTGCACATTCTGTAACTTTAGTACTGCAACGTCTGTAACTTTAGTACTGCATCGTCTGTAACTTTGGTACTGCACCGTCTGTAACTTTAGTACTGCACATTCTGTAACTTTAGTACTGCAACGTCTCCAACTTTAGTACTGCACTGTCTGTAACTATGTACCGTCTATAACCTTAGTACTGTACCTTCATAACTTTAGGTCGGTAAGTGGTTAAGAAAAATTATGAACATAGAAAAATAAATCTTACATAATAACTAGTTTTAATAATAATAATCATTTAATCATAATTTATCTGGGTATGTCCACCAGACCCACCGGAGGACGGGCAGCAGCGTCCTCTTGGTTAACGGTGGTGACCATTCTGCGATCCCCAAGCCGCCTGCCAAGCATGGGGATTATGGCAACACCCCTCTATTAAGAGGGAGGCCTTCGTCCAGCAGTGGACGTTTTATGACTGACGACGAATCATCAAGTATCAAAGACTCATATACATCATTAAATTAAATTAAATTTATAGCAGTAGCAGTCACATTAATAACTTACATAAACAGTAAGTTTGAAATTAAAATTGAACTTAAAATTAAAATTGCATTTTAAATAATGAAATTAAATGTTATGAAACAGAAACAGAAATCAAGTTATGAAACAGCGAAGAAAATTTCTTATTTCGTAGCTAGTTATGAATTTTTAGTTATGAATGTGGAAGAAGGGACTAAATCCTGCTTAATAACTAGTTATGAAACAGCGACAACAATTTCTTTTTTCGTAGCTAGTTATGAATTTTTTTTAGGGGTTTCCCTCCATCCACATTCGTGACATGATAAAATAAAATAAATTGCATGGTTTAATTGCCACGGAACCCTAACTATTAAGTATCTAGAACTGTTATTGCCACCAATTATGGCATATATTAGAAAGATTGAGTCCAGGTTCAATATCCGCGATGAGAATACTCGTAGCCACGATATTTATTTAGGGCACCTTTACATAATTGGATTCAAAGACGACGACGGCGTTGACAGATTCGATAACATTTTTTTGAAAGATATTCAATTGTTCAGACCAGTTTAAAGTAGGCATAATAAAATTATGCCATAATAAATATTATAAAGCTCACAAATATTATTTTAGTCCTATAGCTCGCTTAACGATGACGATAATTATGTTTAATTCATGTAGTGCCGACTTATGTGAAGCCAGCAGTTTGATGTTAGCATTCGATATAATGTAGACTACATTATGCTTCGTTCACTACGCTATGTGTGAACCATGGTCTTTTACCATGGGTTAACCTCCTTGAAAGTTTATAGTAAAGCCGCTATACTTTATTGGGCATGACTTGGACTTAGCCATGACTTTAAAACCTTGAAACCCAATTAAATTAAATTGAGTAAATATTATAAAAAACTGAAAAGCTTATTTGAAACAAAAAAATAGGTGCCCAACGTGGAATACTACTGCCAAAAAACAATAGCATTATTCCGATGTTTTTTCGTTGTTAATTTCGACAATTTAATTCCCTATCGAAAGATAAAATAATGTTTTATTTTTGCACGAGTTTTGATATTTTATAAGGCGAGTTGGGTGTAGGCGTGTCACTTGGGCTGTGAGTGTACACGGTAGTTTGAAACTTTTTCAATTTACCCGGTAAAGGTGGAACTTATGCCGCGGTTCCATTGACGCGCACGGGCACGCTTCGTAACGTATAAAATGTGGGCGGAATCAGTAATACATCTTTGCCATGCCACATGTAAGCCTAGAGAAGTACCACATTTACTTCTCTAGGCCTACTCTGCAATAGAGTCCTATCTCTACAGAATATTACCTAAAGCAAAAAGATTTTTAGTGCTTATTTACTCGTATTATGTTTTCTTTTCTTTTCGGCTTAAATAGATATTTGGGGGACATTTATTACACAACGCCATCTAGCCCCATACTAAGCAAAGCTTGTATTATGGAAACCAGATAGCTGATAGAATACTTATACATATACATTTTTTTCGTAAATACATACTACACCCAGACACAGAACAAACATCGATGTACGTCACATAATTTTTTGTCCTGGGTGTGGATCGAACCCACGCCCTACAGCTCTGAAGGCAGACATGCTACCAACTGAGCTATAAGGCTGTCACCATGGCTTAGTACTATTGTTTCAAATAACCCTGTATAAGCGACAATATCACCTCAACAGTCACAGTCGAACCTGGGTATGGACCTGGGACCTAGGGACCTGGGTATTAAATTGCAACCAGACCCACCGGAGGACGGGCAGCAGCGTCCTCTCAGTTAACGGTGGTGAGCATTCTGCGATCCCCAAGCCACCTGCCAAGCGTGGGGATTATGGCAACAACCCTCTATTAAGGGGAGGGCCTTCGTCCAGCAGTGGACGTCTTATGGGTGACGACGAGTCACAGTCGAAACAAGTCAGGTGTAAGTCCTTGTAATGTGGTGTACTTACCTATATACAGTTAGAATCTATATAACCGTTAGATAAACACAGCTGCAAATCTACAAAGTTTTTCACGCTTGATTTTATTGATAGATACTCCTTCTTATGTATGTACCTATCTTATAGGTGTGTCTAGGTAAAAAAAAATTTTTTTTGTAGTATGTTTGTTTGTTATTGTGTACATCTGTGTAATTTCTGTTTGTTTTTGTGTGTATCTGTGTTTTGGTTATGAATAAACTTTATTATATTATCTTGATTAAACTCTACTAATTAGGTATCGAGAGGGTAGTTCCCTGTGAGTGCTATGCTCGGAGTTACTTTGCGCGATAAAATCCGGAAAAACAATATTCGCCAAAGAACCAAAGTCGCTGACATAGCGCTCAGGGTTTGCAATTTTACTAATATATTTAGATTATTTATTAATATATTTAGATTATTAGATTATTTATTAATATATTTAGATTAAGTATTAGATAAACCGCATCTGGGCCAGCGTGGTGCCCAATCGCCTTTTGAGAGTAGGTCTATGTCCAGAAGTGGACAATTAGAACGCTGATTATGTACTCACACAGATGGGAGAAGTTGTCGATGAACTAACAAAAAGTAATGGATTTGAAATAGGGGCAAAACTTTATAATTTGTATAGATGACTAGAGAAATAAGAAACAGAATCAGAAACCGACAAGAGGCGAAAATATCTCAATCTGGCTGGATATTAGCGTTCCATTTATCAATACAACACGACTTGTAAAGTAAATATAACTTCTTGCTGCGCAAGGCCATCGGAAAGTATCTCGAGCGATATTCGGCGAGAGAGCGGGCGCGTTCCCACGTGCACGCGCGCCGCCGACTGCCTTGAACGGCCTTGCCGCGCCTGGGCCCGCTGCAGGCAATACGCTATGCAAGGATGCTCTTTAAAACACATTTTTTACGTGCCTGCGGGGCTAAAGTGCCACTTTAGCCCCGCTACGCGGAACGAAAGGAACCAGTTCTCCCCGCAGCGGCACGGAAAATCGTATACACACCAAGGGAGCAATCTACTATTATTTACTAGATAAACTTTAAGGGATCGTTTTACTTATCATTATAAACAACTTTTACTAAGTGAACAACAACGAAATCGTAAAAAAATTGCTGTTCCATACATTTTGTCATAGGTCAATGTATTTTTTTTATGGAACACCTGTTTTTATTTCTGCCTACAACATTTCAGCCTATTACGTACAAGCATATGTTACAGTTAACTCTCTCACTCTTTGGATATTATATATATATTATAATATATTGTATATGTTATTATATTATATTTTTTGGAAGTTGCAAGCCTTACGTAAAAAAAACAGGGGTTCGATACGTTTTGTCGACGATGAATGTAATTTTTCTATGGAACAGCTGATTTAGTTTCGCGTTTAAAAAATATATAAAAAATATACATTCCAATCGTTGAATACGACGAAAGACGTACATTCGACAGTGAGAATCGCACCTGAATTTAGGGCACGAGTTGTAATGCAAGCTCTAATGGAAAATAACTACCTCGACACAGTTTCTCTGGTTTAATTCTTTTTCTGAGTCTATATGTTGGTCTAACAAATGCACTGATTTGTGTACATTTTACTAAGCATAGAAGGATATTTGTTGGCAAGTGCAATGTCACTTACTATAGCGATTATTTTATTTCATTTGGAATACATACAGTAAGTAAAAAAAAAGTAAGTAAGTTATAAAAGAAAACATAATAAAAAACAAAAAAAAAATACAAAATTTCTTAAGTCTACTTATAGACTTAAGAAATTTTGTGATAAAAAATACTTTCGCCGTCATTATGCATTCGCTCCTAGCTAAATTTTGTCACGGCTGGGTCAATCATGGCATCGTATAGAGGAAACAAACAGGTAGCGTGACAAAGAAACAAACAGCCACTGGCACGACTGCCACCACAAGTAGTACACAGATACTCCCCCACTGAGTGCTTTACAGTTCAGTTGGTGCTAACCACAGAAAGTACTACGTACATTAGATTAGAACGTATCGAAACATTGTTGAATCACAATATACCTGTCATATCATATTCAGTGCAAGCTAATTTGTACTGTATTAGTTTATTAATATAGTACACTGTAGTGGCGCGGGTAGACCCGGGCGGCGCCGCCGGCGGGAGCCTCGTGACGCGGAACCAAGCGCTACAGTGGAAAATCTACACACAAATAAAGTACAAATTAGCTTGTACTGAATATGATCTTATTGAAGTTATTATATACTTATATTACGTTTAAAGGTGTTTTCTGTGGGAGTGAATTCTGTGCTATACCTTTGTGAGCTGAAGGGCTCGATTACCACCCAAAACGAACATTTGTGTGACGAACATAAATGTGTGTTCTTTGACTGGGTGTTTTAAGATACATGTAGGTATTATAAGTAGGTAGGAAATTCACAAAAAGAAGGTATATCAGTATACTCATAGGACAGCTTTTACTTAGTTTAGACTGAGATGGCGCTATATGAAAACCTAAGAAATAGGGCTTTCGCTTTTCTATGATGTGAAATATCCCTCAATATCCACCAATCTTTTTTTAATTACTTTGGAATTTACGTAGGTACGGATAAACGGAAGGAAAACTTTCTGACGAAACCTACATTATGTTCGGAAAAGAAACGGGTACTGCGATTTTGATTAATTCTACCATAGATTAAGTATATTAACTTAATCTATGATTCTACTGAGTCGGCTTCAGGCGCGGATCCAGGATTTCGTTGAGGGCCCCCCCCTCCCCCCCCCGGGGGGGGGGGGGCAATTTTTGTGTGGTTTTGTCTATCTTCCAGAAAATTCGTTCATAATAAAAAAAAACTTTTATTCTATAATAAAAGGTTTTTTAGGTTTTTAGGGTAGGTTTTTTTTATAGGTACTTTTTTTATTTCGATATCTATAGGCTAAGTCGGCTTTAGAAGCAATCTTTAATACTCAGCCCTCCGACAGTTTGAAATGATTTCGCAATTAGACCTGCATTCACTGATCGATAAAGTTGTTTAGTGGAAGGCCGAAACAATCGCAACACGCCGTGCAGGCACATTTTAACGCAATTACTGTTAAATGCTCCCGTTTATTCAATTATTGTATAATTATTATTTGACTAGCGATTGTGGTGTCGGAGGCGTGTTGCGAATTCCATGGACCACACGTCGAACCAACGTGTCCATTCTAATGGAGCTCTGAATAACAGCCAATTGCCCAGGGGAACAAGGGGGCCAGGGGGGGGGGCAAGTTGATATATGGAGGATGCGAAAAATCTGCATTGACGAAAGAACTAAGAACTAATAGCAGCGCGAAATATCTAGGTACTAAACTTGGAATGGAATTTAATTAGTGATTTCACTCGAATTTCGAAGTGCGGGATCGGTTATCGGTCAAGCAAGTCAAGTGAATGGACCTAGGTCTTCGGTTGCATTGCATTTTTTTTCTCTAGGGCGGGGTGCATCTGCCCCTCCCTGCTGCCCCCTGGCGACGCCTATGGAAATAACCACAAGGCCAATGTCCAATATCTGCTTCCAGCGGATAATCAACTATTTTGAACACCTCTCTGGTAGAAATCCTGATAGCCTGGAAAAGCTGATGGTAGGTCGTCAGGTCAAAAGCTCACTGGCCTACCTATGTTTTATTCCACTATGTGGAAATGATGAACAAAGTGGAAATGAATACCAAAACCTATTAAGATCGCCGTGGACAGATACACGTGGAAGAGCATAGTACGTCGAGTGATCAACAATTTAAACTAGACAAGACTTTCAACAATGAAGAGAAACCCGGTGGTTTCATCAGCGTGGACAACTCCACAGAATCCATCCAATTACCCGACTAAGTATGTAGAAAGACTTTACGTGGTTTTGTCACATTTTGGATATTTTGTATGAAGTGTTTCCACAGTTTGGTTTTTTTTCTATGCTTTTAAAGCTTAAACAGTAAGAAAAATTTCATCATAATTTTTCTTACTGTTTAAGCTTATCATATTTTGTTTCCACTCTTTGAAAAAGATCACCGGATGTGATCGAAACTATAGTCGGAGTATCCGATTTAATTAAACGTGAGTATTCGACGTTCGGTGGAGGTCTTCGTCCAGCAGTAGACGTATCCGGGCTGACGATGATGATTCCCGTATAAATAAAACAAAAAGGAATTCATTGTTCATGTGTTCCCTTCTACCTCCTAAACCACAGAAAAGCGAAGGCCCTACTTAAGAGTAGGCCCACTGGCCACTGTAGGGGGTTAGGACACTGAAGAGATCTAAGGGTCTCTTCTCTCTAAACTAAAGCTTGGTTAAAACAGTAGACTAGGGGCGCCACTATCGCAAATAGTTCAAAATACTGACAACCCTGTTAGTCATAGTAATTATGAAAAAAAAACGTAATTTTCTGATGGAAGCAAGCCGCTTTGCACAGTGATAGTAGTGGCCCAAATAAGCGATCTGGATACACAAGATTCATGCCTTAGGAACAGAGATGGCGCCACTTGTTCTAAAAATCTTTAAAAACTTAAAAAAATTAAAATCTTTAAAATTTGAACGGATGCTCCGATTTTGATGATTGCGGTGTCAATCGACAGCAAATTGATAAATTTATTATATTATATATATAAAAATGAGGAGACAGAATATAATTACAAATACCAAAAAACCTCAAATCTTTGAAAAAGTAAATATATTTATCGGTTTTATGTAATTATATAAATAAAATGTACGAATATGGTACTTTTTTGTTTATATATACTGTTGCGCAATTCATTGCACGTTTTATAAAAACAAACCTTTTATCTAAGTGTATCTAATTTATTTGGCTGGGAACGTGATAGAATATGGATACGTCTGTCTCGTTTTCGCGGGAAAAAAGAGTGGATAGACGTTTATCACGGCTCGCGTGCTAGGCGGGCAGATTCAGAAATGCTATTTACCATCTAAATGCTATTTATCATGTAAATGTTACAAAATTACACATTGCAATAATTAATAATAATAATTTGCAAATAAAAATAATTCGCTCCGTAATAAAATTATTTCGCCTGTTTTAATTTTCCTACCTATATTTTGTTCGACTGTTCGACATGTAGAAATAAGTACAAATTCAAAAAATATATAAATATCATTTTGTTTCATTAACAAATAACACTTTAAGATCGTATGAATGTGTAGTTTTTGAAGAAGCAAGTGATGGAAGTGTAGTTGTCGATTCTTTGTTTAAAATTATGGAATTGTGTTCGTTGAAAATATGATTGAATATTGTTATGTTTCTTAAATCTGGAAAAACTGAGCTGCTTTGTATTTTTGCTGTTGTCAGTTGTAGTGCTTCACTTTGGCTGAATGTTTTTTTTACTGTTTCTATATTAATATTTGTCGTGTCGAATGATCTATTGCCAACAATTTCAGTTCTGGTCAAATTGTTTTTATCTCCAAATTGCAAAGTGTCTGATACATTTCCAGTATTTTTTACTGTTCTCAAATTAGTGTTATCCGTTATTGAACGGAATCGCAATGTGCTATTTTTAGTATTTAAGTTCCTTTTTAAATCATCGCGATGTCTTGAACTATTACTTAAGCTTGTCAATAGTGTGTCTGATATGTTTACACGTGTTATATTGTTTTGCATATCTATCCACTCATTACCCTTAATTTTCGAACGGAACCTCAAGATATCAACTTCAGTGTCGTTATTTAAATGACTCGTAAAGTCAACACGATCGCTTACATTATATGTCAAGTCTACAGGAACAGTATACATGATTGTGTCTGACTCGTTCAACACAGCGTTTTCTAAACGAAACTTCGGTTTAACAGAATATTTCATTTTATTTTTATTTTTAGTCATTTGATTCCCATCATCATAATTATCGCTGTTGTTTTCAGATACATTTGTAGCTTTTGATTTTATTTTATACATATGTGTTGTAACGGTACTTCCGCTAACCAAGAGATCATCATCATCATTATTATCATCGATACTGACTATGCCATTTTGTAATGTTCTTATTTCAGTTCTTAAACCCTGTTCAGTAGGTTCGTATGTAATTTTTGATCCTTTATTAAGAATTTTTCTTGCAATAACACTGTCGCTTTCTAAGAATTCATTATTATTATCGATTATGACTGTGCCATTTAATAACTTTTCTATTTGATTATTACCAAGTTCTGTAGGCTCATTTGTAATTTTTGATTGTTTTTCAATCATATCTCTTTCAATAACTGTTTCACTAGCTAAAACTTCATCGTTATTACTATCTATAATGACTGTGTCGTTTTGAAATATTTTTATTTCAGTATTATAACCAAGTTCACCTTTTTCGTTTCTGGAACCATTTTTTTTTACTATCATTTCCAAATCTGACCCAACTTTCAATGAATCTTCTTGAGTTTTTGTAGATTGATCAGTGTTTATTTTTATTTCAATCCTAGATTGACCATGTTTGTTTAAAATTTTCATTATAACCATGCTAGAATTTCCATCAATCTTCTTGTTTAAAAAATTGTTTACGGATCTTCTGAGACCTTTTTCTGGTGTCGGTGAAGATATGAAGTCAGGTTTTGGGATTGACGCAGCTTCAGTAGTATTGTCTATCAGAGATTCGTTCACTTGAGACGTGTTTTCAGAGATATTCAATTGTACTGTGATTACTTCTTGGGTCGTAGTTCTCGTGGTTGGTGTAAAACTCAGTGGGTAAAGTGGAGGTATTACATGCTTTATAACTTCAGGTGGAAAATTAAATAACGGATCATCGTCTGGATCCGAAGTAGTTGTATTTAAGCCGGCTGATAAAATAGCCGGATTGAAACGGTAAAAAGGAGTCAAAGATTCCAATGGGTTGAATGGCAGGTCTTTCTTTTTTGATCGCCTCTCGGGCTCCTGAAAAATATTTATCAAACTTTTTAAAATTCTAGAACAACATTTTGAGTCAACGCTCGCGTGTTGTTTGTACTCTAGGATTTAGGGCTTCTCTTTTTTCTTTCGCTTTTCTGTGGTAACACCCAGTTACACCTATAGATACACAGTCAAATAGGTACAAATAGATTACAAATTATGCAGGGATCTTGCACGAAATATGACATGTTTATAGTGTTACATTATATGTGTAGTACAGTAGTAGTAGTAGTTGTTTTAGTTGTGTAGTTTAGACTACTAGTATAGTATTATATTATCTTTGGTTTAGACGCAATTCGTATGACAGTGAAACTTTTGTATGTACGAAGTACTATTATGTTTTATACGACTCATCAGGAGCTTTTTTGTGGTTGAAATAAATCGAAGAATCCATTGGAAGACCATATCATTCGCTTCTGACTCTCTGTAAGACACATGGAAGAGATCTATCAAGTATTTTACTACTCTAAAACATCAAACTGAGTGTGACTGGCGGTATTTACATTATTAGATCTTTAAGAAGTTATCTAGTCATGCTACTCATGATGAGGATTTAGCTATCTTAGATTGAAGCAAAGGCAGTATTACCGCAAGCATCACAAAGGTACTATTTTTCAAAGGTGGAGGGTTCACTATACTCATCAGGAAGCAGGACACTATAAAAGAAGCGATTACTACTAATACACAGACCACAACAAATATTTTAGACATGCTATAGCGCAAATCCGAATTAAGGTTTATAAAAATATTGATCAGGTAAGTGTTACAAAAGTTCTAACAAAGTAATATTATAAAAGCAATAGAAACAAGATGTGAAAAAGAAAAAGTATGTAAGAAGCAAGGAGGTTTAAAGGTACGCTTACGCTTTTCCTGATTCAGAGGTTAGAACATGGAGGATCTAGCTCTCGCTGCGTAGGTACCTTTATAATCAAAGGGTAAGAAGTAACATAGAGTAAGTAAATACTACGAACCTAAGCAGTAGGCCTTCGCGTTACTCCGAATAAAAACAATGAAGAGATAAGTAAAAAGTAGGGTTTTCGCTTTTCTGTCAATAAGAACAGTGATAGGCGTTGACAAAACGTTGATAGAAGTTGAAATCCTAGAAGGATTTAGCTCCTTTCTCGTCACTGTTGAAATCCAAATAGACACGATAGACACAGCTATATTCACCTATTTCCTGTTCACCAATAAACACTGACGTCTATTAAAACCATGGAGGTATATTACGCTTCGCTATATATGATTCAGAGAGAGTAGGGCGTTCGCTTTTCTGTGGTAGAAACAAATAAAAATTCGTTTCGGTAAAACCGAAAAAATGTTAAATGTTGTCCGTCAAATGTTATTACTACTGTTTGGGACGGTTTCCAAACTGGTGACCCATCAACCATGGTTTTGTAGTTCAAACGTCTTATTTTTAATATTTTACAATACATTTGCTCGAAAAGGGCATTTACGAAACCTGTATACAATATACATCGTTCGAAAGTTGAACATTACGCACCATACAACTAGGCATGCGGTAAAATAGCTAGGCGTGCGGTAAAATAAGTTTACCTTGTATAGCGCCGTACGTAAACTTTACGGTATTTTTATAGTTTCCATAAAAATATATAAGAATTCCACTAAGGAGTTTCACATTACGAGAATAAATAAGCTAAATGATCGAACCTCCTTTGAAGCGCTTTTGCTCAATACGTTTGTTTCACTTTAATACTAAAGAGAAAATGAAACGATAGATGTAGTTCTAATTTTCACCACGCGCACGTGGCGCTGTTTGCAAATTCCCGCCATTTTCATATTAGAAACATCAAAGATTTTTCTTCTTCTTTCCTCCTTATGGCGTTGCACTTTGTGCATTTGCCAGTGTCAAGTATTCAGCGACTTTCTGACTGATATTTATAAACAAAATAATAAAGTTTGTTTAATTACAACTGTTTTCTCGCAAATGTGTTGCAAAATTTTGTATGACACTCGTGCGGATTGGTTTTACAACTTACCGCACTAGTATCATTAATAACTATTACCACATCCTCCAGGCACGTTAATATTTTCAATCACTTCTTCAGGCGACCACTCGGAGGAAACTCCGCGTACCAGACCCATGCGCGTAATGTGATATGAAAGTATGAAAGCTTTGAGCTTACAAGCCGCAAGACCATTATTTTGGATGAAAGAGTTAGCATCTGTGTAACTAGTGAACGCTAAGGAAATTCTATTTCGACCAATTCGTTTTATGCTGCCATTTATTTACATTGTTACGGATATTGTTTTTCAGCAGAAATTTACCGAAAGCAACCGGATGAAACGTGGAACCGTCGTTACTTGATGACACCTCTTTCTGTACGTGAACTATGTATGCAGCCCTGTCAGATGCTTCGTACTGTGTTCTTGCGACTGGGGAAGGAAGTAGCGGTGATGAATTATCAACAAGCGAAGTAGAAGAACTCATTGAATTTAGGGAATTATCTACCAAAATTATATTAGACCGCTTACGCTTTTTAGGGATGCTAGATTTCGCAATTGTAACTAGTTTGAGGCCTATATCGGAGTACGACTCTACGTCACGTCTTCGTGCACGTCGTGGGCACATCCAGCTGGATGCTTAGAGAGAGAAACCAACATGTTTCTCTGTATTTCTCTGTCTGTCTACGGCTGAACGAGCAGTGATCAAAGGGCACTCCCTTTGAACGAGTTATTTTTTTGCTATTTTGCCCACAGGGCGGGCTAAAGCCGTAAGGCCATACCGCCTGG
The DNA here is from genome assembly GCA_905404285.2 of Erannis defoliaria. NCBI lineage: Eukaryota > Metazoa > Arthropoda > Insecta > Lepidoptera > Geometridae > Erannis > Erannis defoliaria. The sequence goes on from FR990075.1 coordinate 3,221,400, forward strand.
TCATACGTCAACGATTCGCTTTTGCCTTGCCGGGCTGTACAGCATGCAAGATGGTGCGTAGAGTGCTTTAGACAAAGCATAATAATGGCGTCAATCATAAAATTCATTGATTTCCTAAAAATCCATGTCCACCCTTATAGGTAGGTTAGCTGAACAAAAAGCTCACTTAACTGTTACGTTTTGAATAACAATATGCGGGTCTATAGATGTAAAAAAAACGATTTTATACGTTTAAAACCAAATGAGGCGGTTTAAAACCCCAAATAAATCGTTTTAGACGATTTAAAACTCGCCTACTAAAATAAAAGAATTTTATTCACTAATTTTACATAAGTATTCATTTGCAAAGTATCTTAAACCAGGGTGATTCGAATCTCTATTTTCGATAAGAGTCCCATCACTACTCTACACAGTAGAGCAGGCATGGAGGATAAGGAGTTGCGATGAGCGACTTGCAGCCGCAGATCCTATTTTGCGGACGGAGTGTGTGACGTCATACTTATTTGCTCAGTCTGCTAACGTCCGCCACGCGTAACGGTCATTCAAACATACATATTAGACGTACGATTTTTAATGTTTTTACTCAGTAACAGTAAAAATGAAATAAGTTGCTCTGTTTCTTTATGTAAAAATGACCGAGGGAAAAATTCAGATGACATGATTGGCATCTAGTTTCATTCGTAAGTAATTTTATTTTTATATTTACTGATCCGTTCTATAAAATTAAAAAACGCGACATCTAGCGTGATATTAAGAAATTAAGTGTTAATTCAGCTAAGTGCTAGTTCACTAGTTCGATTCTCAAAAACTTTTCCTGAAAACCGCTAGATGGCAGTACAATTTGCCACTCCTCCCGCGAACCTAAGCCTCCCCGCACACTCACGCGTCTTTCTAAGGAAAAATCCTTTGATCACATCTCTGCTTCTATTACTCTGTGAGAGCAGGCGAGCTGGCAACGTTGCATCTTGACCTTGACTTGACATCTCACGGCGCGAGGAGTGCGAGTGTGTGAGTTTGGTTTTAAACCGTATTAAATCGAATCAAACTGATTGTATCTTTTGAAAACAACCAACACAGTTTTAACTATAGTTTTTTATAACTTAGCTAGGTAATGCCTACGCTTGGTCGGTCGACTTGCACCAACTAGAACCTAACCATGTCAGTGTACCGATCTAGGTATCACACATTTCATTTTACAGTTTATAGGTATATATACCTACTCCGTTCTATTCCTTCTTCGGAATATTAAGAAAATGTGGTTATAAGTATTTTAAGAAAAACATAGTCGTCAACACCAACCGTTTTAAATCGAAAAAAGGCTTATTTCGGTTTAAAACCGTTTTTTTTCGTTTTAAACCGATTGATTTAATTGGTTTTAAACCGGCCTTACATCGATATGCGGGTCACATCGCAACAAAACAAATGAGCCCAAGGTCGAGAAGGTGATACCCGTTGCGTAGTTCCACAATCCATCTTCAGGATTCATCAGATTAGCACGATGGCTGATGATGATGGGTCTGCTAACATACGTGTGTTAAAATGAAAACAAAACTATTAATACTAAGTATATTATATTCTTAATATACCATAGATTCTTATAATATTTCTTACATTAACTTTTTATTCTTATTCTTTACGAACCCTTCAAAGTCCAAGTATTCAGCAGGCGGCTGGAACACGAAGGAAAAAAATTATGTGCGTATTCATACATAAGTTCTATAGGAATAATTACATTCGCCCTCGACGAAATATAACAACTTTCGCGATTTTAGGGTTGGCATAGTAAAACTTATTAACAATAAATGAGCACCAAGTGGACCTGGGTATGTCCTTAAACTGCAACCAGACCCACCGGAAGACGGGCAGCAGCGTCCTCTTGGTTAACGGTGGTGAGTATACTGCGCTCTCCAAGCCGCCTGCCAAGCTTGGGGATTATGGCAACACCCCTCTATTGGCAGACCTTCGTCCAGCGGTGGACGTCTTATGGCTGACGACGAGCACCAAGTGCTCTTTATACACTATATACTATATATTACACTATATACTATATATTATACACTATATACTATACTATACTTGCGAGGATTCTAACGATAGGTACGATACATCAAATCTGTTCAGGCATTTAGATATGGTGAATATTGGAATAAAGGAACTCACATACAAACATACATAGGTACATAAACCCTGAAAACATTACACCCATTTTTTTATGTGATACTCCCTGGCAGGACCACTTTCATTTTACTTTTTTTCGTGTATTAAAGGAGAACTCACTAATATAGTAACGCCCAGATTTATAGGTTCATTCCTCATCATCCGGGCCGCCTTCTCCGGCAGGTCCTTGAGGCCAGGGTCCACCAGCGTCATGAGATATAAGAAGGTGAACAGCAGACTCATCGTCACACAGGTCCAAATGAGGAAGTAGATTAACGCACGCATCTGGTATTCCGGCTTTATTACTAGCATAAGTATTAAAGTACTAAAATTGAGTTTTATTTTTCAAATAGGTAGTTAATTTTTTAAATTTTACGAACTGTAGCACAGATCACGTGAAACATATAATCGTAGTATTTACTTACTCTATGCATATAATCAAAGAGAATTTAACATGTATCATTGCAGACCACAGTCAAAGAGACCACCAGTGTGAAACATATACGGCCTTACCTAAAATAATCTCGATTCTCTTAGGAATACATACTCCTTGTTATAAAGCTCATAGAGCACACGGCCTGGCTGTTACCGTGGTTACCAGCTATTGATAAAGTAACGTCACTCGTTTTATAAATGTGAAAAGAAAATTAATATATTTTGATCTCTATTTTACTAATGCAGTTTATGTTGTTTACTCAATCTTTACATACTTCCACGCTAATTGCCTTACTTTAACATGGTAGCAGAGTAATAAAGTTAAGGAGTAGAGGTGCAAAAGTTTTTCACTAGGAAAGAATAAAGAGAGAGAGAATATTCTGGCAAAAGTATACGAAGTCTGACATCACCATGGAAAAGGCGATCGCAGAGGCTTCAAAAGTACAAATAGTGCACCTAGATGGGAAAAACTATAAGCACTGGAAGTACCGAGTTGAAACTGTGTTTAGGGCAATTCCCGGTGCTGATGAATTATTAGAAGGGAAAATTTGCAAGCCTAATAAACAGGAAGAAACTGTAGATACCGCTAGTAAAGAAAAATATGAGACAGATTTGAAAAAATTTCTACGCATTGACTGTGTTGTTTTGACCCTGATGACGACGAACATGACAGATGAGATACTCGATCAAGTCATGCGGTACAAGACCGCTAAAGAGGTATGGGATGAATTAGAACGCCTCTATAGTGGGAGCAGTGAAGATAAAAGTTATGATCTCTGTCTGAAATTCTTTGATTATAAAAAGGATCATGAACATGACATACGTAAGCATGTATCATCTTTAAAAAATATTTGGCATGAGTTAAATAGCCAAATCGATACAAATCTACCAGATATACTACTAATTTGTAAGATATTGGGAACTTTACCGAAAGAATACTTTGCTTTCAAGTCAAGTTGGCTCCTTATAACAAAGAAGGATAGAACAATTGAAAATCTGACTTCACAACTAAGTGCTTATGAGAAAGCGTTGACAACTAAAGCAGAAACAGAGACTGCTGAAGAAGTATTGATCGTGAAGACACAGAAGAAGAATAAAGTTTTCAAATGTAATTATTGTGGAGAAGCTGGTCATTTTGTTCGAAAATGTCAAAAATGGATAAGCGATGGAAAACCACGGAAGCCATCAAATGACAGTAAGACCTCAAATGCAAACCTGATAGTGTTAGCGTTGGAAGACGGATTGCCAGTAGATAAGAACAATTGGTATGTTGACAACGGGGCGACAAGCCATGTCTACTAATAGAGGTGATTGGTTTGAGAGCTTTGAGCACTTCAGAAATTCACATACGGTCACTGCGGCAAACGGGGAAACCATTGAAGCCATCGGCATTGGCAACATTAGAGCAGAAGCCAACGTCAATGGAAAGGTTGAGCGCATACTTCTCAAGGACGTTTGGTATGTTCCAAAAATTAAAAGAAACTTATTCTCTGTGCTTTCTGTACACGATAACTCATCCACAAGTACATTTGAGTCTAAGCCGAAGGAATGTAAAGTAAAAGTAAATGGAGAGACTAAATTAATTGGAACCAGACAGATTAAAGGTGGATTATATAAGCTGGAGCTTAAATGTGTAGCGCCTAAAAATCAAGAGATCAATCAATTATTGTCAAATCCTTTACAAGTATTTCATGAACGGCTTGTACATCAGAACAAAAGACATGTTCGCCAGGTAATTGAAAATGAATTTGGATTAAAAGTGGAGAATACGCAATCAGATATTTGCGAAGGCTGTGTATATGGAAAGGCTCACAGGCATTCATTTGGGACAAGAGATAGAGCAACAAAGCCTGGAGAACTAATCCACACGGATTTATGTGGACCATTTCCATATTCGATTTCAAACTTAAGATATTATATCTTATTCAAAGACGACTTCACACGCTTTCGTCACATTTACTTTCTAAGACAAAAGTCTGAAGCAGCTTCAAAGCTCACGATGTTTTTAAAAGAAGCTAAAGTGCAAGGACACGTCGTTAAAGAAATATTAAGCGACAACGGTGGAGAGTTTGTCAGTGAAGAATTTAAGAATATCTTAGCTGATAACGGCATAAAGCAAAGGTTTACGATGCCCCACACCCCAGAGCAAGCAGGTTGCGTAGAGCGTGAAAATAGGAGTGTAGTTGAAGCCGCACGTGCTGTCATGCATGCACATGAAAAAATTCCTGATGGTTTATGGGCAGAAATTGTAAATGCGACAGTATACGTGTTAAATCGCACAGGGCCGTCTAGCGTGTCTAATAAGTCTCCACATGAGCTGTGGCACGGAAAGAAGCCAGCGATAAAACATCTAAGAATCCTAGGTTGCACATGTTATGCACACGTTCCTAAAGCTAATCGAAAAAAACTGCAGAAGAAGGCTCAAAAGGGAATCCTTATTGGTTATGAAGGAGACGAAGGTTATAGAATCTGGAACAAGGAGTCATTCAAACTAATTAGGTCTAGAGACGTGACATTCGAGGAGAAACCCCTACTAGGAAAACCTAAAGAGAATTTATCAGAAGAGTCGACGCCAATTGTCCAGAAAAACTTCGTTCATAATTTTCCAACTCTCCCGAGAGAACATGAAATGAATGTCAATGGAGAGATTGAAGAAAGCGATGTTGCAGAGGAAGGATTTGCAACTATTCAAGGACCTTCTTCATCAAGGGCATGTCGTGAAGCCAATGAAGATGCAGAAGAAGATCCAAGAACTGATCTTGAAGAATCAAATTTTGAATCCATTCCTTCTGAATATGATGACATAGATGAAGGTAACGAACCCGATGATCCAGAAACTTCTAATGAGGTAAATGAAAGAGGAGGATATCGGATGGTTCTTAGAGACAGAGCAAACCTTAAGCTTCCTGCAAGGTTCGATCACCATATTATGGCTCTAGAATCTAACCATTTGTACGAACCTCAGACCTTTAAGCAGGCAATGTCATGTGCAGATAAAGAAAAATGGAAAGTTGCTATAGAAAGTGAAATAAACTCTCTAAAAGAAAATGAAACATGGGAACTAGTTGAACTACCAAAAGCACGGAAAGCCATTCCTTGTAAATGGATATTCAAAATAAAAACAAATCCAGATGGCTCTGTTGAAAAATACAAAGCTCGGCTAGTTATTAAGGGTTATTCACAGAAGAAGGATGTCGATTTCCATGAAACTTTCAGTCCAGTAGCTAGAAGCAGCACGATAAGAGCTGTCTTGAGCGTAGCAGCTAAAGAGAAGCTAAAGCTAGCACAATTCGACGTGTCTACTGCTTTCCTATACGGCACGTTAGATGAGGATATTTACATGAAACCGCCTGAAGGTTATACTGATGAGAGACATGTCTTCAAATTAAAGAAGAGCTTGTACGGGTTAAAGCAAGCTCCACTCTGTTGGAATAGATGCATCACAGACTATATTGTCAAGACTGGATTCAAACAAAGTCAGTCAGATCCCTGCTTGTTTGTCAGAACCCAAGGAAAAGAAAAGATTATTCTTGCCCTGTACGTTGACGATGGTTTGAATGCATACACCAGCGAGAAACTGGCTAAATGCTTCCTGGATGAAATGAGAGCACGTTTCAAGATAACAGTAAAACCGGCAAGCTACTTTCTTGGAATGGAGATAAAAAGGTACTCTGATGGTTCGGTTTTGCTTCACCAGAGAGCGTATATTGCTCGCGTTTTAGAACGATTTAGAATGGCTAACTGCAAACCAGTAGCAACGCCAATTTTAAATGTGAGTAATACCAAAGCTGAGGAAGAAACTTCGAAAAGCTTCCCATACCGCGAAGCTGTCGGTGCCTTATCATATCTGATGACAAGTACAAGGCCTGACATAGCTTTTGCTGTAAGCGTTGCATCTCGCAATTTAGACAAACCCACACAGGAAAACATAGTAAATGTTAAAAGGATTATGCGTTACTTGAAAGGAACTATGGAAGAAGGCATTATCTATAAGCCAGATAATATCCACAGCTTAGAATGCTATAGTGATGCTGATCATGGTGGGGACTTAGAAACTGCGAGGTCAACATCAGGCATTCTCTGTATGTATGCTGGAGGTGCGATTGCGTGGTATAGTAAAAGGCAAGCCACAGTTGCTATTTCTTCGACGGAAGCAGAAATTGCCGCAGCTAGTGAAACTGCGCGTGAAATTATATGGCTGCAAAAGCTGATGGAAAATCTCACGAATGGAAAATGTCCTGCAACCCTGTCAGTTGATAACGAAAGTGCAATTAAGTTAGCCAAGAATCCAGCTGAATTTCACCAAAAGACCAAGCATATTCGAATAAGATCATTCTTCATCAGAGAGTGCATACAAGATGGAAGCATTACAATTTGTCATGTACCAGCAGCCAAGCAAGTTGCTGACATGTTGACAAAATCATTGTATGGGCCCAGAATAGATAATCTCAAGAGGATGGCTGGCATTATCAACAGGAGTGGATGTTAGGAATACATACTCCTTGTTATAAAGCTCATAGAGCATACGGCCTGGCTGTTACCGTGGTTACCAGCTATTGATAAAGTAACGTCACTCGTTTTATAAATGTGAAAAGAAAATTACTTAATATATTTTGATCTCTATTTTACTAATGCAGTTTATGTTGTTTACTCAATCTTTACATACTTCCACGCTAATTGCCTTACTTTAACAGTCACTGCTTAAATTTCTCTGTCCTTTTCTAGCAATCTAGTTTTAGCAGTTTAGTTAATCTAGTTTTAATGACATTGTACTTTATTGTTACACATCAAAATAATTTTAATCAAATAACAAAACCAACTTTTCTCTCAACTTGCTTTTGTGAACGTGGAGAAGTTGAAGATGATCTGAAGCATCATAATATAAAATATAAATTGTAATAACAGCACATAATTATTATGCGTGTTATTCGCGCATGTATTTACCATCATAGTCAATACACAAAGTATTTATTTTATTTCTCTATGAGACTAGAAAAAAACCAGTAGACAACCTATAGCCAAGCCCAGGGGGGGTCATAACCCCCCGCCGGATCTGCCCTTGATTCCTTCGACATTCAAGCAATAAGTGTCAGAAGTGTTTGCTTGTAAATCTACATACAGAATGTTGTTTTGAGCAATTGAGTACACAAACATTACTACTTGATTTAATTGACAGTTCATCAGAAAAATATTCCGATTTTAAGTTCGTCATCAATGATTTGATAAGATGTGCTAAAAACTATTAAATAAAAACGTGTTTTAGGAAATGGATACAATTTTAATACTTTCTAACAGTTAGAGAAAAGTCACAGTGACATATTATGTCATCGAGCTTGCAAAGCACAACAAAGAATTAAACCATAAGGAGGCATCAAAACTCTGTGGCACATATTCACCGTACCTAAATTTCAAAACCGTACCCAATCTCTTCGCTTGACGGTCTATCTTTCTACGTGACATTGGCAGAATTGTGAAACACCCTCACAAAGGCCATTAAACAAGAGTTGAAGTTGAAGTTGAAACCATAAGGAGTTTCATTCTAACACCTTCTCTCTTTGCATGTCTTCTCTTATTCCATTCCTATATTCTTGCTAATGGCTTGGAGTCTCAGCTCAAACAATGGTTTCGTAATTGCATCATCTTTAATAACCAGTTTGATTTGAAGGTAAACTATTCTTCTGGCTGAGTATCCACTATCTTGCATGCCAGGAAAAATTCCGGCAGCTCGTGTTTTGTTTCAGATTTTTTTGGCTGTTCATACCAAATGTTTTGAATGACTGATAAATGACTACCAATATTGTTACCTACTCAGAAAACTTCAAACATAGGTCGTGTGCTTTATCTTCTGACACGCCCTGGTATAATCGATGTAGCTCGATCCAGCCAACCTTCCTTAGCTGTTGTAAACCTTATAACCTTCTGAGGCACTTTTTTCTGACAGATTCGTCGTTATCCCCAAAAGTGCAGTACTATCCGGCTGTCGGCATTCTGGCGTTTACCTTCTCCTTTTTGTCTTAGCACTGTCACTTATTTCACTGCGTCTAGTTCGCAGAGAATGCAATACACAGTTTATATTTCCACGTTGACCAATTTTTGTCTGTGAGGAGACTGACTTGCGACTTCGTCACGTCGAACAATGTCATTTTGCAAGTTTTATTCCACTTCAGCAAATTAATCACACTACAGATTTTATTAGATAACAACCCGATTCGTACCATGTCAAGATTAGGCTAAAACGTGTTTTAGGAAATGGATAAAATCAGAGTGACTGTAACACTTTATGGTAATTAATAACACTACGTACTATTGGCATAGATTAAGTATACTCTATTGGTTACAGTTTATTCATCACTGATTACATTTTACAAGATACTGTTCGGATCGGAAGGGACGCCTTGGCCATAGACCGGCATAGAGCGCTGCGCATAGAGCTGGCAGTCTGGTCTATTGGTTACAGTTTATTCATCACTGATTACATTTTACAATATACTGTTCGGATCGGAAGGGACGCGTTGGCCATAGACCGGCATAGAGCGCTGCGCATAGAGCTGGCAGTCTGGTGTTGCCAGTCGATCACATGTCATCCTTCCTCCAAGTGACTTCCGCAGTGACTAATGTCACAGAGCTTGCTAGGCACCAAAAAGAATACTCCAAATAAATCAACCTGTATTTATCTTAAAATGAGTTTAAGTATGTTAAGATGGTATCTTAAGATCATATTTACCCATAATAATAAGGGCATTTTAACATAAATTCAAAAAAGTTTATTATCTTAAGTTGGGAGCGTTGAAAATATATATTATCTTCGTCGTTTGTGCACTTCAATGAAATATATGAGTAGCTATATTGAAATATGTCCTAAGATAACATGAAATATTATATTATATATCTTCTTCGTCCGTAACGGCTTTTATAGTTAAATTCTCATTGGAGATCACAGTTACATACGAGTACGTAAATGTAGTATTTTCTTGGAGGATCTAGCTCTCTAGTATTTTACATCCGCTTTGATCAGTAGATTCCAACGAGAATTCAATACTACGTAAAGACTATTTATAAGAGTAGATTTAGAAAAGTAAGAAGATTTTTTCAGGACACAGAAGCTTGCAAATATTTTGTTTTGATAAGTACCTGACAGTTTTGACATGGGACTCTATTATTTATTTATTAAATCTGGATAAAAGTTTCAAGTGTGTGTTTGAATCATGGAGCTCTAGCACGCATCACTGTCTTGAATTTACAATTTAAAGGTACTGTTTGCGTTTGTGATAGGTAGTTCTTGAAATAGTTGAAAGAGTTGAATTTCTTAATTTAGACCAATTTTGGAATGTTAAAAATGTAGTTACACTTGAAGCAAAAAACAAAGCAAAAACCACGTCGATTTTTAATAAGTATTTAATAATAACAAAATAAAACCTGCCCTGGCACTAAATATTCTATCCATGGGTTCTACAGCCGCCCCTTTTGGTAATAACTCCGTTCAAATACATAGGTATTTGCTTTTAAACATCTAACGTAACCTAGCGCCTTTGAAAAACTGTATAGCAAAATCTTGAACGTAAGTAGGTAGAAGTAAGGCGTATCGCACACAGAAGGAAAAGCCGGGGCGACGGCAGCTACGTGAGGGAGGCACGGAGGTCCGTATTGTTGTAGCTTTTCTATACAATATAATTGGTCAGCGGTCAACGCACACTGCCAGACCAGAGTCGCGGCACGACTCACCGCCGTTTTTGTCTTCCGTTTTCGGGCGTAAGCTATGCTAGGCGCCTCCGCCTTGACTCTTCTACCACGCCGCCACCTCGACTGTGCCTCGACTCTGGCAGTGTGTTATGTGCTTATAAGTGTGTAATTAATAATAATAGAGCGATGTATTTTCCAGTGATGTCAAAGATGGGCCGACGCAGCGTGTCGGACTCGGAGCTGGGGTCGGTGGCGTCGCAGCGCATGAGCCACATAAGTGCCGTGCTGTGCCCAGCCGTGTGCGCGCTGTTAGTCGTCTGCGGGTTCGCCGTCTTGTTCGTCGGCGCCAAGCTGGCGTACGAGCGGTACGACGCGATCTGCTCCAGCCGTCGGTTCGACGTCACAAAGCTCTACATCTTCCCCAACCTCACTATCACCACTAGACATTAACAACACACTGTAATGTATATGTGCTTCTCAGTCGTGTGTTCACCACTCTGATCGAATGGAGCTTTTACTGATTGTAGAAATTAGAAAGCCTCCTATTACGCGCTAAGCGCTACAGCTTTTGGAAGCGCTCCACTACGAACCGCCTAGTCTACGTGCACTAACTAGCGTATCGTAAAAGTGCCAAGCGCTAAAAATTGCCGTCTCCTGAAACTTCTATATATATACGTCCTACATGCTTTATACCTCTGCTAAAATACTACGAGCAAGGAGCTAACATTCGCTGGATGCTTCAAGCGATACTGCGGACCAAGAAGCTTTATACCCACAAAATAGAGATTGCATTCAGAACATTCCATTGAAGCCTACTAAAATTTCCTTGAATGTCGTCTGTTCTCTGCTGTCTCGCTCACTCTATAACTTAATGCGCTTTATTCGCGAAACAGCAGACAATAGCGCCAGGCTCTGAATGCAATCTCCGTTGTGGGTATAAGCTTCTTTCTGCGGACCAATAAGAGCAAAACAGAGGAAAATGAAATTTTGACCTATCACTCTCGTTGCGCAGAAAGAGCTCTTTGAGCATGAAATTTGGAAGTGTGTGTGTTTTAAATGTGCTAGCGTTACCAGCTAGCTCTTAAAAGTGCTACAAGCTAGCACTCGCTAAAAGTGCTACGCGAGCTATGATTTGCTTAAGGTTAAGGTTAAGGTTACATGCTATGAGGTTCCACTCCACCCCTTATAAATGCTTTGCGTACGTAGTTACAACCACAGAATAATTATTTTACAGTTATCAGTTGCGAGTATAATATTTTGCTACGCGATCTCAAAGACATTATAGGTACGTGCTAAGCTCTACGAGGTAGCGGAACAAGCAAAACTGAACTCTCTCAAAAACTGTCAACTCTCTCAATCTCAGCAACTCCGTGCAACCAAGCTGTACCCCGATGTTAGTTCTAACGAGGTTCTAACAGAGTTGCTTAGTCTAATTACCTAGAAGCTCGCAGTGAAACCGGCTCCCGTATCTTACAAACACCTTGATTAATTTGGCTTATATTCGTACTTGGTAATTGTATTTTCACGAACTAATTCCTTACAAAATTTCATAAAGATTGGATCAACGGTTCACTATAGCTATCGTTGAACAAATATATATATACCTGCTTACAAACATACATAAAAACACCGACTTTACCGACTTTAGGCTCAGTCAGGACCTTCGCTTTGTTTGGTCAATACAAGGTCAATAAGTATATAGGTAGTTAGTCTACCTAGCCGCCCTATATAAGCACCTAGCCCTCCGCAATCATAGTTTTCCTAGCTTATAGCAAAATATTTGAATGTTATACCTACAATAAAATAGAGTAGGTATACAGGGTTAGTTCTAATCGGTCAGCATCCTTTTAAGGGCATATTCTGTGAATCAAAATAAACAACTTTTACTATAAAGCCAAAACGCGAAAAAAATATCAGCTGTTCCATACAAAAAGTACATCGACCTTGGGCAAAATATATGAAAGATAACAGCTGTTTTATTTTTTGCGATTTAAATGTTGGCCCCATAGTAAAAGTTGTTTGTTTTGATGTTAAGAATATGCAAGGATGCTAACTGATTGGAACTAACCCTGTATGGTGAGTAATGTACATGGAAAAAAAATGTGGTTTTAGTTCAGATTCAGACGCTGTTAACATTCATAGTTATTTATGTATTATTTCTAATAGTGTTTTTTTGTTGTACTTAATTGTAATCATAAATTATATTGTATATTTAATGTTATATGTATCGTTACGTATTATTAAATTATACTGGTTTTCGCAGATGTTATTTTTTTAACGCGGAAAGTTGGTATTTTACACTGGTAATCGTGTTAAGAATAGATCCGACATTTTTTTTCGAACAATAGCATATTTCCAACCTTCCAACTTTACTATTCAGCATAGGTCACCATTAAACACTCGAAAATACTCGAAATACACATGTTTGGGTAGGTATTGACATGATTTTATCTTACTGACACTTTTTTGATTTTCCTCGTTTCCGCCAAAAATCCACGGTCTATAAAATTTCCAAAAAAACATTATGATATTCTGAGTAATAATAGTATTACCACAGAATAAATAATAGTACTCTGTATTACTCTGACGAAGTGAGGATTTTTTTCTTGAAAGCGACATCTATGCGGGATCCGCTAAACTTTTTAAGGGTATTATTAGGTTAGAACTCTTCTCAAATTGCCTGAACAACATGAGCAATAACGACGCGTTTGAAACTACATCTAATAGATGGCATGCAAGGCCATGCCTGCTTATTAGTACGATATGACTTAAAATTGGCGGCAAAACTGATGGATAAATGTCTTCTCGTTATGTCGTTCGTCAGTAATTTCTTCGTTTCACGTAATTTTTTATCCGCGTTCCGTTTTTATAGTAACTGAATCTTCGATAATCATAAAACCTTTCGTTCGTTTTTCGTAGAGTAACTAGTTTTTATAAGCGTTGCAGAAAAAAACGCCCAGCACTGCTGCTTATAAGACGTCTTCCTTATTACTTGGATTGGAGGGTTTAGCTCTCTTACTAAAAGGTTTATTACTAATAATAGAGACAACGTAAAAAAAACCGAAAAGTTGTGTTTTATCCATGGAATAAGTTTTATCCGGTGTTAATGTTTATACCTATCTCTTCGAGTACCTATTATATAATATTACACCCAAATTACACCTTTGCATTGCTGACTCCTCCAAGTTTTCAAAACTTCATTCATAGAGTAGAGTAGTATTAGCTGTAAAAAAAAGGAATCTCCATTGTTCAGAGGGAAATCCTTGCTCAGAGCCATTCTTCGATACATGAAGACTCCACTTTTTCACTCTTATGGCTTTCGCCTTTCGCTTTTCTCAAAGAGCATTTAACGCTACGTTCATGAACCTAGAACATTTTTTCTAAGTTCATGACTAGGTACCTACGTTATAGTTTTTCTGTGATAGTCAACACCACGTCGGAGTTTTGGCGGGAACACGGAAAAATCATGTCGTTGCATTCTATTATTTTCTTAAACTTGTGTTTTTTCGCGAATTAATGATTAAAAATGGTGGTGTTTTATTCATTGAGTGTTGAATTACGTGCACGAGTGTGGGCAAGTGATACAATGTGGTGGAGCATGTCTTTTCGTGTTGTTTGCAAAACTCCGTAGAAGCTCATAGTAAAGTCGCCACAACATTACTAGGGCATGACTTGGACTCGACTATGACTAACTTCATGTGACTGACTGTGATTTCATGACATATTTGACTTAGTTTTAATAAAAAAACTGTAAATTAATTAACTTGACACTGGCAGAATGCACAACGTGCGATGCCAATAACTAAGAAAAAAAAACACCGTCACTAGCGGACTATCATGTAACTTTTCGGGATCGCGATTCGGATACGAGTTGTCAAAAATAGACACTTGTCGCTGTCACTGCCAAAAATCATTTGACCCTGCAGGGCAGGATGAAACGCCAAAAGACCGACGGATTTGCTTAATTAAGGAAATCAATGCATTCGTTCGATAACGATAGCGAGAGAAATCCTCCGTGATACTGTGAAGCTGTGACAGTGACAAGTGACATTTATGACAAAACGCGATCCGAATCGCGATCCCGAACAGTTACATGACTGCAACCAACTCAGAACTCACTACTTTATTTTGGTATTTTTTTAGGCATCGTACTTTGTTCATGTGGTTCCAGTGTCAAGCAAAGTTTTTGATAAATTATTATTTCAAGTCGAATGAATGTTAGTCGCAGTCAACGTCGCAAAGTCGCAAATAGTAAGTTACAGTCAAGTCCTGCCCTAAAAATGGCAACTTTAATTCGGAAATTTGAAATAGGAAAGACACATTCTGCGACGAAGCCTTGAAAACAAAACGAAAATACATGTTTCACTACATTTTGTCACGTCCCCACAATCATAGACACGTGAATCGGCACAAAACGCCACTAAGTTTATCAGCGAAATGCTGAAAGCCGACCAAGCCAAGAAAAAGAAATGTCAAAGACAGAAAGAAAGGGGGGGGGGTCCCTATACTTTTTTTAAGCTAACACACGTAATTAAACCATGAACATACTAAGCAAGCTACTATTACTATGAATTAAATAAAAAGCAGCAACAAGATTTTGTCGCGTTCCCGCTAAAACTCACTTTGTTTTTGTTTTTTTCTTCATTCCTCTTAGGTGGATATGGCGTCGCACTTTGTGCATTTACCACTTTCAAGTATCTACATAAATATTTATCAAGTTTTCGATTAATTTCAAGTCAAATCAAGTTAGTCAAAGTCACAGTCAAGTTCAGTCATGCTCTAGTAAATTCGTGGCAACTTTACTACAAGCTTCTTCGGAGTTTTTGGAAACAACACGAATATACACGTTTCACTACATTATCACTTGCCCACTGTGGTGAACTACTTAGTCGCCACATAAGAGAACTCCTTACGAGTTTCGAATGCTTTTCATTAGTGAAGTTGTCAATATTACTGTCGATATATCTGTACAATTTTAAAGTTGAATAAAGCCAATATTTTGGTCGTAATTATCTATTGTTATTTCATAACAATTTATTCAACTTTAATATGAAATATATATGCTAACATCATCTACCATTATGGAGAAATTTCTTCGCCCAACTCTTCTGGACCTTGATCCGTCATCACCCACGTCGGCTCAAGCATGGACTCATTGGCTGTCAACATTTAAAAATTTTCTTCTTGCAAATGAAGAAAAGAAAATAAACGAAACAATAAAAATGCAACTCCTCATCAACCACATATCATCAAGAGTTTATGAATACATAAGTGAGTGTAAGTCATACGAAATTGCCGTAAGTACACTCAATGCCATATTTATAAAGCCTAAAAATGAAATTTTTGCTCGACATGTTCTGGCCACACGAAAACAACAAAGTCATGAAAATATTCACCAATATATTCAGCAGCTGAGAATTTTAAGCAAAGACTGCCAATTCAAAAACGTGGATGCGGAATGTAATAAAAATGAATTATATAAGAGACGCATTCATTTCTGGCATTATCTCAACCAAAATTCGTGAGCGCTTGCTGGAAAATTACAACCTAACTCTAGAAGAGGCAGTAAGTCAAGCTCAAGCTATTGAATCAGCACAGAGTAATGCTCAAATATACAACAGTGGCACAGCGACAGAGTCCCCTCAATCCCTAGTTATGGCACTGCCAAAAGCTGGAACAGCAGACAAAAAGAAGGCACCGTTGACAGAAATCAGGTATTGCTTCTTTTGCGGTGATAACTCTATGGTGATAACAAGCTACATAGACGTCAAAATTGCCCAGCATACAATACAAATTGTCAAAATTGTCAAAAAAAAGGACATTTTGCTAACGTATGTAGAAGCCCAAAGACAAGTGTCAATGCAACATCGGACGGATCTGAATATAACGAAGTTGCCGCTGTTGCTGCACCGGCTTGTTTAAAGAAATCTGTTGTTCCCATACAAGTCAACGGTAAAATAGCAAATGCTTTAATTTACTCTGGAAGCTCTAAAAGCTTCATTAATTACGATTTCTTTGTCAATTCTTCTTTTAAAAAAACAGAATGTACTGAATCTGTAACAATGGCCCAAACAACTCATACCATCAACTGCGAAGGTCTACTTCAAGCAAAGATATTATTGAATGGCAATGTTTATGAGAAAGTTTCACTTCTTATCGTGAAACACCTCATCACCTCATGCGCTGATGTTATCATAGGACATAATATATTGAAAGAACACTCGAAACTTGAAATTACTTTTGGAGGACACAGAAAACCATTACAAGTATGTAGTGTGCTTGCTTCATCTGTACCACCAGTTCCCTTATTTTCGAATTTAGACCCCAGCTGTAGACCAATCGCAGTGAAGTCAAGAAAATATAGTAACGAAGATCTAAAATTCATAGAGAATGAAATTAACCAACTTCTAGCAGACGGCGTTATCGAGGAAAGTCGATCACCATGGCGAGCGCAAGTCTTAATCACTAGAAACGAAAATCACCGTAAACGATTAGTGATAGACTATTCTCAGACTATTAACAAATATACAGATTTGGATGCCTACCCTTTACCAAACATGGAAAAAATGGTAAATGACATTTCAAAATATGACATATTCGCTAAAATAGATTTAAAAAGCGCTTACCATCAGATATCCATACTGGAATCGGAGAAGCAATATACAGCATTCGAGGCGTGCGGGAAACTGTACCAGTTTTGTCGTATTCCATTTGGCGTAACAAATGGAGTCAGCGGATTTCAAAGAGTCATGGACTGGTTGATAAAAGAAGAACATCTGACAGACACATTTGCCTATTTAGATGATGTTACCGTATGCGGAGTAGATAAGGTAACCTATGAACAAAATTTAAAAAAATTCATGGCTGTGGTTGATAAATACAATTTGACCGTTAATAAAGAGAAATCTATTTTCTCAATTAATAAAATAAGCCAACTCGGATACAACATTTCGAATAAGTCAATCCAGATAAGAAACCTGATCCAGATCGACTCCAACCACTTCTGAGTATGCCTGTACCAACTGACAACTCATCATTGAAACGAGCTCTTGGTGTGTTTTCGCATTATTCGAAGTGGATACCAAGATTCTCTGAAAGAGTTCACTGTCTCATTAATCCGGATTTTCCTTTATGCGATGAAGCTGAATCTTCTTTTGAAGACTTAAAGAAGTCCATTGCAAAATCAACGATATTTGCAATAGATGAAAATAAGATGATCACGGTCGAAACAGACGCTTCCGATAGTGCTATTGCGGCTACATTAACGCAAGAAGGACGCCCAGTAGCATTCTTTTCACGTACACTTTCAATGACAGAAAAAAACATTCAGCTATAGAAAAGGAAGCTTATGCCATTGTCGAAGCTCTCCGTAAGTGGCGACATTACTTGATTGGAAGGTCTTTTCGACTGATTACGGATCAACGATCAGTATCTTTTATGTTTGATAGCAAACATACAAGCAAGATAAAGAACGAAAAGATTGAGAGATGGCGATTAGAATTATCTTGCTATAAATATGATATTATCTACAGACCAGGAAAGGAAAATGATGCCGCTGACGCGTTGTCTCGTGTTTGTGCTATACAAACTGACTCCAAATTGAAAGACTTGCATAGAGAATTATGCCATCCTGGCGTCACGCGAATGTTTCACTGGGTACGAAGTAAAAATTTACCATTTTCAATAGAAGACGTCAGGAAAATGACCAATGCGTGCATGGTCTGTGCAGCCGTGAAACCTCGTTTCTTCAAAAATCACAGTTGTTTGATAAAATCAACTTCACCATTTGAAAGGTTGAATATCGATTTTAAGGGGCCAGTACCATCTTCTTCACCGAATAAGTACATATTGACCATTATTGATGAATATTCCCGATTTCCGTTCGCATTTCCGTGCCAAGATGTTTCAGCTGCAACTGTCATGAAGCATTTATCCACTCTTTTCTGCACATTTGGATTGCCAGCTTACATTCATTCTGATCGAGGCACCGCTTTTATGTCTAAAGAAGTAAAAGATTACTTACATAGCAGGGGTATATCTACAAGTTGAACGACACCATATAACCCAGAGGGTAATGGACAAATAGAACGCGCGAATGGAACAATTTGGAAGACGACACAATTACCTTTAAAATCACAAGGTTTTGAAATAGATCAATGGGAAATGGTTCTCAATCAAGCACTCCACTCTATAAGATCTCTGCTATGTACAGCTACAAACCAAACTCCTCATGAAAGGATGTTTGTACACAACAGGAAGTTCAATAATGGACATTCGGTACCGACTTGGCTCCTAACACCTGGTCCTGTCCTGCTCAAAAGGCATAATAGAAACAGCAAGTACTCTCCCACTGTCGAAGAAGTTGAGCTTCTAGAATCCAACCCTGACTATTCGTTTATAAGATTCGGAGACGGACGAGAAACGAGCGTATCTAATAGACACTTAGCTCCAGCAGATTCCTCGTTTGTCTCTACTGAGAGTGCTCCACCTGACACTTCACTGACCCAGCAGAGCACCAGAAGCAGGAGGCCGCCGGCATACTTACAGGATTATGTCACCTCCAGCTAGAACACAGCAGGGGAGAATGTGGTGAACTACTTAGTCGCCACATAAGAGAACTCCTTACGAGTTTCGAATGCTTTTCATTAGTGAAGTTGTCAATATTACTGTCGATATATCTGTACAATTTTAAAGTTGAATAAAGCCAATATTTTGGTCGTAATTATCTATTGTTATTTCATAACACCCACACTCTTGCGCGTAAATCAGCACTTAATGAGTAAAACGCCACCATTTTTATGTATTAACACTCGAAAGAACACAACTTTTAGAAAATAATACAATGCAGCGACATGATTTTTTCGCGTTCCCGCCAAAAACTTCGCTTTGTTCTTTGACTTGACACACCTATTTTCTTCATTATGGCATGGCAATTTGTGCATTTTGCTAGTGTCCTTACGCAATATGATTTACTGTCAGTGTGACAGCGTGTCATGTCAAGTCAATGTCACTGTCAGGGTGTCAGGTCAGCCACACGTCAGACTAAACATGGGCGGCCGTATTTTAATTTGGCCGATTAATTTCAAATATTTTTACTAAATATTTACGATGAAACTTTCATAATTCAAGTCCTATATTCAGTTTCCTAGTGATAGTGTTAACTTCTTCATCTTTCGTGTTAAAATAGGTGAGTTACTAGGTATAAACATTATAATGGTTGTAGTATTGATTGTGTTGTGCAGGTAAGTGAAGACGTACCTGTACAACGTCAGCCTTGGCTTATTACCTATCAAAGCACTGAAACGCAAACTTTATGAAAGAAGAAAGGGCATGGCTTTTTCTAGATTCATACAAGATCATGTAACCTCTTAGGTTGTTATTTTATTTAATATCTAATTACATATTTATATACTTGTTTTGTGGTCGCGCCGACTAATCGATCTGTAGCGTTAATTTTAATTTATTACACACAAAATGTTCAGTATAATTTCTCCTTCATATTTTATTCTATATCTAAAAACTCTTTTTGACGCCTTTGTGTACGCATTTCGGCAAATTTTAACAAATTTATGTAGACTATTATTATTTAGGCATTGTTGCCAATGCACTCCTCAGGAAGGTTCATGCAATTCATGCTTAAGAACCCTCAATTCATTATTTGATCAAATCAAATGATCAATCAAATGTTGTTAGTTAAAAACTAATTAGTAGCCTGTATTTCTTACATAACCCAAATCAAATTTAAGAACTTTTATCAACCCAAATCATTTTTAAGTTTTTTATTTGTACAATGTACATAGAGTTGTGGAACTCTTCCTGACTTTGGTGTTCTTCAAGTCTGGAGTAAACAAGTTTTAGTAGGTATGTGTGCTATATCCTAGACAGCATTATCACCTAAAATTAAGCAGATAGTAGTCAAACGCAAACCTAAGTTGATTAAAATATGTACATTCCAAATGATTCCTATGCATTGATTAATTTTAACTTCTAATAATCTGTTTAACATCAGACGATGTGGACAAATGAATACCAAAAAAACAATTCTATTTTATAAACCAAGATTGACGTAACTAAATCTAAGCTAGGGTGAAAAGTCATAAAAAACTTGTTGGTCTGTGGGGTATTTCATGCATTCTTTCCTGCCATCTCTATATATTCCAGGTGAGCTCCTTAAAATATAAAAGCACAGCAGCAGCTTTAAGTTGTTGGCTGTTGCACCTCTATTTTATTAGGTGGAGTTGCAAACTTGCTGTCTCCAATGGAGCGTTGAGCTCATTTTCTTGTTGGCTTCCAATGCAGGAGCACATACTCTATGGTCAAGTTTTCCTGAACTCTTTGCACAGTTAATTTAACTATCTATCCTAATAGTTTGGTGCAAGTTATAATCACTCAATAAAAAAATGTGGCCTATGGAGAGGATTAGAAAAATGTCTGACTTGTGTAACTTTAAACTGATAGACTGTATTTTAGAAATCTGTAGTTATGTTCCCAATTTTATTTATTGTATCTGAAATATATTTTATTTTATATATATCTTATAATTATTTTTTTGGGGTTTTTTTTCAGAAAATGGTTCTGTTACGCCCTGTGTTATTATCTGTGTTATATAATGGTTATTATCTGATACTTTATTTTTATTATTAGTTATAATATTATTATTTTTTTCGGATTAATATACAGTTTTAATAATCTGTTTGATCATTAAAATCTTACATGATCTGATCCCTAACTGTTGTAGAGAATTAGCAGATTTAAACTGAAATTACATTCTAATGTTGTCAATGTCAGTGTGTTTTACATTGTATTTAAAAAATAACTTGAAACCCACAGTGTTGGTGACAAAATAAAGTAAGTTAAGTATATTTTTGTTTTTAAAGCTGGAGGGATGAATGTAGGCTTAGAGTCATACTGTGACATCTAAAAACCACTAACATTAGGTTCAGCCGCTAACGCTGCGCGACTGCAAACCATATTGCGTTGCGATAAAATACACAGTAATGCAGCATCGGCGGTTAAACATACTGCCCTGGTTACTACAACAATTCATTTTTATAATAAGAGACAACTAACAGAGGAAAAAACCAATATCCATTTATATAATAATTTTAAAAATAAGTGTTTTTTTTTTTGTATGGGATTACTCACATTTGACTAAGTCCGATAGTCCGACTGATTGGGTGATCTTAATCAAAATGATGATGTTGATGAGGATGTCTCGAAGCATGTCAGTTTTGCATAATAATCTCTTGCAAACAAAACTACAGATTGTTCACCACATTTTTTTATGAATGTCTAAAACTTTAAGGTCATTGTACTCATCATATGAACAACTTTAACTATGGGGCCAACCCTGACATCGCGAAAAAAATATCAGCTGTCCCATAAGAAAAGTTGTTCATAATGATGACTACAAACAATGACTCCTTAAAGTTTTAGACATTAATGAAAAAAAATAAAAATATATATATATATTTATTACAGCATAAACTTATTAAAATAACAGCAACAACAGTATTGCTGCGTGTCATTTCTAGATTATAGTTATAGGTACAGGTTTATGCAGAGTTTCTTTATATTAATCATAATGGTATTTCTAATGAAAAAATAAATAAAATAGAAAAAATATATATATATAAAATAGTGGTGTATTAGTACATTATGATACGAGTGTGCTATGTTGGTCATTACACTAGAGGCGGTATTATTCGCGCGAGCCGCAGACGAGCGCGATAAGAAAGCCGAGAGCGTAATGACTAATAGCACAAGAGTTCCATACGACTGTTTTCGTCATTCTTGCGAGGAAAAAACAATATTTTTTTGATAATAATCAACCACACAGCGAAAACGTCAACAAGCATTTGCGGAAAATGGCGCTCAAACCAGCAATGCGCGCGCAGGTTGACATTTACTTCAGCGGCATAAGAACTCTTTGTTGGTATTACAAAAAAACTGTAAGTATTACCCGGCTATATTAAGAGTGTTTCGTATACGTACGTCTAATTGCAGTCACGTACAAACTTGACTTTACCGGGTTATACCTATTATAGTACAAGTGCCGTAATGTAAAGTAAAAAGCACGCGTGTGTAATAGCTTGGATTATGAGCCTAAAAGCGATGCAATAAGATCTACTTTACGAGCAAGTGTGATGAAAAATAATTAATAACATAGTCACTAGCCTGCACCAAGAGAGAATAATGACACAGAAACCCTGTGAAGTACCTTGCAGTGATATCTTGACTTAGCCTTAATCAGAAACACGGCTTCTCAGTGTCGCATCCCTTTGTGTGGCTGCCAGTTGCCTCATTTCGGTTGACCTCATCCACCAACCTCTGCGGCATGTATTAGTGCTACCAAATTAATATGCAGTCGAGTGAGGTCGCCACTGTCGGATTTTCGAAAAAAACTGATCGCTTTCCATTTACAATTTTAGTACCGTCTTTAGGCCAACTCCAGAGTTATGTTGGTTGTTCAGTAAGTAGCGCCTTTTCTTGCACACATTGCAGTTTCTTGGCATTTTCTTAGAAAAGCTGACCTACTTTTTATGTGTCTTTTCATCAAGATTTCTAGACCTATTATTTATATACAATACTTGAACTTTCGAGCCTATGATACTTCATTAGTTGAAGAGATAGAACATCTTGCCACATGGTTGCGTTGTGTGGGTTCAAATCTCAACTACGGGGATACGCGTAACGTTAGGACTAAAGCAAAAAGAGGTAAAATAATTGTACTTGTCATCAGAACAACATTTACCATAATCTGGAAATCGGAAAAACTGGTCTAATGGACCTCATCATCATCAGCCAGAATTCGTCCGCTGCTGGATGGGAGCTTGATAAGGAGGGGTTGCCATAATCCCCATGCTTGCCAAGCGGCTTAGGGATCGCAGAATCCTTACAACCGTTTGCAGAGGGGACGCTGCTGCCCATCCTCCAGTGGTTCTGGATGGTTTAAGGACATACCCAGGTCTATGGTCTATGGACCTCGATTGAGCAAAATGTAAATCTAAGTTTGTAAGTTTTGTTTGTTTTTATTTATTTAAATAAATAAATATTGGGGGGACATTTATTACACACAGCGCCATCTAGCCCATACTAAGCAAAGCTTGTATTATGGAAACCAGATAGCTGATAGAATACTTATATACAATTTTTTTTCGTTAATACATACACAACACCCAGACACAGAACAAAGATCGATGTACGTCACAAACATTTTTCCTGGGTGGGGATCGAACCCACGCCCTACAGCTCTGAAGGCAGACATCCTACCAACTGAGCTATCATATTTATTTTTGCGTTTTCGTATTTCCATATTTACATTATAAGCCGGAGGGATTATTGAGTCGTTTAAACGCTTAATATGTTCGAATGTATTTTCGCATATACCTACTATTAACTTTCGAAATGCGGTCAGTTTTTTGCGCGAAAACATACGACAAAAATCTCGAGCTCCATACATGAACCGCATATTTCGTTGATTGGTTCTTTCGGTAAGATTTTTTTACTTGCATATTGTCCTACAAATTTAATAAAAAAAAAACAAAGCAAAGTAGTAATTAAAAGTCAATTAAAATAATATTAGTTATTTATTTAAAAGTAGATTTAGCTATAAACAAAACATCCCCCAATACCTTCAAATGGCTTACAAAATAATATCGTACTTAATTCGAGACGTTTAGACGTTTAGATTTCATTTGGCTTAAAATAATTTTAGTAGGTATACATTGATCGAATCAAGTTTTTATACCTACTTATAATGTGTAGTCGTATAAATATATTAAAAAAAAATGTCAGGCGATAATCTGCGTATCTTTGACTTTAGCTTGAGCTAAATCTTAAATATGATTTTAAGAAAAAAAAACTTAACTTGTAGTTTAATCATTGATCTGTAGTCGTCTTCGAGCATATAACATTGGAGATGGCGAGCCAAGGCGTACCCCTCTGCCAAAATGTATATGGTCAGTGGTTAGCAACAAAAAATATTAAAATCAAAAATACCTGCAAAAAAATACAACAAAAGATTAAAAATAAAAATACAAAATAATAAAATAAAAATATAAATTGTCAGCCTTGAATCGAAATGATGAGTGACCATATACCCTTCTTGTGTTCTAGTGTGCGTTCATAAAACCGAAATTTGTTTTATTAGTGCGAAACTTGTGCCATGCATGTTTACATCGTCCCCCGCAAAAATGACAGAAAGTTGTGTAGGCTATTGTATATTATCGCTATTGGCATGTCCAGTGTTATATGCTCGAAGGTTGTCGTCGTGCGTCATTTATTACGTACACTCGCAATTATAAGTATAGATAGGAATTATCTCCCCTCGCCATGTTTGTTTATTTTTTTACTTAGGTAAGGTGACAAATTGAGCATCTTCCCTGTGTCTTGTCCTGCCACGACCTCGTTGTACCCAGTGGCGGATTTACACATTTGCCGCCAGTAGGCTATATATTTTGCCGCCCCTACCGATCGCTACAATTCGATACCCTAGCACAGAAAACTTAATATGACCCTTATTCACAATCATGTCATAGTGGTTGGTGATTTTACTCATTTTGGTCCGAAATGCAAACTTTCATTGAACCTTACGTTGTAAACCTGCCGTTTTTCTAATTCGGTTCATATCTCGTATCTGAATTTATCCATGTATCAATGAGGACAAAAAACGTGTTAACCCTGAAAGTATCACTCACACTCTGACCTAATAATACTTAGGTACTTTTATAAATATTTTATGTAGGTATCTTATAATATCTGTAAGACAATCAAAATGGCCCCACATTTGCCGCCCCTAAAATCTGCCGCCAGGCTCCAGCCTACTCAGCCTGCTGGTAAATCCGCCACTGGTTGTACCCATTTCGGCCATTCCGACTTCGTCCTCCAATTTGCTCAAGATGAAAAAATCTTCCGCATTTCTGACCCATTTCCCCAATTTCACCTGGGACATAGATTAAATAATAGCTGCTACTGTGTGATGCGTCCGTGACGTCAGCGCTTGTGACGTCACTGGTGACACAGTGCCCTATTTAGCTAGGGGGCGGGTGCGGGGTGTGTCCATTCAGGTTTGATTCCTGCACTTTGTTAGGCTATTTTTAGCTCTGCTCCATTCATAGGCCGATAGCAATGGTACGGAAAGTGCAGAGCGTTGCGACGTAACAAACTAACAAAAACGGGCAACTGTTAGGTATATAACAGTTAGGAAATCCTTTACCTGTTTCTAAAAAATAATGGTAATTAACCAATGGTATGTAACCAATAACTTGGTAAATATTCATAGGCGGATCCAGCTTTTAAGTAGGAGGGGATCATATAGTCGACAGGTCGGTAGGTCTAGTTAGTACAGTACAAAATACAATAGTCAACCTACACCCGGCCTAGGGGGGGGGGGGGTGACATGAACACCCCCCCCCCCCTTGATCCACCCTTGTAAATATTGTACCGTGAGCGATTTGCATTCAGATTTAAAATGTAACAAAATCGTTGTTTTTTGTTCGTGTTTCAAAGACTTGGTAGAGTAGTTTTGACTTGTATTTACAAGCAATTTTTGTGACTGATGACGCCCATAGATGTACTTAGTTATATAACTCTTCATGCATAAGACCGTAATTAATCGTAGATCAAACTCCAAAGGAATTTTCGTTTGCAAAATCTGACCGCATTCAAATACAATTCTGATAATATGTGTAAGTTGTAGTGATCCCGGGCTTTAATATGACCGATGTTGCCATTGGCTATTGTGGTCAGCCCCTCCCCTCCCCTGTTAACATTGGTTATATTCTTCAAAAGATATTGGTTCTTATCATGGAAATTTATTAAAAATGGTGTTTATGGATGTACAGGTATATGGGTCGTACTTAAATAAAACGTAACACTGATATTTAGGACGTATACTATATCCTTTCCATCCAAAGGTTGCCTGGAAGAGATCGCTTTTAGCGATAAGGCCGCCAATTGTAACACTAGTTTGAAGTTCCTTTTTTGTGTTGTGATCATCATGACTGTTATCATTTCTTTTGGTGTGTACAATAAAGAGTTAATCTATCTATCTATCATACTAACACATACTTAAGACGTATATCTCGTACAGTCCTGACTTACTGACTGACTAAAAGACAACGCACAACCTAACCCGTTGATCGTAGACTTGAAATTGGCGTGATTATAACTGAACCTGGCTTGGTTCATCTTATGAGATTCACCCTTTTTTTGAGATTTGGATAGTTCATGGGGTTAGTATATATTAATTTGTATGCATGATCATATGATCAAACTGCTCGATATTGTGAAGAAACAAAGAAAATAAAAACATCTGTCATTGGCTAAATCATATACTCGTAAAATATCGAAGCAATAATGGTAAAACTAGGAAATTTGATGCACACACAGTCTACATCAGTTCCTGCAACATACATTTGCTCAGATAAAGGCGCAGTCAGACTTGAATCACGTTTAATGCATTCCCACGGCTGGTAAATTCAGGCAAGTATATAATAGTAGGCACTATACTTACACGTAGAAAGTGTTTCTGTCGAACATTCTCGCGAATCAACAAAGCTATATAAATAAATACTAAATTTATATTAAGTTCAAACGATTAAAGACAAATTATATTTTGATAGTCCGTTTAAAAACGTTTTGGTGATTTAGATAGTTAAACTTAAAAATAACGAAGTGGCTTTTCATCTAGACTGCAGCGTAGTATAGTATTATATTATCTTTGCTGCAACTAAACTGGCAAAACAACAATGGAAACTCGAATCGTACGCCAAACATAGCTTTGAATATTTTTCCGAGCAAGGGCTCAGGAATGATAAGGCCTCGTTGTTCCACTGCCGGCCCTCTAGTCATCTAACTCGCATTTCACTAAACGCCTCTCTGAGTTTTGACAAGTTTTCACTTGAATGGTTACGAAAATAACTCTCAAAATCGTAAGCATTATGAACAAACAACATTTAAAAACGCATGATGAATTTCCAGCTCAATAGACCTCGAGTGATCAGATCTATCAGCGCCTTTATAAAACAGATAAGACTGTTTACTTCTATAAATATGTGCCTGAAGTATGTCATACTATTTGCATAAACCGGTATGCCAATACAGAAACGTGTTTTAAAACAGCTGCTATTTTATATCCAAGAAGTAAGAAGTAGCCTGAAAGGAGTTATAAACCATAAAACTGCTCGGTTAAAGACTCCAGGATCTTCAAGAGAATACTGCTTCCACGTTTTTCGAAAGCCCCTTAATGAGCATGCTCTACGGTATGCCCAACACCTAACAGTGTGTTTTTTAGGTTAGGACCTCTGACAATCCTGAGAAACTCTTACTATGGAAGGAAACCCAGATCAGAGAGCTCAACCCAATAAGATGATCTTATCTCGTATAGAAACACTCGGAATCATCTCTCACGCTATTAGACTAGACTAGGGGCCGACGCGCGACGTCAGAGAAATTTCGTTTAAAGGATCGGGAGAATCACTACGCTCAGCACTGCAGTGAGCCAAAAGTCTCAATAGAGCTCAATAAACATCAGAAACCGATACAATGCTTCGCCACAACCCTTAACGAGAAATATACATAAGTAAGTAAGTCTTCTATAAGTAAATTTAACACAAACTCAAGGAGAATTGAATTAAGTTATATTGAAACCGAGTGTCGACCCTGTTCGCGTGTAAAGATTTTTTTACAAACCTACTATGCTTTATTTAGATGCCTATTTTATCTTGAAAGGAAATATAGCCGCTACTGCAGCGTGGGCGAACTTTATATATGAGACCTGCTCCAGCGCTCCAGCCTACACATTATTCAATTGAGGTAGAGCCTTGCGAAACGCATAAATAAATCCAAACTTCCAGCCATAAAGTTGAATTTCCCTCGTCCCGAGTGCGAAGGCTGTCGTACCGTTGCATCTTGCTTGTTGTTGTTACCCATCATCAGTTGCCATTCAACCTGCGAGCGGCGCAGACGCGTGTCATGCGTGTGATTGTTTTCTTTTAAAACTTGCCCGTGTCAATAAACTTTCGAGCTTTCCCTTGAGTAAAAGTGACTTGAGTTCAAGCAAGTGTTGTTTATCTTTCACCCTGGATTTCAAAATTGACGGTAAGTACGTCTAATCTAGAGCCATTTAAGAATCTAGCGTTTTCCTTTACCGGTTCTTGCTTTGACTCACCAGTTTACTTGCGGAATTTACATTTATCTCGACATCGTATTTTCATTGTTAATGCTGTGTTAAAATTGATTTGCGTCATAATGTTTATGGTTTAAGAAAAGTTATAGAATTGTGACGTGTAGGCTGTCATGTTCTTCATCTCAAACGCTTATGATAAACAAAGTATGATTCTAAATGCAAAAGCAATTAATTTCAAGATGAGGTCAGTAATATCTGTAATATTTTCAAAGTTATATTTTACATCTGAATTTGTATTCGCGGCTGTGTCTTGGTTAGTGGCTCCGTTGTCGGCTACATCCGATTTGTGCTTCACGCATCATGATTAGGAAGCCCAGTTCGAATCCTGTTAGTCAATTGTGAAATCATTGCTTCTTTGTTAAAGAAACCAAACATAACTATTTCCCATATTTATACTAAACATTTTGCTCTATGTATCTTTCTATTAACTAACTCTATCGTGCTGAAATATTTTCTATTAGGTACTACTTTTAACAGATATACATTTTTTTTAAAGAAGTTATTTCTTTTTAGTCATTTTTTTATGTCTTGCTAATAAATCTAACGCTCTTATGTTATTTTTACCGAATTCAAAAAAGAAGGATGTTCTCAATTCGGTTGTATTTTTTTTAGGTTTATTACCTCTAAATTCCGTCTGATTTAGAAAATTATTTTTTGTTTGTTTGTTTGGTTTCTTTCAGATTGGTCTCGTAGAAATTTAATCGAAATCGGTTCAGTAGTTCATTTGATTTTATATAATTCGAGTATTTAATGTAATACATTTATGTGCATTTCCTTCTCAACTTGTATCCGGTTGCTTCTTGTGTACAAACAAGTTGGATCGATCTAAATCAAATTTAGCGAGGTGCATTTTATAAGACAAACATAGAATCACATTCCTCTACAAATTACGGACATAATTGCAGGACGCTGCTACTCGCTCTATATTTGGGTCATTGAGTTTTAACTGCATGGTGTAAATCGATGAATGGCAGTCGCAGCATCATCGTTACTATAGTTAGCACGGTTTAACTGAGTTTGTTGACCTAGTGTTCTATCAGCTTCAACTAAATGAGTAAATGGTTAACCTTGAAACTGTTTTAGGGCACGTATGCCCTAAAACGTAATAGATATTTAATAGCTTCAACACACATGATATTTAAGTTAAAAAAATTAGTACTTACCTTTAAAATACTTATAAATTTTCTGATCTACACTTGAACTAACTTTATTTTAACCTACATAAAAGACGCTCTTTATACCTGCTACAAAAGTGGTGACAAGCTGGAATGAGAGGCATTATTGTCTCGCCAGGCAGAAGTGACAGGTAAAAGAGGCTTCCGATGAACGAAAGTAAAAAATGTAGGCCGAATCGAAGCCGAGAAACATAACGCGAGTACATGAATGCCTAATTGCTGCCAAGGCGTGTAAATTTTTTGGAACACAGCAAGTTTATCACGAAACCGCTAAGACAGGTAAACAACCGCGTGCATGTTTGAGGGAATACAAACCTGCGGTACCTTTCTGTTAAGCCTTTCAGTTTACGATCTCAATGGCTCACACACATGCTATAGTCCTTGGTCCGTGTTTCAAGATGGGTCCTGCGAGTGCCCGAAACTGAATCATCGCAGACAGATACGCACACGGTCCGAGCCTAATAAAAATTCAAATTTTTATTCTTCTTCTTGAGGCACCACTATCTATCTATCTTTATCTTGGGCACAGCTGTGAGGAACAGGGATCTCGTGCTCCGGTTGAAAGATAGCTAGAGGTTCATAAGCCACGAAGTAGGCCTTCCGGGTGGTCATTTTCCTTTGGGTTTTATTACGTAATTACCTACTTATAGTCGTCGATTTTGTTGACTCGTCTAAAAATGATACGGTAAATCAAACGTACATAATATCGCGATAATTTATATTATTTATGGACAATCGATGATAGAGATTTTACGGTGACGTACATAAAATAGATCAGTGGTGACTAGGGATACTAATTATAGTACGGGTAGAATGCTTAATAGTACCACACCAATCAATCAATATTATACTCAATTGCACCTAACCATGATTAATTTTGTGGTATAGCTTAAGGATTCTATTTCTGTGGGTGATTCATATCACAAAATTGGATAGTTTACTCTAATTATATGCTCTACCTACTTACATAAATTACATTTACTTCATGACTTTGATGATTCTTCGTAGAAATATTCCGCTTATTGATAATCGTCGCCAATTACGATAAATTAGCTGATATTGGCAATTTTTTTCGTCGACCTCTAACCCCTTGATCCCCATCAGCTATCTCTGTTCTGTTTTAGTTTCGTATGTCATCATACCTATAAATGATCGAGTGTATTCCTTCGCCTCTGATTTCATTTAGCGGATCTTCCTTGCCGTAATTCTAAACATTTTTATTCAAAAGAATTAGAATAACAAACAAACAATAAGACAAGAAAAGTACTATAAGACTGCATTTACCGACTCATTTTCACGTCCTTGCGTACACGCTTCTGTTGCTACTTGCTGTCTGTCTATATTCTGCATTGTTTCCTACGATTTGTAAGTACCTACCACAAGCCAATCCCTTTACTATCTAACTAAAGCGATATATTTTGAAATTCTACTTATCGATTGGTCTCAATTATACGGCCACTCCCGGCCATACCTATACTAGATAGTCATCTATCGCGGTCCCAATTACACTCGTGCGCAGAATTTTAATTGCCTCGCCTTGCCCTGCTGAATATTGATGTCCGACAATTTTATACTGACCCATGGTGGCTTTCAAACTTTATTCGAATTGTAGAAGTGCGTATGACTGGAATTGCGCTGCAAGAGGTCAAAGTATTATTGACTGCGTAAGAGAGACCACACGAATTGAAATGTGTACTCTTCCATTGCAGGGTCAACGTACTGTAGTTACGTTACCCGTATATTTACAGTCTGAACGAAGCGAAGTCGTAATTACGACTCTGTTATTTATTTTTACCGCAAACTAAATATTTTTAACTAATATTTGTGTTACGTCTCACTTTTATAGAGCTCAAACAAAAAGTGTAAAGTCTGTTGGATTATTGTGAGTATGACTAATTTTTATCTTGAGTTAAAGTTTTGACATAACATAGAATTATGTGCATACACTTTCTATTTTCAATGGAATCGCTTTGTTTTAAGCCATGGTTTTAAAGGTCGAAACTTGTGTGTCGATAATCCAAAAAAAACTGATCCATATAGATTTGTTCATGAATATCATGATTGATTAAGAAAATTGGGATACTTTTAACCATTTTGAAAACAGTTTTTATACGAGTGTCAATGCCAAGGCGAGCAAGTCGTTAGTCTTTTGGTAAGAGTAAAGCTTGCCCACAGCTCAATGCCGATCAGAATTTTAAGTTTCAACAGTTGGCAACCCGATTTATTAGACGTTTAATCTGTATGCCCTGTAATATAGAAGCGAAATCGCACCCATGATTAATTGCAGATATAGTTACATGTAATCTCTCCAACGTGTTACATTCCCACGTTCCTGCAATAACAGGACTGGTTGGAGGCGTCGAATTAGTGCAATCTGGCTGTGCAGTCGCTGGACCGTGTAGCAAAGCTTTGTGATAACGGAATAACGGCTACATACCGTATATTCATTGCTTTGCTGTTTAATTCCCTGATATACCCGTTATTTCTATGATATACCTTCCTTCGATCAATAATATCACATTATTATGATCATATTATCATCTCAATGTGGTCAATTTTGAAAGCTTTAGTTGACAGATCTAAAGTATTTAAAATATCGCTGTCACTTTTTTAACAGACATGTTAGCTAAGGACAGCAATACTAGTACTTTAGTAAACCTTCACAATCGACCACAATATAATCATTGATACTTGTATCATTTTATATGTTGACCTAGTAAATTATATGTCATCCTACAAACGACATTATTTTAATTTTATATTGTTTAGGTGTTATTTATTACTATGTATCTATTTGACCTACTTAATATAATAACGAATCTGAATGTATTTCAAATTAGCCGCGCATCGTGTTTTCTCCCGGTTGGGCAATCCGTCAAGATCCTACGAGTAACATATTCTGGGACCCATCCAACTATCTAAGTCTATAGACAAAAATCCTTTATATATATTATATACAAAAATCTATAAACCTTTAGTTAGTATTTGTGTCAAAAGTAGTTAAACCCACTTTTACGGTTGTTAATATTAGTACTAACGAAGGAAGTAATCGTAGGGAATGAAATTAGGTTAAAGCTGTCTCTATATCTTGTTACCATTTTACGTCTGAACCGCTGATCCGACTGTGGCATAGTGGTAGTGTGCATTACGAGGACGGATTTGTAGAATACTTTCATCATGACCAAGATACTTAAATTTAATTGCAGGAAAACAATATTTTGGAGACATTATATTTTTAACTCCATGCTATGCCTGAAAAAGCGTACAAATCAGAGATGCATTCAAATTCCTATTCTCGTAATAGTTAAATAAAATACAATAGAGAATCATTGACAGCCATAAAACGTCCACTGCTGGACGAAGGCCTCCCCCTTAAATAGAGGGGTGTTGTCATAATCCCCACGCTTGGCAGGCGGCTTGGAGATCGCAGAATGGTCACCACCGTTAACCAAGAGGACGCTGCTGCCCGTCCTCCGGTGGGTCTGGTTGCAGTTTAAGGACATATCTACCCAGGTCCATAGAGAATAGAAAAGTCTAATATAAATACAACAGTATCGAATATAAACAAATGGGTGTGAAATAAGATATCGATATTCATACTGCAAGGCTTCGTTTGACCGTGTCTAAAGCCGTTGAAGTGCTATGACGATCGACCGCACACGCAATACATGATGAGATTATAACCCCCGAGCGGATCTACCGTCAAATTGTATGATAGGACTTCACGATTCAGTGCGAAGGGCAGTTGGTTGACTCGGCCTTATACGTAAGTACATAATTACTTGAGGTAATTTGCTTTGCGATTTGTAAATGTCATTCGCTCTTATGTTATTTTAAGCCCATAATTACTACAAATTTTCCGAAGCGAAGCGTTAGTCTCAGAGTCATTAGGAACTAGAGCATTTGTATGTACTTATTTGTTTGCATTTTTCTGTGTGAGTACTTTCGAACTTTCGTTGTTCGACTAAAACTTTTATTTTATTGAATACAGGTTTGTGTTATAAGTAGTTTTAACTTACACGTAACTTTAATTTGATTTTTATAGACATTCAAATCAAATTAAATAAATATTATCATAATTAAACCCTAACTATTGATGTACATTTTCATATTGTATGTTTTATCCCCTTCATCCACATGCTCAAAACTAAGACTTTCAATAACGTCAATAATAATCTACATGACGTTATGCTCTGATCATCATCATCAGCCCGGAGACTTCCACTGCTGTACGAAGGCCTCCCCCTTAGACCGCCACACTGTACGACAACCTGCCATTTGCATCCACCGGTTGTATGCTCTGATAGTATTAATTAATTCGTTTTTAGGTATTTTAATGAAAGTGTTGTTGTAAATACGTAAAAACATTTTTTTTTTCATTGTTTTGCTCCTTCTTCCAATAATATTTTAAACTTAAACATAACTTACGGAATGGAGTCTGTCTAGACAATTGATATTATGTTGCCTAGCGTGACTACCAACAAATGAACGAGTTTTTGGCATCGAAACTGGGAATGGTGTCTTTGACATTGATTGACCTCCAGCGATCCATATTTATTCATCAATCAAACTGCAAATTATACCATTTAACCAAAAATGTAACCACTTTTTACAAAGGATACTGACGTCGTTCTGACAATTTGTTCTATTTGCCAATCTACGACGAAATAAATGAAAACAGTAGCTTATCCGGTAGCAGGCGAAAATTAACTTTGAGCAGAACTAGCAATAAGACGAAAGACGAAATAAAACCACGCGAGAGCAAGTCAAGCTACATCCCATCCCACCCCGGTGCACTCCAGGTTCCATTCCAAACAATAAATTATTGTGTATGAAAAATGTTTTAGGGTTTCTATCATTCATTCAGGTTTAGCTATAGGATCCCGTTGTCACCTTTCTACCCTGTATTCTGAATCCAATCGGAATGGTTTCGAATCGGAAACTTCAATATCTGCCTTCGTTATTCGTGAAGACTGTGCCCGTACCTAATTGCGCTTAGTCGCACAACGTATTCTTCACTGGCTACTCCATAAAACACGATTATGAATATGAACAGCTCATAACAAAAATAAACAGGGCACGATTGTGGATTTCCATGCATCACTCAACATCCGCTGTCTAAGCAGCATTTATCTTAACTGAGAAGATAAACTTGCCATTGCATAAGGAAAATAATAAATGCCGGTAGGAACATTATATAAATATGTATCTTCCAGTATTTATTACTAAGATAAAATCTCATAAGAGGAGAGTGATACTGTATCGATAAAAATCATCTGGTGTATGTAACTTGAAGATTTTCAAATTAAGCTGTAAATTTTACGTTTATGTTACTAATCCTCCCACTCCTCGCCCTCGTTACTAATTTACATGAACAATACTTAATTATATACATTAATCTGACATTTCCATTTGGTTCAGTTACGATTTAGTTCACGTCCGATTCTAGTGAAGAAACTATATGTTTATGTTGTCAATGAACATCAGGGAATTCTGCAATATAAACACCTAAATCTACATACTTGAAGTAATTTTTTAATGGCTCTTATTTGACTGTCATAATTGTCAATATTTGTTTGCAAAACTCTATCAATATATAACAAGCATGCAAATGATCCACAATCGTATTCATTTCATAATAGTAATTGTGTACACAAGCACATCACAATACAAGACAAAAATATAATAATTTCTGAAAATATAAGCATTCATTGCTGATAATCAGCAATATGCTTATTTAAATCAAGTCATGATTTCTTGCAATAAATTGTAATGCGCATATTCTCGTTCATTTCATTAATATTTTTCTTGGCATTATTTTCAAGAACAGCTCGTGGTTTTGGGTTCAATAGAGGAATGTCGTCTAATACTTCGCCGATTCGTTCAGCCTTGATGCAGTACTTAGGACAATGACATCACCGTTTCGTTCATGCCGTGCAGCGAGCATGGTTGCTTTGCTTAAACCTTTTCATTCGTCTATCAATAGGGTTACCACTGTCCATGAAATTAGAATAACTTAACTTTTCAAGCTGTTGTATCGAATGGTCGCTGCGATTTTCGATTGGATTTCTCTATTGCACCAAACGTTTTTTTCATATAATAAGCGCCAATAAAGTGATCATCATACATTATTATGAATATTTATGCTAAGGCAACTGCCGGTCGGCCTTTGGTTGGTGCTAATTTGTCGAATACTGTCTGCGGAAATAAAACTGAATTTACATACTTGTATTCTAACTGACTACTCAAAGTTTAATTATTTAGAGTGGCTCTTATAAATGAGAAAACTAATTTGTGATTTTCGTATGCTTGTATTGTTTATTATGTGTGTGTTCAAATTCAAATATAAATAAAGAATAATATTCCAATTAATCTTTAATTGTGAAATAGAATTGGCATTATTTACATTGTTTACCGCACCAATCTCCTTTACATTTGTGAATTGTTTTCGGAATAATTAACCTGTAGAATGATTATGTAACTTAATAGCTGTTTGTTTATTGAATTTATCATACTGGTTTTCCTGCTATTTAAAATCTGCCGAGCCCATGATCTTAGTTTTTTCCACTGCTGGGCAAAGGTATCTCCTTTTCCAATTATATCTTTAAATGATAAAATAAAATAGTATAGGCTCTGAGTCATGATGTTATTTGTTGGTGTGCGTGTATGTTATTTAGTTTCCCAGCCCGCCTAGCACACGAGCCGTGATAATCGTCTATCCAACTTTTTTTTAGACATACGTATGCATGATCTTAGCTTTATCAGGTTCCTGTGCGAGGAAAGACCAATTAGTCATCGGCGCGTGCTAGGGGATGAAACAATTAATCCTAGTGAGGAGCTAAGAATATCAAACGTTATAGCTGTTACTGGTGTATTTTATCTATTTATTCTACATAGTATTTATTATGTTAGTTCATTTCACAACTATTTTTCCTAGTAAGTATAGTTTATTGTGTTTATTTGTGTCTATAAGCTCCATCTCAACCTTTGTATTTTCGAATTTAGATTCGAAATTAGTCACTGTTATGTCGAATTCTCAGTTGATGTCACCTTTTAGGTGCCGCCCATTTATCCATTTGTGTTATCTGTTAGCGTTTGGGTTATTCTGTAAAATCATTATTTTGTATACAAGGCAAAAAAGTCTATTATGTATTTCACATAACAGCAAGTCGTTGCAAATGACGGTTCTAAAATTCTATCTTGGTGTATTAGTTATATACTAGCAGCGGTCGAACGTCTTATATGTACAGATATCGTTCATATACATACTTAAAATATCTTTTTAAGTATGCAATAAAACAGCCATTGAAAGGCAAAGCATTTAAACTGTTATTTATAGGCTTTAAACGTTAAGGTTTATTAGCATTCACGATTTCTGGATGGCATGTTGATACGCACGAAACTATAGTAAGGATGGGTAATGGACGTGACATCAATCACCGATCTAATGTTCCTCCAAAATTCCTAAACGATTTGTAATACCCAAAGGGCTTCCGAACACGCAACCCATGCCTCGGCAATATTTTAACAAGAAAAATCCGCTTTTGCATATACACAAAGTATAATTTAGGTCGGTGTTTTCATTTCTTTTATTTGTTAGCCCGGAGCACCCGCATTCTAAAAGTTTCTAGAGTCGATTTTAATTTTCATCAGTCCTCACAATCCTTTTCCCCTAACATCACACATGCCAAGAAGAACCACAAAGGTAGACAAATAACATATCTTTTACCTATTCAAAATCCCACCCAACCAGGATTTCTAATGAATGGGAAGTTTTCTGACAGCTGTCAGAACGTAGTTCTACAGCCAAACGATAGGCCGCGCTGGCGAGATATGGCCCACTATATTTCGCATTTTTCTTGTGGAAAAGCAGTTCACTCACCTTCACTGCTTCTTTTCACAGTTCGCGTTCATTGGTGAAGTGCCTTTCCAAGTTTTCTCGTATCACACATCACATCAACAGCCGGAAGACGTCCACTGCTGGACGAAGGCCTCTCCCTTAAAGGGAGGTTTCTCGTATCATTTTGTTGAAATTCTGATAAATTTTTACTCTTACATTACTTTATTGTTATTATTTTTTGTTGATTGTTATTTTTATTCTATTATTTGGAAAGCGCACTTACTAATTTGCGTGGAATAACGAAAACTTAAGAAATACTTTGTTAGGCAAACAATAACCACAAACAACGCATGACAGATCTGATATAAATGAAATGAGGTTACTCTATATTTTTTGACCTTTTTACTTTGCTTCATTCGTTCAAAATCGTCAGAACCACAGAATAGACAGTGAAACTGTTCAGGGCCATATCTCTTCGTCGCTGTCTATCGGATTTTTAGGAACTATATTATTTTTTTACTGGCGGTCAGAAAATCGCCCATTGATATGATCACTAATCCAACCTTGTTGCTAATTTATATGAATAGAGAGGTTGATGATAGGCATACACTTTGGTTGGTTGTTTAAAACAATGGGTTATGCTAGCGTGCGTTTGTCGTTCGTTCTATGAATACGCAGTGATGGTAAATAAATTGTCACGTTTCTGCTGTTCACAGGCTTCATGTCACACAAGGTCAAGGCCCACGTCGATACTTTTGTCCAACTTGTTGTACACCTCACTGACTTTATCGTTGTTTTTTCTTTTTATCGAAAACGACTATAATATGAATGTATTATCTACCTATATAGTTTTGATGACATCAGCTCCTAATGAATCTCAACAGTATAAAAAGGTAAAGCTGATGAAGATGTAACAGATAAGGCTTTTATGTTTCATTAGGTAGGTAATGTAAACTAAGTTATTGGTAAATTAATAAAAATTTACTGCGCATTACCAGTCTTTGTTTTCGCAGTACAAAGCATTTTGCCTACTTTGACATTATTACATTGGCTGCCTTTTTTAATATTATATCGCTCATTTTCTAATATACTTGTAAGAGGTATACGTATTTTATTTACTATGAGAGTAACATCATTTAGTTATTTTTTGTCTACAGCTAAGTGTAGTTGTCTATTTTGTGATGATGAAATTATGATAAATTTAATTAAATTATTAATTTGTTAACTTCAAGGCCAGTCTGGCCTGTAATCATTATTTAATATCGCGGTCTACGTTCTTTATTTCACAAAGTCATGTTTACAAATGTTATGCGTCAAATTTTTATGTCTGCGTAAGATATAGTTACGATTTGGAGGAGTCTCTCTAGTTACAATGATCAAAAATTGACCATGACATCTGAAATTCTACTAATTAATTTCCACAAAATTATTGCACAGGAACTAATAATGCCTCAATACATTATTTTAGTCTGTCTCTATAAATTATCTTCACTGTACGTTGTATTATCGTTTTACCGACGACGTCAGAGACCTTTGGTTGTTTATCAAGAGAATAAAAAAGTAATGGTTAGCCAGTGGCCTCTTTGATGCTGTTTTTATGTACATTAGTCACCTTTTATGGACTGCTGTTGTCCGTCCAGTGCCAAATCGAGAAGTTTTTGCTTTTCTACTCTACTTTGCATTATTCACTCCCTAATTACTATATTTCACCGGCCATGTATCTAGCTTACCTTTGAGCCTTTAGTGTGAATAATTATCCTTCTTATCTGCGTTATCAGGTTAACTGTGAATTTACCAAGCTTGAAACAGTGTACCGATTTGCGCAAGTTTACTCTACGGCGGTTGTTAATCTTAATAAATTAAATGTATGTCTGCAAACTGCCGGCTTTGTTCTATATTAGTTCGTGTATCATAAAATATTACCCCTAATAAGCGTAACGATCTCATTGTGTTAATGGAATTTATTTACAGGTTTTACATTTTACAGAAGACCCTTGCAACAAGCCATACTCGTATGTTCACCTTTAAAAAAAATCTGATATCTATACAGGGTTAGTTCTAATCAGTTAGCATAAGGGCATATTCTGTACAGCAAAACAAACAACTTTTACAATGGGACCAACACTGAAATCGCAAGAAATCATCGAATGATACCAACTTCATAATGACCCGGTACTTCAATGCTCTAGCCTCGAACAAATCCTCGTATTTTAGATCATTCTATAACTAAATCGCCCACTCTTGCATTCCACGGCACTGTTTTACGATCTGTCTCTTTGTTTTCTACACTATCTGTTTGCTTGTTTGGTGTTTTGAAATTAGGTATTTCATACACATGATTAGTATTTCGTATCAAGGTCCTCAAACACTCGTGGCGTTAGGCACTTTTTATTTTGCTGTTTTTTGTTTTTCTTAATTATTGACATCTCACTTTATGCAGTCTGCCAGTGTCAAGTATTTGAAGTTTCATGTTTTTATAGTATCTTTAAAATGGAATTAAATCACGAAATTAGTCATAGTCGAGTCCAACTCATGTCCTAGTAAAGTTGTGGCGACTTTACTATGAGCTTTTACGGAGTTTTGATAACAACACGAAAAGACATGTTTCACCACATTATATCACTTGCCTACACTCGTGCATGTAGTTCAACACTCAACGAATAAAACACCACCATTTCCGAAAAAGCATATTAAGTTAAAAAAATATTTTAGAATGCAGCGACATGATTTTTCCATGTTCCCGCCAAAACTCCTATTTGGCTGTTCTATAAACCTCAAGGTTGAATTTTATGTTGATGTGTTCAATATTTTATACGGAAAAACATTACCGGTTTCAAAATATTTACTTTATTGGCTACTATTTGTGTACAGTTTATTATAATCCAGTTACTTTACTTTATATGCGACGGCGGTTGCTTAGTTGGTGTGTGTTGGTCAGTATATTCATACATACCAACTAAGTCGGTAAACTTATGTTGGTGCCAAGTTAGTACACAGTACACACACACGCAACAGTAATTATCCCCAAGCATACCACAATTTTAGTGAAGACGTGCAATGGAAACTTAGGTAATACTAAAGTTAAATAAGAAAAGCGAAGTTTTACCTGCAATTGCTGAACAGTGCTCTCGCATTCGCGGAGCGCCTCCCGTTTGGATGAAATTTAAGTTGTACGAAGAATCTTTAGATTTAGATTTTTTATCTTGCTTGTTATCTATTAGATTTTACTTTATCGTCAGTTTCCTATAATGATCAATTACACAGGTAATTCTGTATTTCTTTATATATTTAATTGTAATAGAGTTATGAGATTGATTAAGGCGTTATTTTGCGGAGGTTCATCTTAACCAACCGTTATATATTATACTATAATTACCAGTGTAATTCCGCTGTAAATATCGTATCGAGTACCAATATGAATAAGCGCCGAAAAGGGCTACCACAAATAATAATAGAGTTCATAATAACGTAATGTAATAGACGTGTGTGTACCGAGTTCCTTATCGAAAACGGACCCACAGGCTAATCATGTAACTGTTCGGGATCGCGATTTGTCATAATTGTCACTTGTCACTGTCACACCAAAACTCATTTGACCCTGCAGGGCAGGACGAAACGCCAAAAGACCGACGGATTTGCTTTACATAATTAGTAAATCAATGCTTTCGTTCGTTAACGATAGCGAAAGAAATCCCTCCGTGATACCGTGAAGCCGTGACAGTGACAAGTGACAATTATGACAAATCGCGACCACGAACAGTTACATGATTAGCCTGCCGATCTATAAATTTAGATAACATTGACTATACAAGCATATCGGCCTTTTTGAGTCAATAAAATATTTAGATTGGTCTCGTCTTAGAGAAAGCTTGTTTATCGCGAGACTAGTCAACAGAACTCGGCCACCTCGGTGCAGTCACTAAAATTACACTTTATTAAATTACCTTTACACTTTGAGTTGCGTCAGTCAACCGTTGAACTTAATAGCTTCACGGGTGCAGTTACTATAAATAGAGAGCAAAGTGAACATCAGAAACTAGGGTCACGGAACCAAGTATAATTACCACGCCAGAAATTGCTAGATCCTAGAACCTAAAAACGTTTGCTTTCACCGTGTACCTATAGGCCGATTAGCGGGTAGCACCACTGACGCTATAGCGCCACGGCCACATTTTTCAGTTCTATAAAGCTCTCATCTTTAATTCATGGACGAAACGTATCAATGAAGCGAAATATACAACTTACGAAGGTGTAAATGAATGCACAATAGAGTCCGATTAGGTTTAATTATGTAAGGTTATGAGCATTACACAAAGGCTTTACTGCTGAGAACCGACGCTGGATCGAGCAGCCTGATGACCTACTTCGTAGGTCGACGACCGTGTGACGTCACCGCCTCGCCACCCCACGGTCGCGTCACCCTCGGGGGTGTGTTTCCTTCCTGCTTCCCTTCGAGGTCACACGCAGTTCGAACACCGCCGCGGACGAACGTGCGCTCGTTCCAACGTTGCATTTCAAATTTTTATCAAGTGGAAAGAGTTGTGCATCAATTTTCCGGCATGACTATCTTGGGTACGTGGAGAGAAGTTACTTGATTTTATATTTTTCTTGTGTCTGTGTTTAACTTTTTTATTTGGAGGTCGCATAAATACTGTCAGATGTCACGTAACGTAATGAGTGAAATTTACTAGCTGGAGCGCTCTTTTATTCCATGCTTACATAACATTATTTTCTACAAATGCGACCTTCATGCTTGTTATTGTATGATTACATAAACTTGAATCCAAGCTTAATAAACTGTAATGTTCGACGACGGAATACATACATACATGTTAATTATAATTATGTATCGACAAATCTGAAGCAGTATCGATATAAATGAATCTAACAGGTAAACTGTTTTCTAACTAGAACATAAGAAAGGTATGTGTAATGTAACTCTAAATTTTTATTGTCTATCGATTTTTTCATTGCCATTACTACCGACCATACGAGGAACATGTATATAAACAAAAGTACAAGAAAAATGATTAACTTTAATATTTAAAAGAATAGAATGCACAAGATACTGTAGGATTTGGACGTTCCTTTTCCTTTCCATATTTGAACGTGTATTCTTGTCGAATAAGTATATCAAAGGGCCATCTTATAAAGACATAAACTTCCAGGCCTTTGCACGTTTTATTACACTTTAATGGCCGCAGCTCCGTTTTTGCTTATTTATATTTCGCATATAAACTCAATCTTTGTCTGACTCGCATTTTTTCACCAGAATCACCAGAAGCATTTTTGTTTCAAAATATATTTTTCATCTTTAATATTCCATTATTATTAGGCAAAGTATAAATAATTTTTGTTAATTTCTAGTTGAAAATTATTAATAGTGTGACAAAGTGTTTGTTAGTTTTGTTCTAATTCCATCAACTGTAGATTATAATAATTATAGAAAAATATGCAAGGTATTGTTCTCCATCATGCCAATTTTGTTTTGAATTATTCTTATCAAGAATTAATACTAACTAAACGTTCGATTAGAACAAAATTTAATTTCATAGAAACGTATTGGTTTTTTTTATCTACCCTTGAGCTAAAATTAATATCATCTACTGGATAAATACCTGGACCTGGGTATGTCCATGCAACCAGACCCACCGGAGGACGGGCAGCAGCGTCCTCTTAGTTAATGGTGGTGACCATTCTGCG
This sequence comes from Erannis defoliaria, assembly GCA_905404285.2. Lineage (NCBI taxonomy): Eukaryota > Metazoa > Arthropoda > Insecta > Lepidoptera > Geometridae > Erannis > Erannis defoliaria. Next base: position 3,264,580 of record FR990075.1, read on the forward strand.
ATCCCCAAGCTGCCTGCCAAGCGTGGGGATTATGGCAACACCTCTATTAAGAGGGAGGCCTTCGTCCGACAGTGGACGTTTTATGGCTGACGACGACTGGATAAATAATCAAAGACTATCTATGACAACAAATTAAAGACAGTGCTAGAGATAATCTTGTTTATAGATATAGGTACGAAAAGTTGATATTAAGTACTTTTTTAAATTGTTATGAAAGACCTCTTGGTGGTGATCAATTGAAGATGATCTTTTTTTATTATAGTTTTCAGCCTGCCTCAAATATGAAAATCATTATAGTGTTAGAGTCTACGACCGAACGCTCGCAATTCGTAATGCAGTGTAATCGCTTTAACAACCCTTTCAGTCTGAAATTTCAATGAATTCCCTGTCTCCCTTAGAAGCCTTGCGTACGAGCAGGAGGAAGCACTATCTTCTGACGTCACAGGATTTTGAACCATGCCCTAGTTTTCTTATACGTACGACATTAGCTTGCAATACTTCGTATCTACTCTACCCTTAACATCATAATTATGTTACTAAAATAAATTACTTTTGCACCAATTTTAACGAAGGTTGTGGTATAAATAGCACACGTAAAGTGAAATGTAGAGAGTAGACCCTCAGGAAAGCGAAACCTACTACTTAGATGATGGAACAAGTTAGAATGAATTAAGCTAAGTTCACACGACATTGTAGGTACAGCACTTTTTTTTACAGTATATATACGTTTTAACGAATCACAATTATTTGTATTGAATAAATTAACCATACAAAAATCAAGATTAGAAACGCAGAGTAGGAGTCCTCATGCAATGGCTATTAAAATATTTAATAAATTACCTGACGACTTAAAGAGTGATGAAAACGAACATAGTTTTGCAAATAAATTAAAAACCTTGATAATTCAAAAATGGTATTATTCCATAAAAGACTTTCTAAACGACAAAACTTCATCAAGCAATCAAGCAAAAAAACAGATCGGACCGCTGCACACTATTGCGATACCCTAATTTGGGTCATTGTGTTATTAATGTTAGTTTTACATAATCAGCATAATGTGCAATAAACTATTTTGACTTTGACTTTAAACAGTTTACACGTCCTTTTTACTACAAAAAAACGTAAACTGCTAAATACGTCCCCGGACTTGTCAAGCAATTTGTTGTAGTGGTAGGACTCTACTGCAGATTCCGCCTGGGGAAGTACCTCACATTTGCCAGTTATTCAACCGCCAAGCAGTAGTGTGCAAGCATTACTGTGTTCCGGTTTGAAGGGCCATGTTACCAGAGAAATTACTGGGTATATGAAGAGATTTAACATCTAGTATCTCAGGGTGACGAGCGCAGTGCAGTGTGGCGCAGGATTGTGTTCGCAAGTTCACAATTCTGGCACAGCTACTGTTAGTGGCAGGTGTGACGCTTACCACCAGGCGAACGCCTTGCTTTTCTCGTCACATGATTGTACAAAAAAAAAACAAATAAGCTCTGACCACCATGTAGTAGTGCATAGTTTTCCAATACCACATACATTTATCACGAATAAAAATGTATAGTGTGAACGTCTTGCTGTTTCTACGTTTATAAATCGAAAAAAAAACTGAAAAACGTGCGGTGTATTGCGTGAACTCAGCCTTACATAGTAGGTTACTTAATTGCTGATTACGTATCTCCATTAACCGCGACAAACAAGTGAGCCTGTCAAGACAGTGTTGCATGAAATGGTCACTTTTTTCTAAGCTTATGAGAAATTCGCCTACAAAATATATTGATATGGATATTTGCTTAAAGTGCTCTTGATAGTTTTACTAACAGCTATTTGAAGGATCTACCGTTAGCCACAATATAGTTTTGGTTTCTGGCTTCCTGATCCATCATCAGATCAGCTCGATCGGACCCAGAGAAGGATTGAACAAGAGGACGTCCCCCAATAAAATCGTACAAATTGTAATCCTAACTAGAATAATAAACTCGAAAGTAACCGTCTCTCTGTTTGTTACATTTTCAAGATTAAATGGCCCGGCGCATCTTGACTAAATTGAATGAAGAGATAGCATACATTCTAGAAAATATCGTGGCTAATTGGTTACATTTTATTTTTCATTGTTATCCCCATTTTTCATCACAACCCAGGTGCACATTTAAATAAATATAGTCGTAAAGAACAACAAGAGCGCGTAATAAATTAAACTAAGTATACGAGTATATTATGTATGTATAGGTACTTATTCCGGCCGGATAGGTAAGTACTCCCTTTGCAAAACTGGGTCAATTTCCACCTGAACTGCTCCGCTGAATTCTAAAACGGATTTATGGAAGTTAAATATTTAAAGCTATAAGATTAGTTAGAAACAGGAACTCTGGCCTTGTCGTGTTTTTCGTCTGCGTGTGGAATTCGTAAGGTTTTTATATAAAAATGGGATTTAGAATGACCTTTCAAAAAATAAAAGTTGGGAGCGTTTTAAATAAGCGGTTATCAAAAAAATTGTCTCTCCAGTTTGGCATTGTATCGACGATATCTCTGATGCATTTGTCCGTTGTTCCGGTCTTTTGCGTACCACCAAATGTAACGACTTCTTGATGGCCGCTCTTTCTGAAGAAAAGTTTTCTTCAAAATATCAATATTTTTCACGTACATAATTATAACCATCTACTACACGCGTATACAATTTTTGCGACTTGGTCAAAATCCCAGTGGCAGAAAAAAATTCTCTCTAAAGAAAATGGCTGTAATATACAGTATACAGGCAGGCAACACCAACACCCCGATACTATAAAGGTTCCGTAGCAAAACGGAACCCTATAAAGGGTGGTATTTGTGGAGTGAACCACAGAATTTACAGACTTTACATTAATATTTCACTTGGCCGCTGTTGTTGGTAACCAGCACATCAAGGACTTCCGCTGATACAGAACGTAATGTCTTATTGTCAAGCCGTGTTGACCTTAGTAACTGCATCGATCGACCATAAAATATGAATATTGGTACCTGGTGGGTGACGTTAAAATGCCTTCCGAGAAATTCAACTGTATCCTATCAACACCATATTATGTTCCCTACGTGACCGGCATGACAGAGTTCGCAGCGTTTGTTTTCTGTGCCGAAGATACTGGGACTGACTCTTATTGGCTCGGTATACCTATAGGATATACCTACTATTACGCGTAACCTTAATAGTAAGCCGAATATTGACACTGTTGTGACAATTAGAGTACAAATTACTTTGCGTAATATAACATGATTGTGGTCATAGATATCCTGGGTCTTGTCTTTAAGCTGCATCCAGTACCACCGGAAGACGAGCAGCAGCGTCCTCTCGGTTAACGGTGGTGAGCATTCTGCAATCCCCAAGCCGCCTGCCAAGCGGAGGAATTAAGGCAACCCCTCGCTATTAAGGGAAGCCTTAATCCAGCAGTGGACATCTTCTGGCTGATGATGTGTTGTCATAGATATATTGTGTTTCAACTACGTTTAGACGCGTTTTCTTTGGGAGGAAGTCTCCTGTATGTAGTACTAGCCGGATTTTTTATAACGTGCGTTTTAGGCGTAATGTCTGTTTTTTATTTTCAATGCATACCTATTGAAATGTATATATATTTTTACCCATTGTTTTATTAGTTGGATGAATTAAACTTGCATCAATTACTAGAAGGCATATAAACCCTAATATTGTTAGTATTATTTAGCGTCCGGGGCTGAAACGCTGTGACCTCAGAATACAGGTATTCCTAGTCTGGGGGACAGAGCTTCTACTCAGGTACCTCTTTTATGTGCAGCCATAAATAGGTTTTATTAGTATATAGTTTTTGTATTGTTATGTACCTTACCTACGATCTAAGAAAGTACCTAAATAATGTAATTGAAGCAATAAACATATTTTTTATTTTTTATTATTATCATTATTTATATACGTTCGCGTGCTCCGTATCCAACAACCCTTGCGCCTGAAACGCACGTGCACATACTATTACGGATTCTGTGGTCATGGCCCTTACTTCTGCGAGTCGCAGTCGTACTCCGCTTTCAATATTTAGGCTATGGTCTTCTTTTTTATGCTATATGCATTGATTAAGTACCGAGCTGAATAAGGCCAAATGCGACCTAGGATACCGACCTCCAAGGCTATATGCGACGTCTGACTTCAGCGTCAACGTTCCGATCGACGCAACGGCAAGAGGCCGCCGTCGGCATGTGAAAGAGACCATAACAGTGCATTTCTATAGTTAGCATCGTGACGCGGATGCCGTAAACGGCCGACGGCGTTTATAGAAGACTATAGACTTAGGTACTGAAATTAATACACTTGTTATTATTCCAAAATCGCACTGCAACGAAAAGGCACTCCCCTTTTTCCAGACAGCCCGATCGTTGGCTTTAGTGGTCCCGGCCACAGAAAAGCGAAGGCCCAGCCCTAGGGTAGATGACTGATGCTTATATCGTTGAAACCAATAGCTTTGATGAAGAATTTAAGTAAATATAATATGTTTATTATGACCTGGGTATGTCCTAAAACTGCATTCAGAACCACCGGAGGCCGGGCAGCAGCGTCCTCTCAGTTAACGGTGGTAACCATTCTGCGATCCCCAAGCCGCCTGCCAAGCGTGGGGATTATGGCAACACCTCCCTTTAAGGGAGAGGCCTTCGTCCAGCAGTGGCGTCTTCCGGCTGTTGATGTGATGTGAATATGTTTATAAAAAAAAAAATTGTTTAATGTTCTGATATATAAGCGTTAAAAGTTTTTGGTAGAGAAAACTCTGTCCCTTTCCCACAAAACAAAAATTACGTCATGCCTCTGTGCGCCATACTTGTCAGAATATAATTTATATGGCGTACAGAGAAGTGACGTAATAATCTCCTCCCTGTCTAGCATGATATTAAAATGCTTATAAATTGCTTATTTTTGATCATATTTTCATTTTGTTTACATTCATCAGCTATATTTATGGGCCACATTTTAATAGGACAAAAAAAACCAGTCGTCTAGCCTATTCTTCTCGTCGCCACCTAATAAAGATAGACAAAAATCTAGTGCTTGGAATATTTTTAAAAGTCTAACTTAACATAATTGCTCAGCTTTAACGATGTTAACGATGGCCACAGTTGACTTGTCCCGTTGGCGCTGTGCCCAGATTTATCTACGTAAATTGAGATAACCTGTTAAAAACTATTGATCTCGTATGTAGCCTGAGACTAGTTTTGTACCTAAGCATAGGAGTTTTGTCCAGGTTCACTCAACTATTCAATACCGATTCATAGTTACGATTAGCACCTACTCTAAAAACGGCGCTTAAAGAAAAATTACGTTAGTTAGTAGGCACTTCAGTTTTGTATTGGGCAGAAGTTAAATGAAGTTTGTTACCTTAAGCAGCGTTATAAGTAAGATCCTTAGTAACTACGAAAAGTGACGTGCTTTTGACAAAATTTTGTTTTATTTATACGAGAATATTAACGTTTAATTAAACATCACATTAAACATGTGATCGAAACTATAGTCGGGGTATCCGATTTAATTAAGTATTCCCGTATAAATAATACAAAAACCCTTAGTAACGTTACAGAACATGTGATAGGAGAATGTAGAGTAAGCATTTTTTTGCCCAGCAGTGCTAGCATGCGCACCGCGAGAAAATTTTCTCGATTCTTAAAAACGGGACAAGGCTACGAATCTGTATAAGTTTGTCTCGTTTTCGCACGACATACACGACAAAAATTTCACGCGGTGCGCATGATAGCCCTACTGCTTGTTTTTTTTCCTTGATTTTAGGGTGGCTTCCATAGCAAAGGTTGACCAATATGATAAGAAATGATATCTTTTCGGCTTTGTGAAAACCCCTTATAACTTATACGAGGGCTACACTAAAAGTATCGGGAATGGAATATTTCCACTGTTTCTGTCATATTAAAATCTTTTTAATTGAAAACTCCTTGGTTTTAAAAATCGAATACCATTTATTTATTTAAAAAAATATTCTCGGTCTTGTCACAAGGTTTTGTCAAACTTGTTTAGTCGTTGAGAAAATGGAATTGACTCGAGAAAATTCAAGAGCGATGATTTATTATGACTTTCGAAGTGGTTTAACACAAAAACAGTGTGTTGACCGGATGATTTCTGCATTTGGTGATAAAGCCCCATCCAAAACCACAATTTATCGCTGGTTTGCTGAATTTCAACGTGGACGTGTCAAGCTCAATGATGATCCCCGTCAAGGTCGTCCAAAAACTGCAGTCACCCAAGAAAACGTTGATGCTGTGCGTAAGCTGATTGAGGAAGATCGACATGTGACATACCGCGAAATTCAGGCAACTTTAGACATTGGCATGAGTCAAATACAAATAATCTTGCATGAAAAATTAGGTGTAAAAAAGTTGTTTTCCCGATGGATACCGCATTCGCTCTGTGAAGAGCAAAAAGCGGCTCGCGTTACTTGGTGCGTCAGAACTCTCGAAAGATTCCACGCAGGATCCTCAAATGCTGTATACAACATCGTATCAGGTGACGAATCCTGGATATACGCGTACGAACCCGAAACAAAAAACCAGTCACGAGTTTGGGTGTTCTAAAATGAGTTAAAGCCAACAAAAATTGTTCGTTCACGGAGTGTTGCAAAAAAAATGGTGGCCACGTTTGTCTCCAAAACCGGCCATGTTACGACTATTCCTCTTGAGGGACAAAGAACGGTTAATGCAGAATGGTATGCTAGCATTTGTTTGCCACAGGTCGTTTCTGAACTCCGTAAAGAGAACTGCAACCGCCGCATCATCCTCCATCACGACAATGCGAGTTCTCACACCGCGCACAGAACAAAAGAGTTTTTAGAGCAAGAAAACATAGAATTATTGGACCATCCGCCGTACAGCCCCGACCTAAGCCCTAATGATTTCTATACTTTCCCTAAAATAAAGAATAAATTGCGTGGACAGAGATTTTCATCACCTGAAGAAGCTGTGGACGCCTACAAAACGGCCATTTTGGAGACCCCAACTTCCGAATGGAATGGTTGCTTCAATGATTGGTTCCATCGTATGGAAAAATGTGTCAAATTTCGCGGAGAATACTTCGAAAAGCAATAAATATATTTTTAAATAGTAATGTTGTGTCACTTCCTTGATTCCCGAAATTTTCAGTGCCGCCCTCGTACATAGTGTAGCGTCTACGTAACGTCTACGGATATGGAATTCCGCTATCGATTGAATTGAAGCGTCTGGTCTCAAAATAGTTCCTCGGTGAAATGTCTGCCGGTATGCTTTTGTCACAAATCACAATACTTAGGATTGCTTTTTCCTAAAGCTCATTTTGCGAATAATATAATATTACGACTAAAGAAGACTATATAATCCCACCGACCCAACACACGACACAGTAATCTTTTTTATCGACAATATTCGGAAAACCTGGACCTGGATATGTCCTTAAACTGCAACCAGACCCACCGGAGGACGGGCAGCAGCGTCCTCTTGGTTAACGGTGGTGAGCATTCTGTAATCCCCAAGCCGCCTGCCAAGCGTGGGGATTATGGCAACAACCCTCTATGAATCTATGCCTTCGTCCAGCAGTGGACGTTTTATGGCTGACGACATTCGACAAAATCAGTTAACTGATTCCAAATTACCTGTTTTGATACTGCTCCTTCGAGAATTGTATTTTGTTGGCTAAATAATGAAAGTTCTCTATGATGTCTATCTATGTAGAGAACTTCTCTATCAATGCGTCACAACCTGTTAGGTTTTTAACCGACTTCAAAAAAGGAGGAGGATCTATGTTCGACTATGTTTCCAAGAGTAATACCGTAATACCGTATCCGTGGACCCCCCAGGGGGTCCAAGTGTAATGTGAGTACTAGTGGACCCCTCAGCGGTTCCAAATAGGGGGTTCAAGTCTTGGAGGATTTAGCTCCTCTCTCAGTTCATGTGGAAAGAACATTCGTTGATGAGTATAAATGTATGTTCACCGATTTCTCCATCAATGAGAAGACACACTGACACTGAACAGTATAAATCAGGATATCTCCTGGAAAAACAGGAGATCAGATAACGCTGTGTTTCATTCACGATCAAAGTTTATAAACACAAAATAAACATCGATGTCAAGCACCAGCGTTGGTGGCGCCATCTGAGATTCGCCTTTACCTTTGCCACCCCATTGTCGACCGATATTGAAAATATAATCTTTGTTTAAAAGGAAATAGTCTCGAGGTGATCCCATACGTGTTTGAAGTCGGTAATTTTTTTTAATTTTAAAGTTTGTTACTTGCCTCGTGTCATAAGTGCTAACTATGAATAACTAGAACGAGGTCCATCGTCTCGACGCAGGCACAGTCACAGGATACAGTCATGGATTATTGAATTCCTAGTTCTATTTATAAAGTGAAGTTATCCTGGAGAAAGCAACATCGTGACGGCAGTTTGCAATATCTCGTTTGTAAGTAGCCCCCAGACGCGAGTCGGAGAGGCGTGACCTCTCGCTTATCAACCTTACCGTTATCTTAACAGCGCGTTACCGACTTATTATAGCAAAAGGGTTTTTTTACCGAAGTACTTCTTACTGAATTTGCGACATTATGCTCAATTTTTTTTTGTTAACCTGCACATTTTGACTTACTTTTCACTAATGTTCCAGAAGCAGAATATGGACTATACATTCATTGAATTTCAATAATAGGCATTTACATTAGGCATAGATAGGGTCGCAGTTGCTGAGTGTCATAGCCTATAAATATATAAATAAATATTGGGGGACATTTTACACACAGCGCCATCTAGCCCCATACTAAGCAAAGCTTGTATTATGGAAACCAGATAGCTGATAGAATAGTTGTATACTTTTTTTTCTTTCATAAATACATACCCATGCTACTATGCATACTACACCCATGTCACATAAGCTACTTTTATCCCGGTATAACTAAGGTACCTGTGGAATAATCGCTCCGGGCCTTCTTGGTTCTGGTGTTGGTCTGATCTAATTATGCTTCTAGAGTTACATTTGCTAAAGGCGGCGGTGACCTTTTGACACCAGCAGGAGCTCCGATTGCATGTTTCTCAGTGTATCTTATAAAAAAGTACATAATTAAATATGAGAGTGTATGACCAAACGAAGGCGCGGGCAGAGTATCTTCTCTTTTTTTTTAATTGCATTCAAGGGACGAGACGAGCAAGACGTTCGCCTGGTGGTAAGCATCACGCCTGCCACTAACAGTAGCATTGCTAGAATTATGAACTTGCGAACACAATCCTGCGCCGCACTGCAATGCTCTCGTCACTCTGAAATATTAGATGTTAAATCTCTTCATACCCAGTAATTTCTCTGGTAACATTGCCCTTCAAACTGGAACACAGTAATGCTTGCACACTACTGCTTGGCGGTTGAATAACTAGCAAAGGTGTGGTACTTCCCCAGGCGGACTCTGCAGTAGAGTCCTACCACTACAAAACTCTCCTCTGCCCGTGCAACAATAATCCTTAATTGACACCACAGAAAGACTATTATTAGAGTAATGAATGAATACCTGGACCCTGGAATAAAGGAAATGGGTATGTCCTGAAACTGCATCCAGAACCACCGGAGGACAGGCAGTAGCGTCGGTTACTGGTGGTGATCATTTTGCGTTTGCTAAGCCGCCTGCCAAGGGTGGGGATTATGGCAAACCCCTCCCTATTAAGGGGAGACCTTCGTCCAGCAGTGGTCGTCTTCTGGCTGATGTGTAGTCATAGATATATTGTGTTTCAACTACGTTTAGACGCGCTTTCTTTGGGAGGACGTCTTTGGGCTGATGATGAATAAATGAATTATCAGGATCTTGCCATTTGCTTTCTTTTCAAATATTGTTAATGTTTAACATGTGTGTGTATGAAACACTAAAATACTACTACTAACACTGTACTTATGGATAATTTGTCCAATATAAAGTTTTTTTCTTTTATGGTTTCCAGAGCCCGCAGTGTGCGTGATGCGCGCACCGGGCGGCGGAGGCGTGGCGACGCTGGCGCGCTGGGCGCACTCGGCGGCCCCTGCCGAGCCGGCGCAGCGCGCGCGCCTCATCGACCAGCCACTCTTCCCATACGACCACGCCCTCAACTCCAGGCTTGCTATATGGTCAGTATCTAACTCAACACAACTTTATTATCAGCCAACGACAACGGAACGAATGCCTCCCTCTCGGACCGCCACACTGTAAGACAACCAGCCTGTTGCATCCACCGATTGCCGTCGACTTTCACAATGTTGGCGGTCCACCTAGTGAGCCTACCTACGCTTCGTCTTCCGGTTCGTGGTCGCCACTCAAGAAGTTTTCTTCCCCATTGGTTATCAGTTCTTTGAGCAAACCCTGAAAGCTATAGAGGGTAATTTTTATTCTTTAGCGAATAGCCTCTTTCCCATCACAACTGCTGAGGGCGATTCAGCTAGTATAATACGCTTTAAAACAAACCGACTACAATTTCTACTATACTTGGTATTTTCCAGTTGTTCCAGTAATTTTAATTTAAAAACCAAACTACTGAACCGATTTCGAAAAAAACATCAAAACAATTCATAATTGGCCGAGTAATCGCGTAACATACATACAAAAAAACATACAAGCAATAAGAGAACCTCCTTTTTTGAAGTCGGTTGTAAAAAAAAGCGAATACTTGAAAGATCATGAAAAAAACTGCTAAATGAAATGCGCAAAAATGTTTTTGATGGTGAGTTTACGGTTTATTGCTTGTCCTCGATGAAGTGAAACGAATAGCAAAGATAAACAAAAAGTATAAGGACTTCTCAAATTCTCCAAAGAAAAACTATTGGTTTCCTATCGATGTTCTCCACCAGTGAATTGTTTTTCACCGGTAACATTCCAAAGAACCTAGTGTTTTATTTTCTATGCATTGGAGTGCCGAGACGAGCGGGACATTCGCCTGGTGGTAAGCGTCACGCCTGCCCATAACAGTAGCAGTGCTTCAAATGTGAATTTGCGAATACAATCCTGCGCCGCACCTGCGCTCGTCACCGTATGATATTAGATGCTAAAGCTCTTCATGCCCAGTAATTTATCTGGTAACATTACCCTTCAAATCGAAACACATGCTTGCACTACTGCTTGGCGTTGAATAACTGGCGTGGTACTTCCCCAGGCGGACTCTGAAGTAGTCCTACCACTACAAGAGTACAGTGCTACAGGCTCGGGAGTTTTGGGACGCTCCAACTCGAAAATATGGGGCGGGTTCTCTAACAACTAGAATCAGGCCACTATTAGCACCAGGCTGTTGAAATATGGCTCGATCAATCTTCAAGAGTTGGCCTACTCTGAAGAAAGAGGCTGACGCAGTGCATCGCTATCTTATGTATACATAAGAGTACCGGGAAATGCTTACATACTGAGTTTTCAGGGAGGTTAAAATGTAATAACCTGTAGCAGCTCAGCTAAACTATAATACGTGTATAATATTACTGGTCAATAACAATTTTTTCATACTAATTCCAGGCACGGTGACATATCAACCCTCGACGCAGACGTGATAACTAACACGACCGACGAGACACTGACAGAATGCAACGCCGTCAGTGAGCGGATCATGCACAACGCTGGTGCGGACCTCAAGGAAGAAATCCTCACTAGAGCTCACGGTAACTATCCCAGGGCACAGAATAAATAATAGTACTTCGTACAGAAAGTTCACTCCGCAAAGGAATCGAAATAAATAAGGACTCTATCTACTAGGCAATAAAGTAGCAATTCAAGTCGCACAGCGCTGCATACCGCTCGCTATATTCACCTAGATATTCCGCTTTCTTTCTATCACGTATGCTTAGTTACGTGCGACGAGGCTAGCGTGCGGGCGGCCACTGACTTCTGCCTTGCATTGTCCGAACATACCTAAACTGCGGAGTGACACCCCAGCCAGCCCAGGGTTGACTGCTTACTGACACAATGCGACGCCGTCAGTGAGCGGATCATACCCAACGCTGTCTGGACCTCAAAGAGAAAATCCTCGCTAGAGCGCACGGTAGACTGCTTACTGACCCATTGCAATGCTGTCAGTGAGCGGATCATGCACATTACACAATGCTGGCGTGGACTTCAAGAAGGAAATCCTCACTAGAGCGCACGGTAACTATCTCACGATTGACTGCTTACTGACAAAATGCAACGCCGTCAGCTCTCAGATCATACACAACGCTAGTGCGGACCTTAAGGAGGCAATCTTTACTAAACCGCACGGTAACATCCCACGATTGACTGCTTACTGACACAATGCAACGCCGCGCCGCCAGTGGGCGGATCAAGCACGCTCTAGCGCGGACCCAAAGAAGGAAATTCTCACTAGATCGCACGGTAACTATAAAACAAATAATTGCAAACTGACATAATGCAATGCTGTCAGTAGGCGGAACATTAACATTTCCTGATGGCAAGAGATAACCCAAACCATAGCAACGATACTCAGTACTTTAAGTAACATAACAAGGTCTAGGGCGTCAATGCATTGGCGCTCCGATCTGGTAGCGAGTCTCGTCAGCCATGTAATTTCTGTAGCTACAATAAACACACTATATCAACAGAAACACAGTAATATTAACACACTACAGTTTGGCGGCAGAAAATATGTACCATAGATATAACTAGGCAGTACCGAAACTACGATCCCAAGCTGCCTGCCAAGCATGGGGATTATGACAAACCTCTCCTATTAGGGGGAGGCCTTCGTCCAACAGTGGACGTTTCCAGAGCCAGAAGTCGTCCACTGCTGGACGTAGGCTTCACTCTTAATATGGCCCAAATGGTCCCAATGGTCATATGGTCCCTTAATCATATATGCCATAATCCCCACGCTTGGCAGGCGGCTTGTGGATCGCAGAATGTCTACCGCTAACCGAGAAGATGCTGCTGCAGGACATAATCAGGTCCAAAAAATATAAACTTAAATAATAGTGAATGTAAACAATTTTATTACGAAAACTGACGTGGTTTTGGCACATTTTTAGTTTTATTTATACGGGAATACTCACGTTTAATTAAATCGGATACTCCGACTATAGTTTCGATCACATCCGGTGACCTTTTTCAAAGAGTGAAAACAGAGCCCGACGCGCGTGCAGCTGCGTCCTGCTTAGCACTGCGGGCTGCTGCGCGTCGCGCGCGCGATGTTCCCGTATAAATAAAACAAAAAACGTAACGTGTAATAATACGCTTTTAAAAACAAATATTTTGATGTATTCCAGTAATTTTGATATAAAACTCAAATTACTGAACCGATTTCGATAAAATTTATTTGGGTGGTCCCAAATAAATTTTATCGAAATAAGTATTACCTAACAAACAAAAACAGAATGATCAAAATCAATTCATATTTGGCGGAGTAATCGCATAACATACATACAAAAAATGCAGGACACATCGCTCGAAGAACTGACAACCGATGGGGAAGAAAGGTTCTTGAGTGGCGACCGCGAACCGGAAGACGCAGCGTAGGGAGCCCACTATATATATATTGTATATATATATATTGTACAAGTCGCGGGCAACCGGTGGATGCAAATGGCAGGTTGTCGTACAGTGTGGCGGTCTAAGGGGGAGGCCTTCGTTCAGCAGTGGACGTCTCCGGGCTGATGATGATGATGACATACTAAAATAAAATCATACAGTCGAATTGAGAACCTCCTTTTTTGAAGTCGGTTGAAAACTCATAAAAGCACTGTTGTGTGCACTGCGGCGATATATACCTAAGCGACCTCCTGCAGAGCTTTTAAGAGGATGAGTACACCCAAATGGGCTCCATTCGGGTTAATGTTATGGTCAAATGTACAAATTCAATAACACTGAAAAAAAATTGTTTATCTAGATCATATTTCCTAGTTGGCTACTGTTTCGAAAACACGTATGTAAATAATTTTCTCGATAGAAAAAAAACGTAAAATAACCTCTAAAAATTAATTTCTTAGTCAACTTTTCTTTGTATTTTTGTATGAAGACAAATAACCAAAATTAGTAAAGGTTACGAGTAATACTTTAATCTATCTTACTATTGAACTAGTTTTTTTTCTTACGCAATAACTTTATTGCAATTAATAATTATCCAACAAAATTACTGTACGAAACGGAGCGCAAGCGCGCCGGCTTCTCTTTTTTACCTATTTTCTTCTTCGTCGAGTCGATGATCCAAAAAAATATAATTATAAAAAACCTATACTATACTATTTTCTCCCAGTATTTGGCCACTGCCATCCCGCAAGGAGTAGCCTTATTCAGGTCTTCTAAGGTGCAGGAACTCGGGCACCGAGGACACCACAGTAGGTGCAACATGGTCTGCGCAGAAGCTCCGCAGTCGCACTGTGCTCTCTCGGCGTCCAAGTATCCCCACTTGACCAAGTTACTCCTGCAGCGGCCCACTTGGGTCTGGAGTCGATTTAAAGTCTTGCACGTGGGCCACGAGAGGTCGCCGCCTACTGGGTGTTCATCCATAGGTTCTGGAAAGTCAGGCGGTGGGGAGTGTAGACTTAGACCTGTGTAATTAGACAGAGACCACAGCCGCGCGGAGGATCAGCTATTGTCAGCCTCTTAACGTCGATGTTTGGTTGTGTTGCAGAGTGCGGCACCAGCGAGGTGGTGCTGACGCCGGGGTTCGCGCTGCGCTGCCGGCACGTGGCGCACACCGTGTGCCCCAAGTACGTGGCCGCGTACCGCTCCGCAGCCGAGAGCGCGCTCCACGCCTGCTACAAGTCAGTATTAAAAAAAAAAGTTTTTATTTCAGGTATACCTTTACATAAGAAACGGATAGCCTTTTTTTTTCTTACTATCAAGTGACGATACGAGCAAGACGTTTGCCTGGTGGTAAGCGTGACGCCTGCGCATAACAGTAGCAGTGTCAGAATTGTGAACTTGCGAGCGTAATCCTGCGCCGCACTGCAATGCGCTCGTCACCCTGAGATATCAGATGTTATATCACCATTTTCGCTAATATTTTCATTATACGCGAAAAAACACTAAAAAATAATACAATGTAGCGATATTATATGATATTACCGGGTTCCCGCCCAAACTCCAATATGTCTTTTATTGTCGTGGGGTAGGGTTTGTAACCTCATTCTCTCCTTTACTCCAGGAACGTGTTGTTCAAGGCCGCCGAGCTCGGCGCCCGCTCGCTGGCTCTCTGTGTGATCAACACGCCGCGACGGAACTTCCCGCCGGACCTCGCCGCACACATCGCGCTACGTGAGTAGTACATACACACACACCCCAACACCCACCCACACACACTTAAACCTACTAACATACTTGTACTTATTTATACTCATCAGCCAGACCACTGCTCGACGAAAGCCTCCCCCTTAATATCTAGGGCTGCCAATATCCCCACGCTTGGCAGGCGGCTTGGGGATCGCAGAATGTTCACCACCGTTAACCGAGAGGACGCTGCTGCCCGTCCTCCGGTGGCTCTGGTGCAGGTTTAGACCTATTTGGTTATTTGATTAGTTTGACTATTTGCTGTGTTTAACTTTGTTGACTTGTTTAATAATTTATTGATTTTATAATTAACTAGTTTTACCCGCGATTGTTGGGATAAAAAGTAGCCAATGTTTTATTCCAAGGTATAAGCTACTCAGCTACCAAATCTTTTCAGTAGTTTTTGCGTGAAAGAGTACCAAACATCCATACATCAATACATACAAACTTTCGCGTTTATGATATTAGTAGGTTTTTAATTTAATTTATTTTACCTAATTTTATCAATAAAAAATACTCATATAATTGTTTACACGTTTTTTAGTTACTAAATTTTAGATATTAACGTCTCTTTTCTACTAAATATTGAAA
The DNA here is from genome assembly GCA_905404285.2 of Erannis defoliaria. NCBI lineage: Eukaryota > Metazoa > Arthropoda > Insecta > Lepidoptera > Geometridae > Erannis > Erannis defoliaria. Next base: position 3,280,371 of record FR990075.1, read on the forward strand.
ACTTGTAAGGCAGGTTTTAGCAATTCTATGCCTTCTCGTTGTACATTTGTTGGCACGACACGGATAAAGGGAAAATAAACTTTGTACAGCAATGACTGTAATGGGACATCTGAAATCAAAAAAAATGTGTCACTCTCTCCATGGGACTATTGGGTCAAAATAGTGTAATGGGACAACACGATGGGACTAGTGGGTCCGAAATATTGATGTCACTTGTCCCGTGGAACTACTGGGTCAAAAAAGTGGCAGTTTCGGCTCGGTTAGGCTCGATGGGACTAGTGGGATCTACCCTTTTATGCGTAGTTACTACCATTTTTACCTCAAGAAAAAACTGTTTCCAAACACCTAACGGTTTGTTCCGGCAGCCTTATTTGAGAGCCAGTTCCATATTAAATGTGCTTACCATCTTCGTACATTTCGTCACATTTGGTGAAATGTGGTCAAACACCCAGCTCGTCAACTATAAATTTGTACTTACAGCATAAATAATTGGATAAGCTAACAGTCCTCACATGTAAGTAAGTACTTAGTTTTCGGTTGGAATTGAGAGAGGTTGTTCTGTCCCTTTCCCGCAAAGTCTGTTTGTATATAATTTGTAAGGCGCACGTAGAAGTGACGTCACATCTAGCTGTAGGTCGCTCTCTGTCTGGGATGTAACGAAAATGTTTATAACTTCCTTATTTAAAACATTTATATATTATCTTGGTATTGCTATTCTATTTATCACTATTTATTATCAGGTGTTTATAAAACAATGAAAATTATTAGTCATCATGTCTGTCATTGTTTAAATAGCTCTGTGCTGTTATGTCATCGGAGAGTCAAGTGGTGATCGCCGCGTTCCGAATTGAGTCAAAATCGCTGTTGGCGCTGTGAGCGCGATAAAAACCCATTCCGAATTGGCGTTAGCGCGTCTACGGTAGCAGTCTCGACGTCATGGATGACGTCATTACTGGCGCCATCTTGCGTTCACAGTGATATTGCTTCCCGGCGTTATCACTGTGAGCGCTGTCAAATCTGACGTTTAACTCGTACAATATAAGTATGGAAAGTAAAAGGCGAGATGTTTGTATATACTTAAGAAGAAGAAAAACTGTTATAGAAGAGAAATAATGTTGTTCGTGATTAATGATGAGACTGCTGATAACCAAATCCAGTTATATTTAAGTGCATACCAGTTCGAAAGAGGTTAGTTTATTAATTTCCCATGTTCAGCCATTCCGAAATGATATCGCGCTGATAGCGCTGTAAGCCCAATAATCAAAACGGAACGACATTTATCGCTCACAGCGCCAACATCGATTATGACTCAATTCGGAACGCGGCGGATATTGACTAATGTTATATTGCCATCTTGATGTTCTATGTGTTGGAATTTACTGATGTTATGTTATATTGAAATCGACCAGCCAATAACATATAAATGGAACTTTTCAACTTTCCCATATTTATAATATTTTTGACACCACCTGCTCGACAATGTCCAATTACATATGCAACCTGTCGTAAAGTAAAGCATTATCTCTTAATGGATATAAAGTTGTATGAAACTCCCTAAGGAATAAACTGATTTGAATTTGGAACGTCAAATTCGTGTGAAAAGTCTTGGAAAACTCTAAGTAAAAAAATGCATTTGGCATTGTAAAGCCAACGAAGTTGGTTGTTCGAAAATCCAACTGCCACCAGAAGCAGAACTCAAAAAAAAGGTGCGTTTACAAAGAATGTGAAACTGAAGAGTGCCTGTAATTGTCAGTGAATTTTAATTTATGGAGCCCTGGCATTATATTTTCTCGCAGAAGGTGTGAAAAGTAGAGTATGTTCCTCTGGAATAAAGCCTGTCTTCGTCTTGTGCAGCTTGAACGCCTCGCTTCACTCAGGACTCTATATAACTCTAGACTCCCTCGTTACGCTCAGGGTTGAACATGCCGCCCGCGACGTAAGACGCTGCTTTATTCCCTTAGTGCATAATCTACTAATCCAACTGCGCAAGCACTTCGAGACTTATCAGTAGAGTTTTACAGTTTTACGTGCGGAAGAACACAAACATTAAAGAAAGAAAGAAAGAAAAGAAAGAAAAATGATTAACACTACGATGCACTGAGGCGTTTTCTTTCAAAAAAAAGTGTTAGCTCCAAAAATTATAGTAGATGGCGTGAAGTCGTTTGAAATTGTTCTGACAAATTTGTCAATTTGACATTGATTGTAAAACAGTTAATTTCGTTAAAAAACAAAAAACTCTTTACTCATTGCAGTTTGTTTCATAGAGAAATTAAACACTACGTTTTAGTTTGTTTTCGCTCACGAGCGTGGAATATTATTGTTATTGTTTTTTGCGCTTTCCAACGCCTCAGCTTTGTTTTCTGGACCCATCGAACGTGACCCCTGCATTTCTACCTTCGATTCGGCTTCAATTTGCTTACGTTTTAGGAGCGTTCACTTTAAGTTTTACCCAAGATCATGCCACAGGGTGATAAGGCCGTAGTCCAGCAAACTGGATAAGGCTAAGTGCGGATATGTAGATTAAAAACGCCAATGAGTTTCTTCTCCAGACATAAGGCCGGTTTCCTCACTATGTTTCCCTTCACCGAAAGCCAGTGGTCATCCAGTGGTATTTGAATTCGTACATACATTCCAAAGAACCCATTGGTACGAGTCGTCGGGATGTGAACCGGCCAACTCACGAATGCGAAGCGGCCCGTCTCCTACTGAGCTACCACTTCACCGATATTGTTAATTACGTCCAAGGTAAAGAAAACATTTATTAAATGTTTTCTTTGCCTTGGACGCAATACTGTTTACTAACACATCTCAAAACTGCTTTGGGTGAAATGATTAGAACCTACAAAGTTTATTCCAAACCGAAAAATTTAAAACAATCATCAAAACATTATGTTGATTTGATCTCCTGATTGTTTGTTGTTATAAAATTGTTCATGGCCATGGATCTATTAACAATCCATTATGGATCGATGAATCATGGTTGTTCATGTTCATGGATGGTTTGATTGGATTGTGGACTAATCCTTGATGCGAAAACATATTTCTTCATCAACCCTTCTTACTCTAGTTAAATGAGTCTTAATAACTAAAATAGATTAAACGGGGTTTGATTCTGTGCTTCTTACGCCATCTAGTAAAACATAACGAACTATTCTTTTTTTTAAAACAAGCGCCTCATTGCTTCTAATGACGCTCCATTAGATAACTAATATATAAAGCATAGTTTTATACTCTAGCCATCAAAACGTTCTACTAACTGAAATGATCACACAGCCAGTATTGATGAAAATAAAAAGCTATGAAGACATTTGCCCTAATTAGACACTACAAACATGCAGGGTTGGATTCGGGCGCTATGAAAATTAAATTATGTCACTATAAACTATACAATTAGGTTCAAAAATATACTACAGCATCTGCGTAAAGTACATACGGTGTACTTGGACTTATTGAAAAAATGATACTCATAAAATTATTGTACAAATTGTATAATTTTACTTCAAAATTCAACTCTGATTACATGAGTGATTAATTCAGATCCTGTATGCAGCAGGGAAGAGCGTCGAAGCTTTCTGTACCTTTAGTATGAGTTTCAATATTCTACGTTTCCCATATTTCGTTGCGACATGCTCCATACATTATTGTTCTGCAGTAGTTAACAAATACTGTATTTCGCTCAACAGGCCTGTCGAAACGAAATTTAGTTAACGTTTTCAAAACTCATAGTAAGGGTAACAACTTCGTTCTCTTTATACTTGAGCGCCACCAGGTTGAGATGTGGCGTTTTGGCCTTTGATGCCTCCGGCTGCGGCGCCTGCGGCGGGGGCAACTGGTTCCGCGCCGGCAGCGGCAGGCTGCGCAGGAGCCACTTGGCTGGCTGTAGTGGATGCCTGCGTGGACGGTCCGTCGTCCGCGGACGAGACGATCGTCACAGCTAGTGCCGCGCACACGAATACAACCTGAACAAACAATATAGTCAATGTTATAATTTCGTTCATCATCCTTTTTAATCAACCGACTTCAAAAAAGGAGGTTCTCGATTCGGATCTTATGTTTTTTTTGTATGTATGATACGCGATTACTCCGCCAATTATGAATAGATTTTGATAATTCTTTTTTTGTTTGGTATGTGATACTTCAGAGGTGGTCCCATATAAATTTTAACGAAATCAGTCGAGTAGTTTGGTTTTTAAATCAAAATTACTGGAATAAATCAAAATATCTGGAAAATATGAAGATGTCATCCAGGTAGTAGAAATTGAAGTCGGTTGTTTTACTTTTTTAAAAGCGTTTTTTATCCATTGTTGAGTATAGGCATAGAAAAGATAGTTATATAGGTAAAGGTATTTTGCTATGCCGTCTGCCTTCGGTCACGCGCCAGTCGTGTCCCGCAGTTTTATCAGTTATATATTAAATATATTAGTTTTTCCTACAACCGTCAGCATAATACAGGCTTCCAAAGAACGGTAGTCCTAAGCTAGAAGAATACTCATCATTATAAATACATTTTATTTAGGGGCCAATCGTGAAATCGCGAAAAAATATCTGCTCTTCCATAAATTTCTTTTAGTGTGAATTGTTTTCTCATATGGGACAGATGATCTTTTCTAACAGCATTTCTTTACAAATAAATTAAATAATTACAAATATCAAAACTTTACAACAAAGTTTTCTCAGAACGGCTGCACCAAAATCAATGATATCTACAACTTAGTTATGATATTTGGAATGTCCCTCACAAAAAGTCCATTCCAGGACAGTGTCATCGTTGCCAGCTATACGGACACTCTGCCCGCTACTGCTACGCACCCTTCAGGTGCGTGAAGTGCGCGGGCGATCATAGCACCGCGGAGTGCCTTCGTAAGAAGGACGACCCTACTCTCCCCAGTTGTGTCCTCTGTGGCACTCAGGGCCATACCGCGAATTATCGCGGCTGTCCCAAGGCCCCTAAGGCCAAGAAACCCTTACCATCTCGCTCAAAAGCAGCTGGCCCTAAGCCAAAACCTGCCCAACCCCGCCAGGTGTCAAAATTCGTTGACGCCCCTGTCCCACTGACTAATGCATGGTCAAATCCGCCCAGCACTCCTCAGGCGACTCGACCGCTCCCACCCGCCCCTGCGCCATCTCCCGCTCATGCCAAGACCCAGGCCCGCCCTGCCCTTCCGCCCAAGCCCTCCACCCCCAAACGATCCGCCCCTGGCTCCTCCAGCCCGAAAGCGGATCTACTCCTCCTCGCTGAAATTGCGATGTCGGTTAACCTCGACGAGGTTCGACATGTAGCCCAGAAGGTCCGGGAGAACCATAATCTCATCGACATCCTCGATGAGCATTATAGGCTCTTCGGTGCACTACAGCGCTTCGCCCCCAACGTCCTTAGGAACCAACATGTATAGTACACCCAAACGTGTTAGACCCCGCTCCCTTTCGTTGGCATGGTTTAATGCCAACGGCATCACCACCGAATCAAGGGACCAGCGTCCCTTGATTCGGCACTTCCTCTCAACCCACCAGGCCGATGTTATGCTAGTGAACGAGACCTTTCTAAAACCTAGCAAGAGGGATCCCAGGATCGCAAACTACTCGCTCGTTCGTAATGATAGGACTACCACCATAAAAGGCGGTACTCTCATCTATTACAAAAGGTCCCTTCACTGCATTCCCATCGACACCCCTTCTCTCTCAGCAATGGAAGCTTCCTGTTGCCGCCTTTCGATGACCGGTCATCAACCCATTACCCTAGTATCCTGCTATCTCTCCGGTAATAAGACTCTCCTCAGGAGTGACCTCGAGGCTCTTCTCTCTCTCGGAAGCGCAGTCATTCTGGCTGGCGACTTCAACAGCAAGCACATTTTATGGGGCTGCAACACGACCAATACGAAGGGAAACCTTCTGAACTCCCTCTCTGACGACCTCAACTTTGACATAGTTCCTCCCAGTACTCCGACCCACTTTCCCCTGAACTTGAACTACAGACCTGACGTACTCGACTTAGCGCTTCTAAAGGGCGTGACCCTCCAGTTACGCTCATTGGAAGAACTACACGAACTCGACTCTGACCACCGACCCGTCCTCATGCATTTAGGCCCCGATCCGACTGACAGACCTCCTCTGACTAAGACCGTGGTCAACTGGAAGCACTTAGGCGATGCCCTGAAAGCTTGTAGTTCCCCTGACTTGGACAGAATCCCTGACGACATTGTTACCCCTGACGACATCTCTACCTCCATTGACGCTCTCACTAGCCACCTCCGCACCACCGTTGGTGAGGCCTCAAAGCAGGTCCCAGCCGAGGGAGACCAACGCTGGGCCCTGCCTGAGGACGCGAGGGACCTACTGAGAGCGAAACACGCTGCCACTAGGGCATTCGATCGAGCTCGCACCGAGGATAACAGAGCCACTCTGCGGTATTACGAACGTGCCGTAAAAAACCGCATGAGTGAACTCCGTAATCAACGGTGGGATGACTTACTCTCGGGGATCGAGCCATCCCACCTGGCATTCTGGCGGCTGACTAGATCCCTGAAATCAGACTCTGTTACGACTATGCCCCCTCTCACCCGACCTGACCTCCCCCCCGCGTTTGACGACGAGGAAAAGGCCGAATGCCTGGCCGACAGCCTCGAAACGCAGTGCAGCCCCAGTTTAGAACATGTCGACCCTGCTCACCTCGATAAGGTGAACAGTGAAGTCGAATACAGATCCTCACTTCCCCCCTTTGATGAACTCGAGCCTGTCACAGCTTCCGAGGTTGAGTCGATTATTAAAGGCCTCCACACCAGGAAAGCTCCAGGTGCGGACGGCATCAGTAACAAAGTGCTCAAGCACTTCTCCATTACGCTAGTTCACCTTCTAGTTAGCATCTTCAATGCGGCCATCGCCAATTGCATTTTCCCCGACGCGTGGAAATCCGCCGACGTCATCGGCATCCACAAACCCGGCAAGAAGGCTTCCGAGCCCTCTAGCTACCGTCCCATTAGTCTCCTCAGTACCCTGGGCAAGGTCTACGAGCGCGTCCTTCTGAAGCGCATCTGGTCCTGTGTCAAAGACAACAACCTCCTCCCTGATGAACAGTTCGGCTTTAGAGCCAGACACTCTTGCGTCCAACAAGTACACCGCATCACGGAGTACGTCCTAGAAGGTTTCAACAAGAAACCTGGCCATGGTTACACCCACAAGCCGTTCCCCCAAGGGACTGTAGCGGTGTTCCTCGACGTCGCGAAAGCTTTCGATAAAGTCTGGCACAACGGGCTGATATACAAGCTGTATCAGCTCGGGCTGCCAGACCGTCTTGTACTCATAATACAAGACTTTCTCAGGGCTCGAAGCTTTCGATACCGCGTCGAGGGACAACGCTCCTCCCCCCACGACATCGGCTCCGGAGTCCCTCAGGGCTCCGCTGTGGCCCCGATTCTCTTCTCGCTTTTCACCTGTGACATCCCCCGCACCCCCAAAGTGGAGCTTGCTCTCTTTGCCGATGACACCGCCCTCTACACCAGAGGGTGGAACAAGGTCATTCAGCTAGCCCACCTTCAACGAGCCCTCAATCTCCTCGGAGACTGGTTCAAGAAGTGGGCTATCACCGTTAACCCCGATAAAAGTGCAGCCGTGTACTTTCATCCGTTCAAAAGACCTCCTTCTAAGCATATCACGCTCAACGGCCAGCCCATCCCATGGGCTACCGAGACCAAGTATCTCGGTGTGACCCTTGATCGTCGACTCACGTTCTCTAAGCATATCCAGTTAGTTCGCAACCGAGCAGCCTTCTTCTTAGGCCGGCTCACTCCCCTTCTCAACGAGCGTAGTAAATTGTCCCTTAGAAATAAGGTTACAATTTACAAAACTTGTATTCGCCCCGTCATGACGTACGCCTCCGTGGCGTTCGCTCATGCCTCCAGCATAGATCTAGAGAAACTCCAAGTCATACAAAATAGATTCATCCGCAGAGCAGTCGGTGCTAGCTGGTTCATGCGAAACTCCGACCTGCACTGCGATCTCGAACTCCCCTCCATCCGTCAGTACATTAAGTACGCTTCGCGCCGCTATTTCGATGCGACCCCCCACCATCCCAATCCACTCATAGTCCAAGCCTCGAACTATACGACAGACACGACAGACCCACCCCCCTTCCGTAGACGCCCCAGACACGTCTTGGGCGACCCGGACGACCCCATAGCCGTCATCACCTCGGCGGCGCTGGGCTCGCCTGATCCGACCACTCCTAGCAACAAGAAGTATTCCGTCTTTGGTATAGGCGCCGGTTACCAAAGGCACACAAACACGCACCGACCTCGCCGGCGAGGTCGAGGACTCCCCAGATCTGTCAGAAGATCTGTTAGATTCTCTCCAAGTAGTCAACCAGATCAATCTACTAGGGCCCCAGGGCATACCCCTTCTGGGGTGCCAGGGCAAGTCTGAGCCCACTCCCGGCGACGGCCAAGCCGAGGTTCGTACCGTCTGAGGTGCCCTTGAGCTAGTCGCCTTTAACCTAAACCCAGGCCGAGCGCCGTTTGCGCTTGCCTAAAGTCCGGTGACGCTGTAGAGGCCATCTGAGGCCAACAGCATAGTCATTCATAAAAAAAAAAAATTAAAAAAAAAAAGAAAAAAAAAATATTTGGAATGTGAAAGTAACTAATTTTGGAAAGACGGAAAGAAGTCTTTTCGACCAACCGTGGAGGATCTAGCTTATGAGAGATAAAACACAAAAAAGTATTTCAAACCTATTTTTGTTAAAAAGTGTTTTGTCTTCTTTTTTCGAACTCAAATCGTAATTCGAAAGAAATTTGACAAAACACTTTTTAACTAAAATAGGTTTGAAATACTTTTTAGCGTTTCATGCATATGACGGTTAAAGGTATAGTCAGCACAAACTCGTGCCCAAACTGAGCATAGTGTGGCAGGCCTGATCCAGGTTTTAGTATAATAAGCCTTTTCACAGTCCATTGCTAGATTTTGGCCTACCATTCGGCCATATGGTAGGCCACAACAGGTACCACGCTGGCCTAGTTCGGCCTGGTAGTATCGCAGACGCCATTGAATTTATTCTCCGAACTTTGCCACTGGCTAAAGCAGTTATATGCAAATATGGTCACTCGAGTCATGCTTTACCTCCGGAACGCCTGACTCACCTCTACCCCGGCTATTGGAGAACTTTAATATCAGTTACGGTCTCTAAACTCTTTGCAGAAACAATCTGCCAGAATAGACTATGAATATTTCACAGAGTTTTCATTAATCTCACGACAGAACCCGTAAAATCAGCAGTAAAAGTACATATTTTGTAGAAAAATATAAAGAGACTTACCAAACAGAGCTTCATGGTGCCTTCCAGTGAAGTGTGTCGGGTCCACTTAGTTGGTGGCTTATATACCGGCCAATAAGATTAACATACCTACCGACAGATGTGGTGGCGACGTCACCCGATTGGCGACGGTCGGCAAAAACATTCAGTCACCTGTTTAACAATTAAATAGATCATCAGCGGTACGAATTCGGGAAAAATAAATGAGCTAGTTAACTCATTGTCAATAAGCCAAGTATTTAAATGTTGTGTGACTTGTCTGTGTATAGTATAGGGTACCATTCCAAATTGGCAAAGTTTGTACATACAATACTAATTATATGCTTATCTTCATAAATTTTTTTTTGCATTTTAAATAAGATTTTAGTAAATCTGTTTATATAGATATGTTTAAGTAGATACATTATGTTGGCGGTGCATTGTAATGATGTCATTTTTAGGGTTTGGGTCCCGGGGCGTCTCGAGTCCCAGGACTTTTTGGAAATTTAGTTGTCTCGGGTCCCGGGTCTTTCGGGTCGAGATTCGAGATGAGAGACGGTTGTTGAAATTGTAAATATTGTCATTTTCAAAAAAGTCATAATAAACTTTATCAGCTTGTCATTGAAAGCGCTATCTATTAGCTTAACAATAATTACTAAACAATACTTCTAAATGCGTTCTCGACCAATGACCGACATATTGTTGTTTTGTGAGATTTGTAGAGATCGTTAATTGTGATATTTGTGACTCACTCAGTCACACTACTTACTGCTCACATAACTTTTTGTCTGTCTCCGTACAATGCCTGTTCCAAGCTGGTACTCGATGAGGTAGGGTTACCGACAGTGCCCTCCCGGTCTATCAGTCAGTCGTCAATTTCACTTAATGTGGTGAATGTAGTGCGCGGTTGTTTTTCAAACTTGTTATTGCGGCGCTCTCTTTAACGTTAAAGATATTAGAATTTGATTTTATATTGAACGAATGTCGATATTTACTCAAATTTCTTTTTATTGATACATCTCGCCAAAAAATTACTCGATTCTAATTCTATTTTGAGAAGTCTCGAAGTCCCGGGACTTTAGTCGTGGGTGGTCTCGTGTCCCAGGACTTTGAGAATGTCGAGACTTCCCAAACCCTAGTCATTTTCCAAAAAGTACTGACTCAGTGCTCTTGCTCGGCCCTGGTGTTTGCTGTCGGCGCCGGCGAGTAAGCGATTTATTATCGATTCAATGTTCACTCCTTGCTCAAGATATGTTTCTTGAGCGAGAAAAGACATGTGGGTCCCATCATCCAGTGTCAGTAAAAGAGAAACTTAATATTAATAGTTTACCGCTGATTGAAGATATTGCCGCCACGGCGAGAGCTTGTTTGTCGTAGTGACAAAACCTAACAAGGAAAAATCGCTGCTGGACACTCGCTGAGAGGCTCTCGCATCATGTCTCTCTCACACATACGTATACTAGCAAGCAAGTAGAGTGAGTAATCACCCGTTCACAGGAGCGTCCTTAGCCCAGCGACAAAACAATACGAACTACTTGTTTATCGCTAAACGCCTGCGATCGGACGGGCCCAAGCCACTGCTATAAAACAAAATGGATAGTCGTCATTTGGCAGAAATGCAGGAAAATATATGAATTATAAAGCAGAAATAAATTTATTGTAATATTGATCTAAACAAATAACTTGGTCACACAGTTACTGGATGAAACTGATGATATGATGATATTTTTTTAAAAGGTTTTCCCAACGAGCACTCACACTAGTGTAACAGTGTTACTCGATGGGAAGAAAAATCCCACCGTGTCACACTGACTGGTTTTGGTGTGACTCTATAACTTCATGCCTCCATCCAGGAGTGGTCGTCTTTAGGCTCATGATGTAATGTTTGGTGTCGCAGGCACGATCCGGCGGTACCTCGAGCAGCACGCGCTGCCGCAGCTGGTGGTGCTGGCCAGCTCGTGCGGGCCCGACGTGGCGCTGTACGCGACGCTGGCGCCGCTCTACTTCCCGCGCAGCGAGACCGAGGCGCTCGCCAGCTGCCGGCTCAACGACGCGGGCGGCCTCTACGGCGAGCCACTGTTCCCCGAGCGCCGGATACGGATCATACACAACCCGCACTCGCACAACTCTGACAGCGGTGAGTGCACACTACTGCTCCACTACTATACAGCTACAGCGAGGCGCTCACCAGCTGCCGGCTCAACGACGCGGGCGGCCTCTACGGCGAGCCACTGTTCCCCGAGCGCCGGATACGGATCATACACAACCCGCACTCGCACAACTCTGACAGCGGTGAGTGCACACTACTGCTCCACTACTATACAGCTACAGCGAGGCGCTCGCCAGCTGCCGGCTCAACGACGCGGGCGGCCTCTACGGCGAGCCACTGTTCCCCGAGCGCCGGATACGGATCATACACAACCCGCACTCGCACAACTCTGACAGCGGTGAGTGCACACTACTGCTCCACTACTATACAGCTACAGCGAGGCGCTCGCCAGCTGCCGGCTCAACGACGCGGGCGGCCTCTACGGCGAGCCACTGTTCCCCGAGCGCCGGATACGGATCATACACAACCCGCACTCGCACAACTCTGACAGCGGTGAGTGCACACTACTGCTCCACTACTATACAGCTACAGCGAGGCGCTCGCCAGCTGCCGGCTCAACGACGCGGGCGGCCTCTACGGCGAGCCACTGTTCCCCGAGCGCCGGATACGGATCATACACAACCCGCACTCGCACAACTCTGACAGCGGTGAGTGCACACTACTGCTCCACTACTATACAGCTACAGCGAGGCGCTCGCCAGCTGCCGGCTCAACGACGCGGGCGGCCTCTACGGCGAGCCACTGTTCCCCGAGCGCCGGATACGGATCATACACAACCCGCACTCGCACAACTCTGACAGCGGTGAGTGCACACTACTGCTCCACTACTATACAGCTACAGCGAGGCGCTCGCCAGCTGCCGGCTCAACGACGCGGGCGGCCTCTACGGCGAGCCACTGTTCCCCGAGCGCCTGATACGGATCATACACAACCCGCACTCGCACAACTCTGACAGCGGTGAGTGCACACTACTGCTCCACTACTATACAGCTACAGCGAGGCGCTCGCCAGCTGCCGGCTCAACGACGCGGGCGGCCTCTACGGCGAGCCACTGTTCCCCGAGCGCCGGATACGGATCATACACAACCCGCACTCGCACAACTCTGACAGCGGTGAGTGCACACTACTGCTCCACTACTATACAGCTACAGCGAGGCGCTCGCCAGCTGCCGGCTCAACGACGCGGGTGGCCTCTACGGCGAGCCACTATACTTCAATCAGCTCGTGACCACGGCCATTGGAACATGGTCGAAACGTCGAGGTAAATAAAAATACATTTATTTGTGCGTAATTAAGTCCCGGTGATAAACATAATTATGTGTTCAAATCGCGAAAGTAAATTAAGTAATTAATTCCCGAAACGGGTAACTAGTTCTTCTAATTACCTCTATTGATTTTAATGAGGCCAACGCATTACTATACTATGACTAATTAGACAGTACAGAATACTCAGTATCGACTCATATCATATCTATAACCGGCCCTTATCGCCGATAGCCGATCTAATAAGCAGGCTATCTGCCATTGACGCGTTTAGTTGTAACGGTGACTGCATTGCTGTTAAACGTTGTTCCATTTTTCTAGTTGGCTAGAGATTTGGGGTTTTATTCGTAAACGTCTTTTAAGTTGGTCTATCAGCTCTGCTGTTCTAGCTTATGGTAATTGTCGCGTGAGAAACCGAGACGAAGCTAGTTCCAGTTTATTCACACTTAAAACATTTTTGAGCTAAATAACAGTTGCTTGTTCGTTTTGCTGTGAGAGTCCCGAAGTGTCCCGTATAATGGAAGTGTCTTCGGTGTCAGTGAATATGGAGTTGAAAGCGAGGCCTACTGCTTCAGGTGACTATTTATTTTAAAATAGCATAAACTTTTATTTAGTGGTAGATTTGTCTGAAGAGAGAAGTGAATAGAACGGAAATGTGACGGGCCGCGCTAGCCGGCATTAAGTCTATTTAGACTTAATGACAATTCTTCCAATATACATGTTTTTAAACTGAGAAAAATCAAAAAGACAATTTAAATGGACCAGTATGAAACCAAACCACATTGCATCGTAATTAGATCAGTTTTAATCTGTTACAAAATGGCATTTCGAGCGTTTTACTTCAAATGCGCGACCAATTATTTGCATTTTTTCGTCGTAGTTTCTATACAAATAAGTGTGAAACTGGCGACAGCGGTTTTCCGTACAATTGCTTTACAACATTGTTTTGACAGCCGTTCTACCTAAGAAGTAGGTCTTTCGCTTTTCTGTGGTAGAGTCCGCTTGGGGAAGTACCAGTCAATGACAGGTATTCAATCGCCAAGCAGTAGTGAGCAAGCGTTACTATGTTTAAGCTTGAACGGATATGTTACCAGATAAATTACTGGGCCTTTATAGTCCTGTAATTTTGCTGGATAATTAGTTCAGTACCGTTCAAACCAGAACATTTCATTCAGTTATATTTACACACTACTGCTAGGCGGAATAATGTCTGTTACTTTGGACGTCTTAGAGCATATACCATTGGAGAAGCCATTGGCGATAATCTGCCCACTTTTGCGGGGGACGAAGTAGACACGCATTGCACACTTTTAAGCAAACTTTCACACTAACAAAACAAATTTATGTTCGTATGAACGCACTAAAACACATAAAAAGGGTTTGTCAAGCAAATTTCTTCACTGGCCATATACCTTTTGGCAGAGCGGTATGCCTTGGCTTGCCTGCTTGCCACCTCCATTGGTATATGCTCGAAGGTAGAGGTAGGACGACCTCTTTCCAAAGTGGATCTGTCACAAAGTATAAATCCTCCTGGTGATCTCCTCCTAGACAAAAAGTGATACAGTCAGAGTATTACTTAGCTTTTTACCCACTATACGGATATCTAAATCCCAGCTTGCTTCTTGGTCCTCTGTTTTACCAGTTTAATAGGCAAAGTCTTATATCTATACTATCTATAAACTATTGTAAAGTAGAACAAAACTAGTACAAACTATTGTTTGTTGTTTTAATGTTTGTTCGAGGTAATCTATGGAATTTCTGATCTGTCTGACATAACCTTTACACTAATAGAAAGTTACTCTATTGCTGAGTCCTCTATGATATATTTCATTGTAAAGCCAAGTGAACAATTGATTGTTTAGATATTGTGAAATGTAACGATGTAACGTGAAACGATGTGTAGATTAATAGTACATTATGATACGAGTGTGCTATGTTGGTCATTACACTAGAGGCGGTATTATGCTGATAAGAAAGCCGAGAGCGTAATGACTAATAGCACAAGAGTTCCATTCGACTGTTTTCGTCACACTTGCGAGGAAAGAACAATATTTTTTTGATAATAATCAACCACACAGCGAAAACGTCAACAAACATTTGCGGAAAATGGCGCCCAAATCAGTAATGCGCGCGCAGGTTGACATTTACTTCAGCGGCATAAGAACTCTTTGTTGGTATTACAAAAAAACTGTAAGTATTAACCCGGCTATATTAAGAGTGCTTCGTATGCGTACGTCTAATTGCAGTCACGTACAAACTTGACTTTACCGGGTTATACCTATTATAGCACCATGTGCCGTAATGTAAAGTAAAAAGCACGCGTGTGTAATAGCTTGGATTATGAGCCTAAAGGCGATGTATTACGATCTACTTTACGAGCAAGTGAAAAATAATTGTAAAATAATTGTTGAAAATAATTGTTACGTGCTTGTATCATCGTTTATATCCTAACGCCTGGCGCTATTTTTATAAGATATACAACGGAATGATTGCTATTCTATAATAGGAGTCAAATAACCGAATGGTACGAATTATATAATATCACAAAACAATAAAGTCATTAAAAACAGAACCTAGACAGAACAGAACTTAAAACGTTACGTTATTAATTTATTATTACTAGTATTATTGACACAATGTATTATTATTAATTTATGACGAACCTCCTAAAATACCTCTATTTAATAGTCATCTTATTGTAAAATGAAGTCGTCCTCCTCTCTTCTACTATTGCTGCGCCCGACGTGGTCCATATGAAACTACATTTTGCAATACCTGTGTATACTATGGAAGCAATAAATATCTGAAACTGAATCTAAAAACAGATTCTTTGCAAATATATTATATGAATGATGATTAATGACAAAACTTTGCTAGCTCGATTAATCGTAATATACATTTTCTTTTGTTCAATTATTAGAAACTGCGTACCGATTAGGAAACCCATGTATTCTATGGTACCCATTTGTAATACATGGGGAGTTGTAATACCCCATGTATTACAAAAAAATAAAAAGTACTCTATCAGGTATCTGGTACCCATAGTACACTTTGCTTTTGCTTTGCACAAGCTTTGCTTAGTTTGGGGCTAGATGGCGCTGTGTGAAATGTCAAACAATAAATGTGTAAATGTCCGGTTTGTGGCGAAAAACAACTTTAACTGCCTTGTAGCTCAGTTGGTAGTAGTCCTGTGTCGGTCGGTCATTTTCGGAGATCTCGATCTTTCGTAATCGACGAGCCAAGTGACCGAGCAAAAAGATTCGATCAATACGTCGTTCATCGTTCTCGAGAACCTACAAATAAAAATAAGGCTTAAGGCTATTATATAGAGTTGAATTTTGCTAGGTACGCAATTTCACCGAGATTGATCGAAGAAAACCGAGACGAAACCGGTTGGTGTTGTATCAATCGCCGGTCATTCATTCGGTCTCAGTCTCTTGGTCGGTCGCAGATCGGAAGATAGTTATGAATGGGAAGGTGCCGCGGATCTTGGGCCGCGCGTCGATCAATCACGACCCGGGTCTTTAACGATTGACGACCCGGTCGGTCACGCAGAAAGCGCGATTCGATCGTTTTGATTTGATCAATCACGATCGACACAGGACTAGTTGGTAGCGTGTCTTCCTTCTTCCTTCTGCTGTTAGTTATCCTAAAAGAATAAAATAAAATAAATAGAGCTGTAGGGCGTGGGTTCGATCCCCATCTAAGGCAAACATTTATGTGACGAACATAGATCTTTGTTCTGTGTCTGTGTGTAGTATGTATAACAAGTATGTATTTACAAAAAAACGTGTATATAAGTATTCTATCAACTATCTGGTGTCCTTACTACAAGCTTTGCTTAGTTTGGGGCTAGATGGCGCTGTTTAATAAATGTCTATCGATATTTATTTATATATATCTTTGTAATTTTGCATATCCTTTGTGATTGTCTTGTGTATAACACGACGACTGCACAAAAAAAGGAAAGTACCTAATGTTTTCAGGGTTCATGTATGTATGTAATATGTAGGTGAGTTTAAATTTCTCCAAAAAAAAACTGAACAGTTTTAGATGTATCCCGTATCGTCAGAATCATTACATCATCCCTCGACGCTATATTTTTTTTATCGTTTTTTAATTGGGCAGTCGTGTTTTTTAATTATTCTATATTATGGCTTGTTCCATAAATAAAATCATGTCCAAGTTTATGTCAATATTTATTTGTTCCTAAAGCCATTCACGATTCTTTATTCAAATAGTATTCATTATTGTATGGCAATTTAATAGAATAGATCGTTTATTTTGGTAATTTTACAACCTATCTTATGTAAACAAAGTTTATTTACACCGTGTATCCTAAATTAAGAACCAAGCTAAACGCGGTAAAAATTAGTTATATTCCGTAAGGCGCAGGACACACTGAACTGGCGTCGGGCACGGGTATGGCACGGGCTTGCCGCCCCATCCTAATTTCATACTAAACACATTGAAATTAGGTGCAATTTAAGACTCACCGAGTTATTTTCATCGGGCGCGCTTGATCGGACTCGGCGTGTCCTAAATTGCGCCTTATTTCAATGTGTTTAGTATGAAATTAGGATGGGGCGGCAAGCCCGTGCCATGCCCTCGCCCGACGCCAGATGAGTGTGTCCTGCACCTTACACAGGCAGCATAATCGTTCCAACTACATAACTTGCTTTACCGTAAATAAATGTGACAAGTGTGGATAATTCCCGCTTCCAATCCATTATTACAAATATGACGTCGTCTTATTTTTAATCATTTTATCATGAGGAAAACTGTAAATTGTTTGAATATGAGTTTGAGACCAGACCGTTCTTAGTCCTCAGCCATATTCCGTCGCATTGCGAGTTCAAGGGCGAAACATCCGCGTAAAATACATAAAAACATCCCCAAAAGTAATCGAGCTAATATCTAAAGAGTCACAATCTCTAAGTGAAAACGTCCGAGTGATTAATTGATTAACTCTTTATTGTTCACACCAAGAATTACACAGAAATAATTTAATAAACTTAAATATTGGAACAAGTGGCGGCCTTATTACTAAAAGCAATCTCTTCCTGGCCACCTTTGGATGGAGAGGATTTATAGAATGCATAGAAGACGGGGTGTGCAAGAAAAGAAAAGTGTGTGAAATCATAAACATGTACCATAATATTATTCAACATAAAAAAAATTTGTAAAAATACATACTAATAAAAAGAGTACCGTTGAAACTTTTAAACTTTCGCGATTTGAACACATAATTATGTTTATCACCGGGACTTAGTCAGCTCGTGACCACGCCCATTGGAACATGGTCGAAACGTCGAGGTAAATAAAAATACATTTATTTGTGCGTGATTAAGTCCCGGTGATAAACATAATTAAGAGTACCGTTGTACATACCTTTACATACGTGCATTATATAGTTCACAATTGTTCGAATTTCGACTTCTTGTCGCTTGTATAGTATGTATGCTTGAGAGCTGGTGTCTTATCGTAGTTCAAGTCATTCAAAAAGTCGGCACTGCATACCGTGCGCCGAGTTTTTGCCGCGCGGACATTTTTATTGCACGTTTGTGACTCTATAGATATTAGCTCAATGCCAAAAGTACTCGATAGTTACAATATGCAACAGTTGCGAGATGACTTTTGCATTGACAGTGGAAGCCTGCCGGGAAATACATGACGTAGCAGCATAACAGTGTTATCTTAGCGGTGTGACACAGTTTTAGGCAATGTGTGAAACACAGAGCGTGTGTTGACTTTCTCGTCAAGAAGACATTTTGGGACGTGAATCTGTTTGGACGCTGTGTGATGGTTTTGCAAGAAAACGATATGTTCACTCTGTTGTAATTTTAAATAAAATGTGTAGAAACTGTTAGTGTCAAACTCGTCTAGTGAAACAGAATATAGTGACAGGCGGTGTCTTGTGTTGTCTGTGGTTGTGGAACTGTCAGTCTGAGCATGTTGAACGTTGCCTTTGAATATGACCGTAAGTATTGCTGGGAACGTATAGATAGAACTGTCCTAAAACTGCATCTAGAACCACCTACAAATAGGGTTGCCACCTTTTTATGGAGGAAATAACGAGCTTCAGGATTCGTTGTCAGCCATAAGACGTCCACTGCTGGACGAAGGCCTCCCAATAAAGGGGTGTTGCCATAATCCCCACGCTTGGCAGGCGGCTTAGGGATCGCAGAATGCTCGCTACCATTGACCAAAAGGTTTCAGGATTGGGCGGTAGTATATAAAAAGTATTTTCGTAGAAAAAAAAGTATCCCTTATATTTATTTTTATTGTATTTTCTAGTACTTCTGGCATTTTTCAACGATGCTCGATTGCTCGTTTTTGGAGACTTTATATAAGACTGATTGCAATATAAAGTGATGTTAAAATAAATACACAGCTTGTTTTTTATTTAACTTGGGAAAATGAAGTATATACGCGTACTTTATTGCTATCGAAAAGTTTAAAGTATGCAGACTCGAAATAACGTAAGATACTTTTCATCACACTTGCTCGTAAAGTGGATCTTATTACATCGGGTTTGGCTCATAATCCAAACTATTACGAAACACGAAATATATAATACACGAAATCAGTCATAGTCGAGTCCAAGTCATGCCCTAGTAAAGTTGTGGCGACTTTACTATGAGCTTCTGCGGAGTTTTGAAAACAACACGAAAAGACATGTTTCACCACATTATATCACTTGCCCACACTCGAGCATCTAATTCAACACTGAATGTATAAAACACCACCATTTTTAATCATTAATTCGCGAAAAAACCCAAGTTTAAGAAAATAATAGAATGCAACGACATGATTTTTCCGTGTTCCCGCCAAAACTCTCTCGCTGTGTGTTGATTATTATCAAAAAAAGTTTGTTTTTTCCTCGCAAGTGTGATGAAAACAGTCGTATGGAACTCTAGTGCTATTAGTCATTACGCTCTCGGCTTCCTTATCGCGCTCGCCTGCGGCTCGCGCGCATAATACCGCCTCTAGTGTAATGACCAACATAGCACACTTGTATCATAATGTACTATTATTATGAAGTACGGTTGGCAACCCTACCTACAAACCACACCTTTTCAGGCCGTCGAAAGCTGCATAGATTCTTAAAACAAGGCACAGTACCCAGTATTTTTCCTAGGACTAGATTATCGACAATGCCCTCGTCAAGAGCAGATATAAGCAACGATTAACAAGAAAAGTTCATTTTGCCTCATCCGGATCGCCGCCGCTGGCGCCATCTGCAAAAAGTTTTGCCTGTGGAACCTCATTGACTTGAATTGTATTATTACACTTGAAGTATCCGCATTGCGGTACTTTTTATCTTAAAATTATAAAAACACTCGTGTAAATCTGCAGTTTCCTATTGACATTGTTTAATAGCTTCGAGATATTTGTTCTGAGCAAATGTTAGGCTTAAAAATATTTCGTGGTACAAGAGGTTTTCTCTGCGTACATTTTTGCTAGCTAAAACTGACCAGGGGCCATTACCTCGTTTTTAACTTACCTTGTATGTTTTTGTCTTATTTTATCTACAGCAGAGAGAGGGAGCCAGTTCAATATAATATTTTTAAGACCGTACTTCATTCTCATTTTGAATCGAAATGATGATGATGATTCTCATAGACAGCGTAGTGTAAAGTTACAATGAGATTTTGTCTCGTTTTCTCTGCCGACGGTAAAGCGAGACAAAATTCAATCAAAAATGTTTTGACTTAGTTTTTCCTTATTTATTGGATATAGAATTAATGTGCGCTTTTGGGCTACTAGCCTTTTTAACTTAGTACTTTATGCTTTGGCATTTAGGTTCAACTTAGTTATACCAACTTTGGGAGTGTGTGAGATGTTGTTGTGTTGTTGCAGCGGAGGACGACTCGACGTCGCTGTACGATGAAGACGCGGCGGCCGAGGCGGCGGCGGCGTTCGCGCGCGCATGCGCACCCGACACGCAGCGGCTGCTGGCCGGCACGCGCGCGCCCGCGCCGCTGCGCACGCGCCTCACCGACACAGACCAGTGAGTACTACCCTTTAATCTACTCTACCACACCACACTATACACAAATGTGAATAGTGTGGAAGGTCAGATGTGCCATGGAAAAAGTTAATAATAATTGACTCTTGTCAAAAGGTAGAATATTATTTCATTTGTTTCGCTTTCAGGGTTGGTTCTATGGAGAAGATTATTCGCAATTATGAGTACAATAACCCCCTTTATAGCCAGATTTTAACTTAACTGCGGCTGTGGAGCTACGCGCGTTGACGCTGCGCAGTACAAAGATATTACTTGTACGTGCGCGGGAGCGCGTGGTTCCTCATAGAATCTCAAACCCACTTCTGCGTGGGTAGGCTCCGCACGCAGAGGCTTCACACGTTAGCTGCGTAGGTTGTCTGTCTGCACGTGTCTGCTTTTCCACTGAACACAAGCGGCGCCGGCGCACGGATAATTGGTGCACGATCTGCTGCCTCATCAACAGCCGGAACACGTCCACTGCTGGACGAAGGCCTCCCCTTTAATAGGGAGGAGTCGCCATAATCCCCACGCTTGGAAGGCGGCCTGGGGATCGCATAATGATCACCACCGTTAACTGAGATGACGCTGCTGCCTGTCCTCCGGCGGTTCTGGATGCAGTTTTAGGACATACCCACTACCCAGGTCAGCCGCTGTGAAATTACGCCGTTTACGCCTTGTGGTGCATTACAGCGTTGTGGGCGACGCATCCAAGCAGGCGTGGCCTTGCGTGGTCTGTTGGTGACGTCATCCAGCCACGCTTCCGTAAGTAGCGTGGTCGCGTCCTTGTCCTGGCTACACTTTCATACAAAGTGGACAACGTTTGTGGGGTGCGCGTGCATAGCAGTGGATTTGCGCCGCCTTTAACAGTCGCAATGCCCCACTCATGACGGTGTAGGACACTGATTTAAAATTGACGCTGTTGACTCACTCTCTCATGCAAATTGAATGTAGACTAATCTACCTAAGTTATGGGCTCCGGAATCTGTTCAGGGGCTTGATTTTTAAATACTTAATACGTATGAGCATTAGAATTATTCCGAAAGATAACACGCGCAAAAACACATTAGAACTATTCAAAAATTGCTGCGCGGTGTAAGAAGGCGCTTTACGCGTAGCATTAATGGTAATTTGTAGATAATCGCGGAACGCCTGGCTTCACTGCTGGAAACATCTAAAGCAGTGAAGATAAGTGCTTGTGCAATTTTAAACCACATAGTTCTGTCCTGTGCACGGCCGGATTTAAAGGTGTGGAGGCCCTGTGGCAACAAAGGCACCGTCATCATCATCATCAGCCAGAAGATGTCCACTGCTGGACTTAGCCAAGGGGTGGGGGGGCCACCCCTTAATAGAGAGGTGTTGCCATAGTCTCCACGCTTGGCTTTGGCAGTTGAATAGTATTTTTCTTGCAAGTTATTCAATAATTGATTGCTAGACAAATCAAATCTTCTCAGCAGACTAGGGTAACCAAACTTTTTTTATAGAATAGAAATAGAAATAGTAGAAAGATACTAACGAATATACCACTAATATCAATAAAAAGTATTCTCATTTCTGGACCTGACGGTATCTATTGAGATCGCTTTGATGGCGGGGCAATAGAATACTTACGGCAGACCCCTCTCTTGTGGAAGCCCCGGGCAGTTGCCCCAGTTGCCCTCCCTTAAATCTGGCGATGGTCCTGTGTCCTTAATTACAATATCAAAAATAGATATTGTTATTCTAATCTTAGGGTACATTTTATTCCAAACAAACAAACGAGCGTGTGGGATTGTCGCTGCTGCGCGCGTAACTATGGAGCCAATTATAATATCAGAATCAATAAGCACCATCATCATGTGACTCCTTAACAACTGATGTGGTTCGCGCTAGTCTACATAGGTATACCTATATACGTAACGCGTGATTATCGGTAAAAATAATACGTAGCAAGGATGTAAACAGCGTTAGCGCGCCTACGTTGTTTGTACGGTACTCGGCAATGGTTGAGTGACGGCGGGAAGCTCTTAGATCTATCAGTGCGAAGCTGCCAAGCCACGGGACGTCTTGCCCGGAATCCCAAACGGATGTTATCGAGAAACTACTTAGTATAGTTTGGCAAAACATCTTGAAACGGAAACCTTTTTACTATCCTGGCAACACTATGGATAATAAAGTTTGCGTTACATCTCGCCTGAAGTAAGTGACGAGACGAGCAAGACGTTCGCCTTGTGGTAAACGTCATGCCTGCCACTAACAGTAGCAGTGCGAGAATTGTGAACTTGCGAACACAATCCTGCGCCGCACTGCACTGCGCTCGTCACCCTGAGATATTAGATGTTAAATTTGTCATACCCAGTAATTTCTCTTGTAACAATGCCCTTCAAACCGGAACACAGTAATGCTTGCACACTACTGCTTGGCGATTGATTAACTGGCAAAGGTGTGGTACTTCCCCGGGCGGACTCTGCGGTAGAGTCCTACCACTACAAAAGTTAAGCGTTAAGCGAAATGCAGTGTACGATGGACTCTTGCTTTGAAGAAATCGCGATTCACTCGCGACTTGAAGACACCTATATTGTAGCTATCGGGAACACCCACTTGGGCAGCGCATTCCGCTGTAAGCAGTTCGCAGAAAGCGGAATCAAACCATAGATAAACAACAACAAAACATGGATCAACACTGTAGATCAACGGCAATATGCAAAAACCACATAGTGGCAACATAAAGTAGAGGCTGGCCGCCCTTGTTCTTAATTTAGCTAGGTAGGACTCGTCAACGACAAAAAATAAATTAACTACAAAGAAATGAAGAAAATAATTTTAAAAAACACATTTACAAAATAGTCGCGGACCACAAGGAAGAGGTCCACGGGTCGCGAGTTGCCGACCGCTGATTTAGATAACGTGGGCGAATAGATATAAGCGTGAGGTGGTTCATCCAGTCACCTTTCTCTGTCGTACTGCAGAGTTGTTAGACAGTAATTAACTTTAGTATTTGCGATAGTGGTGCCCTTATTATTTTTTCTTTTATCAACCTGTAAGTATATACTAGTTAGTATTTAATGCCGAGTTCAGACCTAGTGAAAGAATGCAAGCGATCGATAAAGGAAATAATGCCTGTAGAGACTAAAGACCAAACCCAATGTTTGTACCTGGCATATGATCTTATGCAGCCACAATGCCAGGAATTTCCTAGGATTTCCGACTGCGCATTCTGTAAATATACTTCTAATTTCCATGGCTGACGTTTGAAGCTTTTCAAAAGAATAAACATACTCTATGACTAACACAATAAATTGCAAACATATGGCCGAGTAAAAAGTCGATCAGGAGCGTACTTATTCATTAGGTTAATGATTTATAATACCGACACAACCGTGTTTAAAAAAGGTGTAGTATTATTACTGAAAGCTGTCTATGTACTCATCATTATGAACAACTTTTACTATGGGGCCAATCATGAAAAGAAAATCAGCTGTTCCATCCAAAAAGTTCATTGACCTTGGACAAAATGAATGGAACAGCTGATTTTTTTCGTGATTTCAAAGCTGGTCCGATAATAAAAGTTGTTCATAATGATGAGTTATTATTTATTCTGTGGTATAACTAGCATAACCTCCTTTCGGCTACCCTAACCTATGCGCGTTACCCTGTGTACTCCACCTAAAAATAGAATTGGAGTCAATGTTGCATTTTATACCCACCCATAAAAGCCATAAAACTCATACAACATTAAAAATACGATGAATTTGACCGTGACACAAAAATATTTAAACAAATCCTCCGAAATACCGTAAAACAAATACATAAAAAGTAGGTGTCTGCATAAAATGTTATTGATTCTTAACTC
This sequence comes from Erannis defoliaria, assembly GCA_905404285.2. Lineage (NCBI taxonomy): Eukaryota > Metazoa > Arthropoda > Insecta > Lepidoptera > Geometridae > Erannis > Erannis defoliaria. The sequence goes on from FR990075.1 coordinate 3,304,861, forward strand.
AAAAGACTAAGAATTCTCACATAATGAATTGGCCATGCCTATAAGGCTATAACAATGTATAAACGTCTTTAATGGAAATCGTGCTGAACGCGACATTTGCCGATTTGTAATGCCGCGTACAGACTGAAGTGGCGTAACGTACAATGTATCTGCAACGAAAGATTTTGCCGCACACCCTGACGCAATACAACACCCAAGGTAACACACGTTGTAAAAAAAACCGCGCAGAAGACATACAGAAGAAATAATAGTACTACCACGGTCAGTGAGTTGAAATAAATAGAGCAGTTATAGTCGAACAAAACTGCTATAAAAACTGACTAGAAGTTGCTTATATAAATATACTTACGCATGTTTCTATGCAGTTTGTGAAGAAAAGGACAGAATATGACCGACTTTATACGCCACACCTGTTGTTAGAAAGAGACAAATATCTAATTTCTCTTACGGCGTAATAAGCTACACAAGTTGATTGGCCAGAGCCAGCGCCCTCGCCGCGCCGGTGTGACTCCCTTTCACTCTCTCACACAAGACAATCTATCTATCTCGGCCATCCATTTCAAAGTGACAACAGTCGCCTTAGATAAAATTTTTTTTTTTCCCATTGCAATAAAAATACTGTACTATACGCGTGAAATGAATTTTTTTTTGTCTCTCACACTGCCTGTGTAGATTGTGCAGTTTCTAAATACACAGAAAGGCATTATATCACCATCTTTTTGCTAGAAAACATACGATTAGCGGCAGCGTATTACCGGACATTCGGAAGTGAACGACTGGTAGCGATCACGGCAATTACCTTGGTAAATATGGCGGGGGGGGGGACAACTCATCTACAGGTAAAAACATCTTAGACCATGGTATATAATATACTCCGGCAGGTATGACATTCCCGAGTGACAAAGGTCACGTGGGTGACACAAGCCTACGTCATCGACGTGAAATGACCAGTAGCCTGAAATCATAACTCCCCGTTTTATATCTGTGGGAATTCGATAAAACTATGTGATTTTGGTTGAAACGATAATATTTTAATAATTATATTAATGCGTGTGTAATCATTTCGCTTAAGCGGACACGAAATGATTTGCGTATTTTAATTAATAAATTAAATATTAATTTAATTAATTTTAGTCTGAATCACGCAGATTTAGAAGATCCTCTGCCCGCCACTGACGAATGGCTCTGACCTTAAAACAGTCTAGATTATATCCCTCAGGAAAAAGAAAGCCCTTTGAAAAATACCTTGTTTTATTCCTTGGCTGTATGCATGGGTGCCGGCAGCAAGGTGCAAGAGGGTGCACTTGCACCTACCTTTCAGGAAAAATAATATAGAAAAAAAGCATTTTTATTTAATTAAGTCACTGTTTGAATACAATCTGACGTCTAGATTGCTGTCCAAAGTTCGTCACTAAGGTTTGTATTCGATGAGCGAAGTATTTATTTATGCACCTCCCTGATTGTAATCCTGGCGGCGCCCATGGCTGTAGACTTAGAATCGCATTAAAGTCACAACATTTGGTATGATATCATAATTATATCTAACCTAATTATCCTTCAAAAGTTCTTTATCATAATAACAAACAGATAAGACAATTTGAAATAAACCCCACCAAAAATAAGCCTGTCATTGTGCCCCACATTATAAAGGAAAACAAACTAGAAACTATTTACACTCTCGAACCTTGTACCTGCAACTGCTGAACTATAATAATTAATTAGTCTGATAAAGAAGAATACCAGAATTTATTTGAGACGCAGTTGCTCGTTACTGTCTTAGGCAAACAGAGCAGCTGTCAAATAAAGCCGTAGTCAAACAATCATATCTCGCGGTCGTCGCTGATGGTTGACGTTGCGACAGCGTATCTACAGTGTGATGACAGCCTTATCTTTGCATACTTTACGATCACGTGTGGTATGAATAATGCGCTTTTATAAAATTTAATTAAAAAGAAACAACTGACTTCGTTTTCGACTATAGGCCGATTCAAACTTAATGGCGGCTGTGAACTTACGCGCGAGACGCTGCGCAGTAGCAAAAATTTAGCGTGCGGTGTGCGTACAATAGGGTAGATGACTGATGTTTATATCGTTGAAACCAATAGCTTTGATGAAGAATTTAAGTAAATATAGTAGGTATGTTTATTGAAAAAATAATTTAAATCGGTTAATAATGTTCTGATATATGAGCGTTTAAACTTTTTGTTAGAGACAACTCTGTCCCTTTCTCACAAAACAAAACAAAAAATTACCTCACGCCTTACTTGTCACAAAATATAATTAATATGGCGTACAGAGAAGTGACGTCACGATTTGCTGTTTCGCCTCTCTGTCTAGCATGATATTAAAATGCTAATAAGTTGCTTATTTTTATCAGATTTTCATTATTTTTTTCATGAATCAGCTATATTTATGGGCCACATTTTAATAGGACAATAAAAAAAACAGTCATCTAGCCTATTGCAAAGTCTCGCTTGCAGCGCACTTCACAACCGCCATTAAGTTTGAATCAGTGTTACCTGGATGATTTCTAGTTATTATGAGTTAAAACCAAACTACTGAACCGGTATAAAACCCCAAAAAGTTCATTGGTACGGCCCGGAGTTTGAGTTTGTCTCCCGATTAGATTACCGGGGCTTGCAGAACTGACTGTGATAGTGGCGTGGCGCCTTTATTGATTTTTACTCGCTTTTTTATCACCTAGAAAATTTCTATGGATAATAAGCTTTTTAAAAAAAATACAACCGACTTCAACTTTAAAAACTGGATGACATCTTCATATTTTCTAGTAATTTTGATATGAACACCAAACTACTGGGACCACCTCTGAAGAATTATCTACCAAACAAAAAAAGAATCATCAAAATCAGTTCATAATTGGCGGAGTAATCGCGTAAAATATATACAAAAATAAAAAAAGCAGTTGAATTGAGAACCTCATTTTTTGAAGTCGATTGAAAAAGGACCTCTTTAGTTCTTAATTAACTAATGTGGGACAATCCCACAGGTGCTCTCGCACGCATAACTTTTCACACAGATATAATACCTGACAACCGATGGGGAAGAAAGGTTCTTGAGTGGCGACCGCGAACCGGAAAACGCAGCGTAGGCGCGGCCTCCCACTAGGTGGACCGACGACATTGTAAAAGTCGCGGGCAACCGGTGGATGCAAATGGCAGGTTGTCGTACAGTGTGGCGGTCTAAGGGGGAGGCCTTCGTTCAGCAGTCGACGTCTCCGGGCTGATGATGATGATAATACCTACCAACTTTCGAACGATAACTCGTGCGAAAAAGAAAAATAATGAGTGAAACCATCCAATTATTCCACAAGGTTTATTCGAGTTGTAACATAAATGCGGAACGCCTTAGTTTAGATTTCAATGTGTCAAACACATTGTACTTATTTGCCGTTATTTGTTTGCTGTTTAAACTAATAACACATCAGAGAAAAAAATATCTTGACAAACAACGCTCTCGCGATAGCCTATCTTAACAAACCATAATAGTAAAAGTTTCTTTCGTCATTAATTTAAAAAAAAATGCTTATAATTTGGCTTCAATAGAATAAAATAAAAATGGCTCGTTATCTGATTTTGTTGTTTGTTTTATAACGAGTATATTATAAAACAGCAACAGTCAGGCCATGTCAAAGACACACGGATGATAAATTAATTCTGACATCAGGGACCGTACCATGAACGCTTATTGCGGGTCCGAATAGGCTCAGCTGCCGACGCTGCGCAACTGTGAATTTTATCACCCGGCAATACAGTCAGCGGTCGCGCAGCGTTGGTAGCTTAGCCTATTCGGACCCGCAATAAGCGTTCATGGTACGGCTCCAGGGCTGCTTACTCAGTCTACTTCAAAATATATACGCTATTCAAATTACGACTCAACTCACAAATGTAGGCTGATTTTGCCTCGTTAGCACCCCTTTGGTACGATACCCCAAAAAGTATTATCTTTCTTACTTACTAATACACACTAATATATAAATATCAAAGTGTGCATGCTTGGATTTTTGTTACTCAATACCGTAAAAACGGCTAAACGGATTAGGATAAATTTTGGTTTAGAGGTAGCTTACTCCTTGGAATAATACACCGGCTATACTATTTATCCCAGGAGCCGAACTGAAGGCGTGGGTCACTGCTAGTAACCAACTTCAAAAAGGAGGAGGTTCTATGTTCGACGGTATGTATGTTTTTTTTTTAATGTATGTTCACCGATTTCTCCGTCAATTGCGGACCGATTTTGAAAATTCTTTGTCTTATTTGAAAGGGTATACTCCCGAGGCGGTCCCATATTAATTTGAAGTCGGTCGAGTTTTTTTTTCAAAAAGTTACTTGTGAATGCAGTAACGTAAAATGCCAGAATGTCTATGCATAAAGGACAAATAATATACCGCCATGACAGACTATCAAAAAATAATAATTTATAATCGATTCACAATCACAACTGACGGAGACATCGTTGGACATACATAAAAAAAATACGTACAGTCGAACATAAAACCTCCTTCTTTTTTGAAGTCGTTTAAATATAGCTGTAATTACCTTGTGCAAGCGACTTGTTACTGCGATAAAATGCATAATTTGCCAATTATGTGGTTCTTAATTAATTCAAGTTTTTAGTATGTTGGAGTAACTTTTTATCCACGACTGCAAACTGAATACCTGACCCTGATAAGGTTTTAACGCGCGCCTAACATGCAATTATGAAGTTAAATGTGCATAACCTCACAATAACGTAATGCTATAATGTACTTATTTACAATACAATAGTTTATTTATAACATATCACCAAAGTTACGCCTCATATATATAAACCGACTGTTTTCTTTTTTAATATTATTATTTTATGTGTTATGTAGGTATAGATTTATTAACCAACTACTTACTTTAGGAAATAACTAGCACCAGCGGGATATCCCACAATAATATATATACTTACAAAGGTATATATATATATATATATATATATATTATATCACAAAACCGGAGTGCAAACTGTAACCCCGCAATACAGGTTATCCTAGTGTGGGGGACAGGGATCCACGAAGGTCCATACTTCAAAATGTAATCATTAAATATATATATAGGCTAAAAGTATGTACCTATAATTTTCAACATTATATATAAGTTTTTTTTCATTTTTTTCATATATTTTTTTTCATATTTCACACAAAAATAATCACTCAACATAATAAAATAATTATAAAATGATCATTTATTTAAAAATTTGCTTTAATTTCATAAAACAAATTCTGCGGTAGAAGGTGCATCTCCAATGGAAGCTGGTACTATTCAGTTGCAGATAGCGATCGTTGTAGATCGTTTTACTCACACGAAAAGTAATTATGAGCCAGGAAAATTAATAAAATATAATATTTAGGTAAATCTACCAGCCCTCACCAGACCAGCGCATTAGAGTTTAACCCAATTCCCATTCCAACGTAGGCCTCCAGAAGTAGGGTTTTAAGAATAATGCAGATCACGTTATCAATACAGACAGATTCAACACCAATTTTCTTCTTAGCGGAAATTAACGATTTAAGGAAAGTTTTACCATTTCAGTGGCATTGTCCATGAGTAAAACCGCCATTAAACACAGCCCATATTGGATTACGGATTATAAATCTCGAGGCTCGGACGTCAGTCGCACTGCGGAGCGCGTAAATATTAGCCAGGAGCTGACATGCTTGATCTATGGGGCCGTGATCTATCTTGTGCATCACGCTGACAAGAATCTTCCAGAAATATGATGGAGAGGTTTTAGCGCCAACGTCAAAAAAGAATGCTGTTGCATTATGTTTTTTTATTCGTCAATGTTTGTTTGGATGTGTGGTGAGTGGTGACACGTATTTTCTCGTTTGTTCCCAAAAGTCCGTAGAATCTATAAAGTTTCCATAATTTTACTGACCTGTACTACTAAGTAGTATAGTATTATATTATCTGTGCTTGTAATTTGCCTAGACTTACTTACTTTTCCTTCTTGCTTGACATCGAATATAGTTCAATTGTTCAATTTCTGTTCATACATACTATTCTTGATTCAGGCCTTCAGGAGTTCTAAAGATATACTCGTAAGGTTCGCAATGAAAGATTACATGGACGAACAAACTAGAAGTAAGAGTATACTTTCAGACAAAGCGTATTGTTATACCCCTTCACAAAGTTTCGCTCACTCCACACATGTATATCATTTGATAGTTTCCCTAGTATTCACTGAAACTCATAAACAATGGTATTTTCTTATCTTGCTATAGCTGTCGTGTCACCTATGAAACCGCTCCCTTTGTCATATACAGGAAACTCGCTGTCATTGATACGTACGCCTCCTCTAACTAGTCTGTAACCATTGTCATCGTCGCAACTAAAACGTTCCCTCAGAACAATGGGACCTTGGAGTAGGGAAATTAATTTGGAATCGATTTCATGTCGCCTCGACGTCAACTCACTCGGTAGACCGGGGAAATGAGATTCCCTCACGCCTGAACAGGATGTTTCCACGCGCACTGTGGAAGCGTCTAATACTTACTTAGGTGAAGTTAGAACAAGTAATGGTATTGAGCGTTTTAAAATTATTTTGGAATAATGATCTAAAGCTTTTTTTACTAATGATCCTTGGCAATCACCAGCTTCAATCATGCGGTTGCATTTAGATCGTCTTTTCTCTTACTGGTTTTCTATTATATTTACACGATGGCATATTGTATATCATGCGTATTTTTTTTGTGTGCTCTTCATTGAGCTCTCTCTCAATATATCTCTCTCTCTCTCTCTCTCTCTGTCTCAAATACTCTCTATTATCAGCTGATCATATAGCAGTAAGAACGAGGACCCCTTCACCATCAGACCCATCAATTGTTTAAAAATAATGAGCGCCATTGCTTTGGTGCCCTGGTCTTTGTTTTGTCACTCAAAGTTCTGGGTACTGTTGTAATGGTCATGGAATAGAGTCATCTTTTACATTCACGAGAGTATCATGTTCGTACATTATTACTTTCTATAAAATTATATTCACTGGAATTACCTAAAGTCAAGTCGTAGACTAGTTTCTAGTTTGAACTCATTAGATTTAGTTTATTTTTAAAGATCACTTTTGAATGCACATAATAACTAGCTTGTTTTTTAAAATGGAAGATTATTTTTTATTTCTTTCGATACTTTACTGATAGATCTGAATTTATTAACGTCACGTGACGTTCAAATGCCAGTTGATTTTGATTGCGACAGATCTATAATGAACTTTGATTATATACAGAGAGAGCTAGATCTTCCAAGCTAATGAGATAAAATAAAGGTCTTTACATGTTTAGTGTAACTATACCCTTTTGTAATTTACTTAGATATGCTAGGAGAGGTCGTATCGAATTAGATCAAACTTCAGCGAATTTGGGTCGAACTTTATTCAATAAACAGGCCGAGTTGATGTGTTCCGATTACTACTTAATCTTGGGCTGGTTTCTAGGCGTGTTTGCCTTCAGCTCTAGGCAAGTTACTAATCAACACACGTTATGTATGTATGTGACTCACTAAGCACATCTGGACTAAATTATTCTATCAGAAGAATGCAAGGCTGACAAAGGCATTCTAAGATTTTCTTGTATAGAACAACTACAGTGTGGTCATACCGGAACATTATTTGGGATATGTTTTTATGTTGTTTTCTCTTTCATGATCTGACATTTGATGAGAAACAAATGTTCGCTAGCTGATATAATGTCGTCACGACTCATTTGTCGATGTTGAAGATAACTGGTGACAAATTGTAGTACCAGTGTGCAGACTTGTGGGCCGATCGATCGGGCATCCACCCGCCTTGAGTGGGAGCAAGGGCGGGCGCGGCCCAGCCCCCGCGCTCGGTCGGTTCTTTACGTTAATGTCTTCAATAAACCTTTGGTATTGCCAGGTAAACTCCGTAATGATCTCCCTCCATCTAGCTCCCTCTTATTTTCAATTTGTTTTAACTTTGTTAGTTATGTAGTCTTGGTTTTGGTTTGACCGTCCTTCAAACCAAAATCAACCAATCCTTAATCATCATCTATACAGTCTTCCTTATCCCACTTGTATAGGTATCTATCTCTCTTATACCTACTACGCCATCTGCCTCGGTTCTTTGCAATCTTGTCCCGGTTGGACCCGCCATTATCACGATATCATATATGTATACATTACATGTTTTTTTTATTTTATTTCATACGCTGGCATAAAGGAAACATCAAAAAATAGAAGAAATAGTATCACACCCTAATCGTCTCTTTGATAAGTAATTATGGTATCACGTAAATAAGGACAGTCATATTCAGCTTAACATCTGGCATACCTAAAGTCAATGTCGTTGAAACCGTGCCAAAATTGTATCAACAGGTTTTCTTTCCGAATTTGTGACTACTGTTTTTGTATTTATCACATGATTTGTGATATCTTTTTCATATTTAATTTGCTTGAAGTAATTGTAATGAATAAACTACATATTAAATTCCCCATATTTCCTGTAAATTTACCCTATGAGAGGGTGTCGTAGCGCGCATCGACAGCGCGCCGCTCTCTTAATTCAGTGTTCTCGCGTCATTCGAGTTGAACGCTCGCTCCTACCGCTCTGTTTCCGATCGCAAACAACCAATCTCATGTGCAAACATACCAACCGCCGCTGAAACAGTGTTTGTGTCTATAAACTCATAGGTATTTGCAGCAATTGTGCTACCATCTCTAAATTATATTCAAGTAACGAACGTCTCCGTTTAATCGCCCTGAGAAATGTTACCAAAAGTGATAAAATCTCGACCGTGGTGGTTCGATTCTTCTTTCCAAATCGTATTGATCTTAAGCTGGTGAATAACAAAGCCTTACAGACAGTTGAAGTCGAAGTTCACAGTCAGCGATCGTTGATGGTGTATTTTTAGCGGTGTTTTTGCAACGTGTTCCATTGTACGTTGGCCTCTTGTTATTGTTCCGTACTCGTGCTGGGATTGGTTTGAACACAAGGAAATGTTTTCAAACCTGCTGTTACATTTTTAACTAAGCATTTTCGTTTGATATGGTCTCCTTTTCTAACTAATTCAGGTTTCAGTTATTGCTTATTTAGTATTACAAAAGACACATGTTTATTTATGTTTTTTAATCCTATAAACTTATCGTTTTAAAACTTCAAATAAACCCAGTCAAATAAATAACATTGCATGTTGGAGTTTAATTGTTGCGCTAATCTTGAAAACGCGATAATATTCAAGTATTTTATTCAAATAGTTCCTCGAAATAGTTAGCAGATAAATTAACCACAAGCACAGTTAACAAGTTAGAAAATTAAAACAATGCCTCCAGTTTTCGCACTTTTCTATTGGAAAACATTGTGAACTGTTCATTAGTCAATATCGCGATCTTCCGTCGGTTTCTTGCGTCTACTTACCGATTTATTGGCTTTGTTGTCCTATTTCTACATCTCCAATTCACAGCTGGTTTAACGATGATTACAAAAAGACATAAATGTTACGACTACTGTCGAATTCTCGATAAAATTTGCGTAGATTATACCTACGTTTCTTTATTTTACTACGTCTTTCTTGGTGCCTTCATTTGAAATTAGAAACCCCTTACTTTATAATCTATGTATTAAAATGTCATTCTCGAAACGAATACCCATGTACATTGCACATACAATTAATATGTATTTCGTATCCGTTTTCCAGCGTAATACTTTCTTGTTTTGAGTGAGTCATGTTAACATTACAATCAGTACTTATGACATCACTTGACCCTTTCACCGCTTAATATTGTTGGCTCATCATCAGCCCAGAGACGTCCACTTCTGAACGAAGGCCTCCCCCTTAGACCGCCACATTGTACGACAACCTGTCATTTGCATCCACCGGTTGCCCGCGACTTTTACAATGTCGTCAGTCCACGTAGTGGGAGGCCTTCCTACGCTGCTTCTTCCGGTTCGCGGTCGCCACTCAAGAACATTTCTTCCCCATCGGTTATCAGTTCTTCGAGCGATGTGGCCTGCCCATTGCCACTTCAACTTGCAAACCCTGCGAGAAATGTCGTTGACCTTGGTTCTTTGGCGAATATCCGTTCGCTAAATAACTTTCATTAAACTATTATAATAATAGCTTACTTTTACTGTTTACTATTTATACCTGTCTCATCACCAAATTTTGAGAGCATTATGATAATGTCAATACTATCCTTGATAATATAACTGCAATCTCTATTGATACAATATCAAAATCTGCAATACTTTAAAAGAGTTACTAAGGTTCCTTGACAGCTTATAGTTATAGTAAGTAATATAAATATAAAAGTAATAGGTAAGTTGGTTTTTACAAACGAGTAGACAAATGTAAGCCCTCGTCTAGTCTCGTCTAGTCTATCTCGGGCTTACCATAGTCACGAGTTTGTAAAAACCAATCCGCACGAGTGACATACAAAATTTTACAACACATTTGCGAGAAAACAGTATTAATTAAGCAAGCTTATTATTATTTATTATTATGCAAACGTATTGAGAAAAAGCGCTTCCAAGCAGGTTCGATCATTTAATTTATTTATTCTCTTAATGTGAAACTCCTTAGTGACATACTTATATATTTATATGGAAATAAAAAAAATACCGTAAAGTTTACGCACGGCGCTATATAACTAGGCGTGCGGTAAAATCGCCTAGTTGTATGGTGCGTAATGTTTAACTTTCGAACGATGTTGTATACAGGCTTCGTAAATGCATTTTTCTAGCAAATGTGTTGTAAAATGTTTATTCATATTGAGTAAAATTTAAATTTGTTACTTACTTTAGCTAACTTGGTTCTAGAGAATGTTTCGAATTTCACAAAATAATTTCAGCATGAAGGCCGCGGCTTGTCAATTCGATATAGTTAGTTGTCTATTCTATCTCACATGATTTGCTTCCGACCTACGCAATTTCTGTTTTACTGGTAAATAATTTGCTCCGTGAATAACACTGATATCGTTACATTTTATGCGTAGCTCATACTTGATGCGATATCTTGTGTAAGTACTTCCTTCCTGTATTGGCTGTTGCATGGCCACTACTATGATACCTATTTAATCGATGCGCCGCACTGTTACAGTTCTAGTTTTGTTCCCTGTTTATTAGCATTTACGCTTGTTCTGTAACGCGAAATTGTAATGCGCCGTTAATGCTCTTTGATGTCGCATTTCATTTACCTAACTTTAATCGTATCAAAGGCAATTTCAGTACGCTATAACACGTATATTACATCCAATTACTCGCCTGGCGGTGCTGAAATCTCGTTTAATATCACTTCTATGTTATACTTATTTGCATTAATGAACAGAAAAGATACACTAACGTACGTTTTATTACTGGCGGGACTTTCATTTACACTTGCATAATGTTTTATAAAAGCAGTTTCTTTTTTAGACACGATATGCACTATTCTTGATTGAAAACAAACAAATCTATTTCTATATAAGTGTTATTTTATGCTATTATGAGTAACTATTTGTTCAGTAGTTGATTATAATTTATAGTCTGATGCAACGTTTTATGAATCATATCGATTCATACTGTTTTAGGTGATCAAATCAAATCTTAGATAAGTGTACCTACTTGGCGAAAAAAACAAAACCCTGCCTGCAAAAATGTTGTAATTCCGGATATAGAGACCAACACAAAACCGGCACCCAAAATCTATAACATTTTAATAACTGATAGACTTTTTACTTTTGAGACTTACATGGTGCATTCATACTCACATACAATCGAAAATGAATACCTTACTTTTGAAGAGTCGGCAAAACACAATTACTCCGCAATAGCTGTTACTTTGTGACGACTAATTTTCAAGTGTGGTCACTGCTTCTGCCACATTTTATAGATATTTTCATTATAAGTATGTTCATTTGGGATGTCCAGAAGATATTTGCAACTAAGCATTGTTAGTTGCGCATCCCGCATGATTCATTCAGATCAATCTTCAGACGCAAGATCTGACGTCAGAATAAAATGTACGCAATTATTCACTTCCTCGTGATAATGCTAGCTCTACGCAGTTTATAATCATGTTGGAAGACAATTCACTTTTAATGTTCATTATTGCAACTGAAAATAAATTTGCGGTAAACGTTGTGTCAACTTCGTTCATTCATTCTAATGAATGAACGAAGTTAACGCTGTGTTTAAATTTCACTGCGGGTTTTGTAACTGAACCAAAAAGGATTTTCCCACAAAAACGAGTCACTATACTTATTCGCAGAAGTAAAATACATAAATTACGTTAACAACCCTTAAAGTCGACCTTGCAAGAACTTCGATCACAATCTTGAAAATAATCCTTTACAGTGCTCTATATTTAGCCTTATAACGAGCTATTACGGCGACCGTGGAAATCCATTTGTCTTTACGTCTAGATATGTTGGTGATATCATTGTGAACCCGTCGCCATTCATCTTCGCCTTGAGTACTAACGACAGCCTCGGTAATTGTACTGAAGGGGTTATTTACTTCATTGATCATCGTGCTCTGATGGTTATGAATACTGGCACGAATAAACCACGGAATACTATAGCCGGCTGATATTATGTGACCTATAAAAGAATGGGAGCAAATTTGACTTGCTATTCAGCTATCTGCTAAGTAATGTAATCGGCTGAGTAAAACAAATGTTGCGTTATAAATTCGTTGTACGGTACTTACATCACTATCATGCATTACCTCGTCAATGATTACAGTAGCTGCTTTCCGTATACATTAGATAATACATACATCTGTCTGAGAGCTATTAAAAGCAAACTGGCACATAAATTAGAAACGTGAGTGTTTTTTACCGCTGTTATTATTCCCGGAAGACAGAAATAATTCGGATATGGAGTAAACAACCGCGATATGTTTACGTTTTAGAGCACTTACGCAAATCTCTTGTAAATATTTTGGAGATGCAAAAGGTTTATTGGAAATTCAGGAAGCGTTTTCATTTCTTGTCGTGCCATCATCATCCACATCTTGCTTTATTCTATTAGCATAGGAATCTCACTGTGTTGCATATCAGCCCTGTGTCGTTATGCCATTTACGTCCAAAATCGAAAGATCGTTTAATTTGTATAAAAATATATAAACCATACGACTAAGAAACTAACAATCTTTATATTTTAGTGAAGTTCTTAAACTTGTAACCTGAAAATTAGTGAAATTTATACACCGTGCAAGTAAATAGTGATTTATAGTATAAAACTTGCTAGCTCATTGGCATTGCTGATAAGTCCCATGTGTTTGAAACAAATAACTTTGAACTTTATTGAACTGACATAAGTGAAATTTTACGAGTGCAAGATGGCGATGGATACAATGGCAGTAGAACTGCCCGATCTAACAACTCACGCGCCGCCAGTACCTATGGAAGAGACTGCGGAAGAAAAGTAAGTAAAGATATTTCTACAAAAAGATTATTGATAAACTTCGAGTAAGCAGGTGGGTTCATATTATATGAATCATAATGTAACGCACAATGTTACTCCTATTATTGGTTCGCTATTACCTTTGTGCTGTTCAGCTGCCTTTCTCGGTATAATAATGGTGTAATACCAACATATAAAACATATTTGCCAAAACGTGACCTCATAACATAAGTTGCTCCTGAATTAGGTTATATAGACAGTGTCGTATTTTAATAATAATAATAATAATCATTTATAGATTATGATATATGAAATTAATATTGAAATTAAAAAAACATTAGAACATTAGAAACAAGTTTAGAACATTTTAGAAGAAGAAGACACATTTTTATATTTTGAATGCTACTTAAATCATCTTTAATTTGAAAATGAAAACGGGCAATGATTAGTATTGTTTTTTTCTTTATTATGTGGTGAACATCACATTATGCAATACAATATAACTTTAAACTGGTTTCACTTGTTTAATCTTGGGATTTATTACGATAAATTCTCGCACGAAGCTTGCTTTGGCATCTATAGGTATAAGGTGTTGAGTTTGTAATCAATAAATATTGTCATTTCGCGTAACGTAAGTAATATTCAATTGTTTTTTTAATTCTCAGAACATCACATCATTATCATCCACAGCCAGTCAGGCTGTGGATGATAAAGATGTGATGTTCTGAGATATATATAGATCAGCACATGACTCAGGAAGATAGAATAGGAAAAGAGACCAAGAAGTGGATATCCACTTCTTCTAGTTGTGACCCGCGATGGTGTATTGCCGGCTCGTCCCAGGTACTACTTAACGTGTTTCATGTTCAGTGAACCAATCGAATCACGTGCATGAACATGCGTGAAACAACACCAAAGCTACTGAAATATTCACATACGGAATTCCAAATTGGTTTATGGACAAAAACTACTGATGGAAGCTATTTCAGTCCGGTTTGATGACAACCGACACGTAACTAATTGTGTCTAATTATAATTCGCCTCTGATCATTAATAAAGGTTGTTGACAAAGGAGTTAAGCAAGGAGTATGTTTGGTGCCATTATGTTATTTTCAACCGACTTCAATAAAGGAGGTTCTCAATTCAAAAAAAAGTTTTTTTTAATGTTACGCGATTACTCCGCCATTGATGATTCTGATCTGATTGATGAACTGATTCTGATGATATTTTTTTTGTTTGGTAGGTAAATTTATCAAATACGGTTCAGTAGTTTGGTTTTTATTAAAATATAAGTTGGCACTGTGAATTCATCGCGTTGCAATATGGTTCGCAGTCGCGCAGCGCAGCGTCGGCGGCTGAACTCTGAACGGTCACAGACAGAATAAATAATACTACTTCGTACTTAGGTTCGCGGATTACACAGTACGACCCCAGGACCTTGCTTGAAAGTCTTGGATATGCAATGGCCATAGGGTTATCTCTTATGATCACTAAAGCATCTTATTGTTCGTCCAATTATTTAATACCATAAAATAGTTGTAAACTATTATTTTTAAACGAATGACCCTAAAAAGTCAACGCGTGACTGTAATTTGTAATAATTGTATTTGTATGAAAACGGACGTGATTTTGACACATTTTTGTTTTATTTATACGGGATTACTCACGTTCAAACCGACTATAGTTTCGAACACATCGATCATATTTCGGTGATTTTTTTCAAGGAATGAAAACAGCCTGACGCGCGTACGGCCGCGTTCCGCTTCGCACTGGTTCACATATCACGTAGGTAAAGTAGTTGGAGTATCCCAATTAAATAACTTAAAGATAAAACAAAATTGTTGGTCGTTCTACTTAAATACTTAGGAGCTGTTCGTTAGTTTTCCATGGTCTTTTCACCTGAAATATCAAAATTACAGATCACGAAACTTTAAAATTCGAAAAATGCGAAAGCAAATGTGACAGCAAATTTTTTTTAAGCGCCATTTAAGTTTATTTCATTGTTTCTAAGAAAAGCGGGTCGCTAATTAAATCAACTGCCATGCCACATTACTCCACAAGCAGAAATACTACCTACCTATTGTAATTAATCTGACATACCACGTCTCAAAAATATCCTTGACGCGACTGCTGTTAATTTTTTTACGATCATTTGCATACAATAAAAACCAAATCTGCGACACAATTAAACACACGGAATGAGCGCTGCTTCTCAGTAAGTAAAATAAGCATGAATTCATTGGGATCTTTACTGTTTGTATGACTTTGAATAGAGCCAAAGATATTTTTCAGGAATAAAAGACTGCCACTGTCTCGGCCTCGCGCATAGGGTTCCACCACCAAATCTATTGCCAAATAAAAAGATTTCAAGCCCTTATATTTAAGTAATTTATTTATTTCCAAAAACACAAGCCACAATAAAAAGTAGAAAATTAAACCTAAGAAAATAACGTAAATTAAAATCTAAAGTTTAAATAAAAAAATGACATTGAGCATTTAACTAGAAGAGACGGGACTTCCATACATCGAGTCAATTTAATCGAGTCAATAATTCATTTTTTTTTACGAATTTGTGTCGCATCTTGTAGCCAATATAACAAGTAAGTACTTCATTCGCACCACATGGGTACCAACCAAACAAACGAATAGGGTTGTGACAGTCCAGCTTTTATCGATAAAATGTACCGGCTAATGCACAGGCTAAAAAACCCTTTTTTATATTTTACCGGATAATCCATATTACAGTAACGTTGAAATTAGATGTAAGCAAAATGAAACGCAATTTTATATTCAAACTATTTATCTAGGTAACATTAAAATACAAAATATAGTAGCCAGTCACGCGTGTGAAATCCGAAGGCACGCACCCGCGCCGCTTATACAATTTTTCAATACCGAATCGCGACCATGCTAGCGCGCTATCTTCAGCATACGCCCTGAAAGAAACAAAAACAATCATATTATGGGGTGGTGATTCTGTTCTTTTTATACGATTTTGTTCCCAACGTGACGGCGGCCTCTCCACGAGCGCGCCAAAGCAGTCCAAGCCACGCCTCCTTCCGTCATGCAAGCCCGTCAATACTTTGGAGGGGAAGCGTTATTACATAAGTAGGCTAGCTGTTATTTCATGCCCTGTTCATATTCCACCGCCGATTAAACTAATTGTACTCCGTTTTGAGTTATTTCGTATTCTCTGGCGTTTCAATTGATATTCAGAACTGACATAATTATATAGTAAATTTATTTTCATAGCTCTATTATTACTTTGAAAACGTGAGTAAGCCCGTATAAATAAAACAAAACTCCTTTTCTATAAAAAGTATGCTTGCGTTTAACCATACATAATAATCACTAAATTATCGGTTTCTAAGTTATCGATAATTTTGGTACATCACTATCTTTGTTTATTTAATGTAAGCAATCTTTTTAGTTCTAATTTATATGAACGTTTACTGCCGTATGCGGCTACAGAATGTAATTTGATGCTTACCGGGTCTCATCCAAAGGAAACTTGGCCATAAAAAACCTTTTATTAATTCCAATGCGGCAGGTTCTAAACCCGCAAATTTCGCACGTAACACTCCGCGGTCTTGGCGGCATATCACTCCAAGCTTACCTACACTCTTAGTGAACAATATCAAGCTATTAGATAGTTCGGGTAACTATTAAAAATGTAATTAAACTCGAAAGCAAAAAAGAAAATAAACAAACGGACAAAGAACGGCGAATGACTGGGAATGAGCGAATGAACTGATGACCGATGAAGGGCGGATGGATCTTCCCCCGTCCCACCCCGCCTGCAGGCCGCCATTATTTGCGACACAAATTCCTTACAAAAATTCAATTTGTTCGTACTCGCGTCAGCCTGAAAATGAGGCGAAAAATATAAAATTTATAAAAAAATTGGCGTTAAATTGTTAAATAGATTCGCTCCGGGCCCCAAACTAGACAATAAAGCCCAACGGGTGCCCAACTATACCCTATCTACTTTCTTTCTGCCTAGCTTCCCTTTCCTACTGTGTTTCCTCCACTTCACGTTTGTTAGCGTCCTGCATGGTGAGTTGGTTGGCCCTCGTGTTGTCTATGAGTAAATAGAATACGTGACATCATACATAACTAATCAAACCTAAAATAATGCATGACAAGTTAAAACACAATTGTTAGATGGCAAGTTGCAACTTTGTTTAGGCGTGACAAGTTATACCTTTTTGGAGACGTGACTAATTACTACTAATTTATTAAATTTTTGGCACATGACCAATTAGACCAATTTCTCTGCGTGACGAATAGTGTCCTGTATCTCTCTTAGAACGTCAAGCCATCGCTGTTTTGGCCGGCTATAAGGCCTTGCTCCAGTGCCTACAAGGTTCATTCGCGCTAATGTACGGCGTGTGCGTGTACATACATACCCTTCAGTACTATCTCACCTTTCTTCTTCCCTCGTTCTTTATTTTTTACTCGTTGTGTATGTACCCCTATTCTCTCTCTATTACCTAAGTAAGCACAGTACTCTATATAAGCTGAAATTAATCAAATCAAGCACTCCTGTGGCTTATTGAAGTAGCGACGAATCGCGAAGTCGGTTTTATTATCCTGGGTTTTCCAGAAACACCGAATATGTTTTCTTTCTATGGCTTTTCTATGTCCGCGACGTAATAAAACTTCCATTTGCACTTAGAACATGTAGATAAACTGTTCAGTAAATGATTGTGGAAAAGGCGACTTGTTTGTGCTCCTAGTTCAGATGATAGCTGTGTCCGCCTGAGTGCTCGAGGGCGGGCGGGTGACGTCACGCGTCAATGGGCGGGCGGCGGCGCAGCGGAGCCAGACGACCCCCGCCCCACGCCTGGACATACCTATTTACTTGACCAACTTAACTGTGAGCTGAGTGAGGGCGCCACCATCGTAGTTTCTGAGCTGCCCCTGAAAATGTTTAGTTCCCATGAATCTGCTAACTTTGCATAAGTTGGGAGTCGTGTATATCCCCCGGTACAAATTGAATATAAAGGATATCTAATGTTGGGTTTCCTTTAATTCAATAAGCATTGAAATCCGTAGCAATAGCGCGAAATTTTGAAGTACAATAAAACGCAAGCCGAAGGTATTTACTGTGATCGTTTGGGAAAAACTTACGTTGGCCGTGAGTTATTCGCAGTTTTATTCATTATGCTGAGTGTAAAAGTTTATTGTTAGACTCATATAAGTGAGATTTTGGTTGAAATCCCGAATGACCTCTACGGATTTTATGTACTAAAAGTAAGTATAGGTAGCATCCTTTTAAGGGCATATTCTGTACATCAAAACAAACAACTTTTACTATAGGGCCAACATTGAAATCGCGAAAAAAATATCAGCTGTTCAATACAAAAAGTTTATCGACCTTGGGCAAAATGTATAGAACAGCTGTTTTTTTCCGCAATTTCAATGTTGGCCCTATAGTAAAAGTTGTTTGTTTTGATGTACAGAATATGCCCTTAAAAGGATGCTAACTGATTAGAACTAATCCTGTATAGTTAAATAATCGTTTGCAAAGTGTGACGTGGCATTTACGTCAATGGGGTATTTTCGGTCCCGTTCGGATATTTTGGGAAAGTTGTAAATCATTGGATTGGGGGCGATACGTGCGTATTCCAAAATAAACTTTGGTGTTAAAAATAAAAATGCATTATGCAGAAGCTATTTAAATCACTGCACACGTGCACTAAACATCCTGCTTTGTCGGATGAGTCATATTGACCGAGCGATGCAAAGATCTTGAACACAAATCGGATGTTTGCGTATTCGTTCGACAATAACTTGCGACCTTTTTGTAGGCAAATAGTTCAACAAACTATATAAGTACAATTTTGAAGTTCCAATATGTTTTTTTTCTTATTATATTTATTTATTAAGAACACCAAAAAATAAAAAGATAAAGATATTATCGAAATTATGGCTACAATAAAACTGGAAGTATAATAACTTACAAAATAACAATCTATTTACAATACTTAAAATAAATATTTAAACTATATACTAAAAACTACTTATTTACAATAAAATATATGTATAAATATATATTTTTTTAAATACCCTAGTACCTATAAAACAAACACGCCGTCTAGATCGCCACCATGCGGTAGGGTTCCCAGGATGCTGGCTGCATTACCCGGTTGAATGGCAATACTTAGCCTCTGGGCAAAGTATGCGCCAGCTCTGAGGTCCCCTGAGGCGAGGACCAATCTCTTGGCCAAATCTTTACAAAATCTTTTAGTGTCGGACGACCACGGGCCCAAAGTTTCCACAGCCAGCAGCGCCACAAAGTCATAATGTGCGCTTAGCTGTGAATAGTTTCGATGTTTGAGTAGTTGGGCCTGTTCGGCCGCGGCCCCGACACTGCGAGCGGAGCTGCCGACATGGGACGGTGCCAGGGTATCTACGCAAGTGGCGTCCCAAACCAAAGCTCGGCCGAGACACCACGGTACCAGCGTAGCACCGTCCGGTCGCTTACCATCATCCCTCGACAGTCCGCTCGGTTCCAGTGTCGAGGGCACGGCCGCCGTGGATATGTAAATATTATAAAATAACATAATTCGATCCATTTACGATCTATTTAAGTATCTTTAAGGACTGGAATATTTAAAAAAATAGAGGTGATTTAAAGAAATATTTTTAGTAGCTTCCCATCGATACTTATCGATGATAGGTGGTGGTGATGGATAGCTTAACTATTGACACTATTGCATACACACCAAGAATTACAAACAAAAGAAACGTGAACTAGAAAGAAGTGTAGATAACAACTGGTGGCCTTATCGCTAGAAGCGATCTCTTCCAGACAACTCTATAGCGTAGGAAAAACGTATGTAAGAACTCTAAAACGAGATTGATTTCAGAAGTTATCACACTGGACTATAGGGATAATAAAAGACCCCGCACTCGTATGAATATAAATTAAAACATACCAACTCATTATAGAATACTAAATGCGGCCCGCGGTGTAACTCGCGTGATGATGAGAAACGGTGTCGATGATGATGATAAAATGTAACCTATATGTTATTCCGGGAAATTAAGCTATCTCTATTCCGAGTTTTATCCAAATCCGTGTAGCTGTTTTGTTGGAATGCGTACCTTTATAAACACACATACCGACAAAGTTACGCATTTAAATATAATTTTGATCTACCAACCAAACTTGAAATGTTAGCTTTTCAATGAGCATTTGTTTTCGCATTACATTTAATAGCGGTATTGCCATAACAAACATGTTGTTTCCTGTTGTATTAAGTGACTGAAGTAATGTAGACACTATTTTGTTACGTTTAGAGAATAAATTACAGTACTTAGTTTAGTATCAAAATTGGCGTGTTTACATGATGAGGACAATCGCTATGTTATTTATTTACTAGCTTTGTTGTGTTTGTTTAGGCTGTGCGTTGATATATCAGTCAGTGAGTCAGTCAGGACGTTGAATTTTATATATATAGATAATATAATAATACAAATGTATAAACTTAAAAAGCGTTCTCGTTTTTCGTATTTCATGTCTTTCTTCTCGCAATTCCTTTAAACGGGTTGTTTCCAAAGTACTTAAACACCTATTTATTTTTCAAACTGCCTTACGTTACTTTTGCCATTTTGTTACAGGAATTATCTCTTACCATCAAGATACGTCTTACTCGTTTCATTATTTGGTACTGTAATACAATCCTTTTTTTTTTAAACACCGTCTGCTCAGCCAATCAAAATAATTGTAGCCAGTGTCACAGTATGACGTAAGGATTCTAACGATACGCCTTATATCCAAATCTGCTCAGGCATTCAGAAGTAATGGTGGAATAATGAAACTCATATGAACCCTGAAAACATTACACTCCTTTTTTTGGGCAGTCGTGTAAATAATGCCAGCCCTGCTGCGGCTATAAACTGGACGTCACGGAATATTGACACGGTTCCCTGAAATAGAAACCTAGACGTAATGACGATGAACTGCCAATTTAACTTGACCTCCTTTGGCTACGCACGTGGATACAGAATGGGGATAATCTCGAGTCCCCGGAATGTGGCCAAGTGGATCCATGGTAGCTATCCGGGCCAAGGGCAGTCCGAACGCATACGGGACGACATGAATAAAAATAAACGGTATTTTAAATTTAATAGCTCCAGCTCAATTTGTATCGAGGTTTGTTTTGTTTTGAACAATTTACTTATAGTTTTCAACTCGTAACAGTTTGTACATTACTAATTTATTCTTATTTTCTCGTAGTTTAAAAAAACTTGTAGCTTCTTCAAGAAGAGATCTAAAGCTTGCTAGCCGGACTGTGAATGGTAAACGGTTTTAGTGGACGCAGGTGACCAAAACTGGTCTGGTTCTAGTAGGTCACCAGTCGCATCATTAAATTGGGTCAAAGAAATGCCTTTAGTAGATATCCTGGCTCAACTTAACTGGGTCTGGGTGACCCTAAATACTTTGATTCGATTTAACAGATGGCCTTTGCGAACACACCAAGCCTGAATGTGTTATCTTATCTATCGTAGGTGAACCCGAACTTACAGTTACTGTTTATGGTAAACGTCGTGAACAACTGTTCTTGACGTAGGCGGCTAACTCGAGAATAACTTGTATTCCCTTGTATATTGTTTCAAAACTACAACTACTTTCTGCTTGTCAACAGATACGAGCGGCTTCTGAGGCGCGCGCGCACAGAAGACCTCAGCGAGGTGTCCGGTATCGGGTGCCTCTATCAGAGCGGCGTGGACCGGCTCGGCAGGCCCGTCGTCATCTTCATCGGCAAGTGGTTCCCCATCGGAGATATCGATCTGGATAAGGTGACCACTTTTTTTCCATAAACGTTTTTTTACACTTTATATTTATTCTGCTATTGGTATACATAAAATGTCGAAGATCTATTCTCATTTAAGTATTAGAACTTCTCTCTGAGCTCAAGTACTTGGATGAGACTATCTGGTTACCAAATTTTAGGATCATCGACAATGATATAAAAAATATATGTAAATAATGTAAATCTCCTGACTGTATTTATACAGTAATGTTTTCAAGTTTCAAGCTTAAATCGGGTTTCTAGACTAGCATGCTCCATGGTAAAAAATCGATTAAAACTTCCCGTGGCATCAGGCTAGAAAAAGTCTTTCGACCTTCGATTTATTTTTACGACGTTTTTACATTTGGGAACGTATTCCTCGATGAGATCACTCTGTTTTTTCTTCAAAACCCAATACTGTTATAGATATCACCTTTTTACGCAAAAATACGGCATTAAAACAGGCGCCAGGTGACTACGGTTACTTTTTAACTTTTTATCCTCGTTGAACCTACGGATCTCCGTAGGTATTGAATAGGCTAGATGACTGCTTTTTTTAAATTGTCCTATTAAAATATGGCTCACAAATATAGCTGATTAATGAAAACATAATAAAAATCAGATCAAAAATAAGCAACTTATAAGCATTTTAATATCATGCTAGACAGAGAGGCGAAACAGCAAATCGTGAAGTCACTTCTCAGTACGCCATATAAATTCTATGCTGACAAGTAAGGCATGACGTAGTTTTTTGTTTTGTGGGAAAGGGACAGAGTTGTCTCTAACGAAAACTTTAAACGCTCATATATCAGAACATTATTAACCGGTTTAAATTATTTTTTCAATAAACATACTATATTTACTTAAATTCTTCATCAACGCTATTGGTTTCAACGATTTAAACATCAGTCATCTACCCTATTATCTTCGCCTACGGTCTCCCTAACAGTAGAGTGACTCACTGACCCGGCTGCTGCATTCCAGGCGCTCCTGTTCCTGATCAAGCTGCTGGACCCGATCGTGCGCGGAGACTACGTGATCGCGTACTTCCACACGCTGGCCGCGTCCGGCAACCACCCGCCCTTCTCCTGGCTCAAGGAGGTCTACACCGTGCTGCCTTACAAGTAACTACTACTGCTCTCTACTACTCTCTATACCTCATCACGTTCCTGGACCCGATCGTGCGCGGAGGATAAGTTTACGCGTACTTCCACAGTAGTACCTAGTATAGTATTATGTTATCTTTGGTAGTACCGTGGCAGATTCACTCTCATATATAAAACGCGTCGGATCGTAAATGTATCTACAACTACAACAGTGTAATTTCAGTGCAAGCTAATTTGTACTTTATTTGTATTAGACAATGTCGATTTTCCACTGAATCGCTTGGCTCATTAACGTCACGTTGCTCGTTGCTGGGTGCGTGCGCCTCAGCACTTAAGTGTAATATCGACACTGTTCGGTCGAAGATGGTAAACACATAATCCTGCCAGAACACACCGTTAGGTGCTTGGCGGCATATTTTCAACTTGAGGTAGATAGCCAGCCGACTACTAGAAGCGTCCTATCATCATGCAATGGTTCCAGTACGATGTTTTTCGTCACGCTGGAGCTCAATGTTGAGGTTTGAACCCATCCTGCGGCGTACGAACCTAACGCGCTAACCACCATAGCTACACAACTAGAGACTGCTTTCGTGACCAATGTATGTATATTCTATAGGTCACCAAGGACCGGATGAAACTGGTATAATTCAGCTTCAATCAGAGTAATCGGATTAGTACCGGATAAAGCGTGCGACTCCGTGTCGCTTGTATGGCTTCTGACTTAAGGTATTGCGTTTTACAAAGTGAATTAATTCGCGATGACGTTAAGTTTTATCGCAATCGATGGAAATACGTACCTGACTGACTTCAGAGGCATTAATAAGGTGTTATCCTATTAGTTTTCCATTAAAAAAATATTAATAAACAATTGCGATAAAATGTGTTTTCTTTGCTTTACAGATATAAGAAGAACCTTAAAGCGTTTTATATCGTTCACCCTACGTTTTGGACAAAGGTAAATATGTGTGCGATAACATTTTTTAAACTTAAGTTTTAATATACAATAAATTTAAGTACTTATTCATACATTTACTTTATACACATATACATTATACACACACAACTTATCTAGGAACCAAGTCTTAAGAGTGCGCGAAAATAATGCCAGAAAAATATCAGATTTCACCCGCACGTCTTGCATTAGTTTAGAGTCGAAAATCGCATGATATAATTGATGATGATAGTGACTTTGATGACAATTTAGGTGAGATTTTGTTTAATTATTCAAAATATAGGCATGAAATAAAAAAAAGTTAACGGTTACTCTGCTAAAACATTAGTCTGGCTGTGTAATTCGTAATAAATAATGTGGTGTTTTCGCTGATAATTTAGAACATTTGAATTAAAACAGTTTTCTTTTTGTTAGTAATTTGTAATTTTCTTTTAAACAAACCAGATTATTTTCCAACATTCTATTCGGTTACTCGGCTTCTATAGGGTTTTCCTCTATCTGTAGTATTTTTTAATCTGAATATGTTCATTAAACGACGTGTTTAAAAATACACCTTTTACATACTTTTGGCATTGGTCGCCCCCTTAACCTTATTTATCACATAAATGTACACCAGCCACATACCTACACAAATAACAGACATAAGATCCACGGGCGTAGCTAGCTTTCACATGGTTGGTCCGAGGGTACAAAGATAGACTATTTATTGCTTGCGGGGGGCGGGGGACCTTAAAATGCATAGTGGTCACATTTGTGGCACATAGCCACTTTAAATTAAATTCACTATAAAACCACATTTTTCAATCACTAACGAAACCACACTTAATTCGACTTTAATAACTAAAAACTTTAACTTCAATATCGAACCACGCATTAAATTCAACCCCACTAACGAAGCAACTTTTACAGATGATGACGTGGTGGTTCACGACATTCATGGCGCCGGCGATAAAGGCGAAGGTACACAACTTGCCTGGAGTCGAGTACCTGTACTCGGTGATGGCGCGAGACCAGCTCGAGGTGCCTGCCTTCGTCACAGAATACGACATGACGGTACGTAGCCTTCTTCAGTTGCTATGGTTCATATTTTGGTGAACCAGTGTTCTTGACTAACTTTTGGTTCATATTTTGGTGAACCAGTGGTCTTGACTAACTATTGGTTCATTTTTGGTGAAACGTTGGTCTTGACTAATTATTGGTTCATATTTTGGTGAAACGTTGGTCTTGACTAATTATTGGTTCATATTTTGGTGAACCAGTGGTCTCGACTAACTATTGGTTCATATTTTGGTGAACCAGTGGTCTCGACTAACTATTGGTTCGTATGGTGTACCAGTGGTCTTAACTAACTATTGGTTCATATTTTGGTGAACCAGTGGTCTCGACTAACTATTGTTCATATTTTGGTGAACCAGTGGTCTTTACTAACTATTGGTTCATATTTTGGTGAACCAGTGGTCTCGACTAACTATTGGTTCGTATGGTGTACCAGTGGTCTTAACTAACTATTGGTGCATATTTTGGTGAACCAGTGGTCTCGACTAACTATTGTTCATATTTTGGTGAACCAGTGGTCTTTACTAACTATTGGTTCATATTTTGGTCAACCAGTGGTCTCGACTAACTATTGTTCATATTTTGGTGAACCAGTGGTCTTTACTAACTATTGGTTCATATTTTGGTGAACCAGTGGTCTCGACTAACTATTGTTCATATTTTGGTGAACCAGTGGTCTTGACTAACTATTGGTTCATAATTTGACGAACCAGTGGTCTCGACTAACTATTGGTTCATATTTTGGTGAACCAGTGGTCTCGACTAACTATTGTTCATATTTTGGTGAACCAGTGGTCTCGACTAACTATTGGTTCATATTTTGGTGAACCAGTGGTCTCGACTAACTATTGGTTCATATTTTGGTGAACCAGTGGTCTCGACTAACTATTGGTTCATATTTTGGTGAACCAGTGGTCTCGACTAACTATTGGTTCATATTTTGGTGAACCAGTGGTCTCGACTAACTATTGTTCATATTTTGGTGAACCAGTGGTCTTGACTAACTATTGGTTCATAATTTGACGAACCAGTGGTCTTGGCAACTAATAGTTCATGACTGATGAACTATTAGTCCAAAACTAGGTGAATCAGTAGTCTTAACGGACTATTGGTTTACAACTTGGTGGCTAATTACTTGAGGGGAAGTGGTTCAAACTTGGTGATTATACAGTCATCTTAATTAACTCTTGATTAGCGACGTTGTGGTCGTCTTGTCTTAGTGTTTAGCGCATACCTAGAAGATTTATTCTTACCATTGAAAACGTAGGTGAGAATGTGGTCAAACGCGTGTCTAGTCTGTTGTAAAAAAAAGTTCTATATCAGGAAAGAATGAGGCTGACATATTTAGTATAGCCATACGAACCACCAATAAAAGAAAGAAGTTAAAATATTCACAAGATGAATCCCGTCGCGGAGCTTAGTGTGGGCCGCACGCCGCAGCAATGTTGTAAATTTGATATATAATTGAATTTGTTTTTTATTTAATTCCAGATAAACGGTCTGCATTACTTCCAGCCAGACTCGAGCACCACGTAAGGCGCGCGCGGCTTGCATTACAGTTATTGTTATTCTATAGACTTCTACGGGCCTAGTGTTGCTAGCATGACTTTTAGGTTTTAGGAGTTTTCAGATTTTATTAGCCAATGTAGAAATGTTAAGCCCCGATATCCTTCTGGCGTTTTTACGCTTCTACCTCCGCCTGTAATTGTTTTTTTAAGTTTCTTAATAGTTCCGTGTTAGAGAGCGCGAGAAGCCGGTAAACATCCTTAAATCCTTAATCCACTCGCGATTATATGAGAAAGAGGTATTCATCGTCGAATTTTTTATACATATCGACACTCGCACCGTGAGCTAAGCTTGACAACTTGGTTTAGTTTGTGTAGCCTATGTTCCTTACTCTAAGAAATGGTACATATCGCAAAATCCCACGAAACGGAGATCGCGCTTCACTGCGTTTCGCTCATTGGCTGACCACTTCAACACTTTCTAGATTTTATTAGTTCCAAATTTTACCGCTAGTGGCGCTATTGTGCCACAATTAATAGCAAGCTCTATGTTTACTGTAAAGTCGAGGCGAGGCGTGAAAGTACGAACGGCGTAGAAAATACTACTCTTACCTGTTCGACATAGGTGTCAAAATTGCCCCGTGACTTAATACTAGCAAATAATGTACCTACAAGTAATTTTCATCTTACGGTGAACCGAGTACAGTTGACTTTCCCACGCAGCATACCCTTCTCGCCTCGAACGTAATGGACGTTGAACCTAAGACATGCTAGCAAATAAAAATTCTAATTCAAAGGACCTAGTCACTACTGGCGTAACAGACTGTCGATTGAATTAGTTTAACTAAGGCCGCTGTTGTACTTTATTGTGGGTTTTATATAAAACATATCAACATGCCTGGTTGCGATCTTGTTACAAATCAAAAGTTATTTCATTTTTCTATACGCGACCATTGCTTACTGGGTTAAAAACAACCTCTAAGTGCAAATAGTAACGGGATTTTATCCCATGAAGTAAAAAAAATAACCATCAAAAAATTATATACAAAGTACTTGGTTTGCTCCACATCGTGTTATTTGGCTAAAAGTATTGTCAAATATAAAATCCACTATAAGACTTGTTAGCGTTATGTAATTGAGTATTAGCGGTGCATTTTTATATTGATTCGTAAGATAATGTTATTAGATGTTTTCAAAAGTCTGTATTTTATCTCTCGCTACACTCTAAATGTGAATTCCACCTAAACTTTGTTTAATTTTATTTATGTAAAGCTACGCATGCGCTATTTTCGTAATTATTGTAAACAACACTTTTAAATGAACTAATAATACGTATACTCCGTTTTTTCTCATGTGACTAAATTTGTAAACAACATTATATAAATAAATAAAATTAAAATCGGAGGACAGTTTTCACACAGCGCCATCTAGGCTTGATGTTTAGCCCCAAACTAAGCAAAGCTTGTACTATGGAAAACAGATAGCTGATAGAATACTTATATAATTATTATTTTTTATAATGGCGGATTCGAACCAATAACAGCTCTTAGTTTTCTGACAAATGTCTCTAATTGATTGGTCGTAAATCCGTCATTGTTGTTTACATATTCAGGTACGTAAAAAAAACTATAGTTAGCTTACGTTATCTGAAAAGTCTACTTCAATATAAGCTTGACAGAAATATTATTGTAAAGTACTATTTATTGTTATAGTGTAATTATGATAGCACCTGCTAAATCTGATTTTCGTATTACCTATCGTTTGCTTACACATGACGTATACAGAGTTATGAGTAGGTACCGGTAGTGTTAAGTCAAAAGAGCTCGTTTCACTAGAATATAATAGAAACTGTTTATTGTCCTCATCCTCATCTTTTTGAACAACTTTTATAACCTTATACTCGCTCTCAAACAACTATGGAACAAAGGTTTTTTTGCGAGTTTATCCCATAAACAGCTGTTCTCAATGATGAGTACAATGGTCTTCTTTCGGATTAGTACTACCGTTCCACGTAACCCAGTAGTGTTCACTGTTCACGCCATAATGTCTCCTATCCTGCACACAGGGTATTCGGTTAGCGCATAGCGACAACAATGCTTTACATACTTAACGCCCTTCGTCGCGTATACAGCTGTCTTGTTCGCACATTTCTAATTTTTTTTTAAACTTGGCTCAATGAGTGAAAATGTAAAAAAATTACACATTCTTAGATGAACTCTATAGATAGGCCCAGAGTCGGCGCTTGAGTCTACTATATATGCACATTTTGTATGTTGCCGTCTCATGCATTCACCACAGTAACAATACAGCGAACCAATTTTACTAAAAAGGTGTGTATTTCGCTTGTTATGTGTAAAAATAAATGTTCACGGGCCGAACAAGCAACTGCAATAAAATGTTGAGACATTGTTTCACAACAGAATCACGGTAAAAATAACGTAAAAAAAAATAGTAATGTGCGGAAAAAACAACGGATGGACGGTTATATCGCCTTTAATCATTCAATATCACTTAAGTCTCGTAATATCTAATATAATATATCTAGTATAGGAAATAACATCATGTGATTTATCAACACCCGTTCTATTATTTTTGTATCAACGGTGCTTGATGGTTTTATGCGTAATGAGATTTTTATTTTTACAGTATTTAGGCTTAGAGTTTGTAGGTATCGTAATATTAGATCGGTTATGTATAATATATTATAGTATAACACTGTTGAAGTTTTCGCCTTTCACTCCCACATTAGCAAAGATTGTGGGATATGTATGAAGGATTGATATAAATATCATGTCAATGATATTCAATGACAGTAAAGGGTGGCTTTTATCACTTTTATGGAAGTAACGGCTCTGCCATGATTGCGGTAGCAATTTTTGTCTTGGTAACATACGTACATAGTATAGTGAAATTAACAAGACATTCAGAATTCGATGGAGATTCATTTTAGCAGCCAAAGAGAAGAAAGCAAGCAAGTTGAGTAGCGAGCCAAAGTACAGAGCGTATCTGCACCGACGCTACTGTGAGCTATTCGATGGTGAGTCATTGAGACTCAGCAGACCCCGTAAGTCCGCTAGTTACAGCTTGGCAAAATTTCTTGAAACTTGGAACTGGACGGTTGGGGTCATGTCAGTAGGTGAATTCATTCCACAGACCCCCAATATAATGTATGTGATTCATTCAATCTACTTCCTCTGACATACTAAGGGGTAGCTAGTATTTAGAATTATATGCGATAGTGGCGACACTTTTTACTTCTAATCTTGCCAGGAAATAACTAACCTTCAAACCGGAACACAGTAATTAAAATCAGTGGTTGCTTGCTACATTTAATATTTTACCGCAAATTTTATGGATAAGTTGTAGTGACAAGTCCTGGGTAACCGTGTTTCTGGCAACTGGAAATGTCAAGGATTGCCAATCGTAGATTCTAGCGAACACACTTGTGTTGTTTCAAAAGAGTGTTGCCAGTACTGCCGCATTGTTGCTTTATACATAAGGTGTGTAGACCTGATATATTTTTAATACAAACACATTATATTTTCTTAAACCATTGTGAGCGTCGATTGTTAGACCAAGTGTATTATATTCTGTTAATCAGTGTGCCACATTTTTGAATAGCTATATAGATAGTATATCAGTTCATGTTATCAACACTATCTTAGTAATTTTATTGGAAAATATTGGGCCTCCCTTAAAAACTAGTTATAATATAGTTTAATAAAATTGATGGATGATGTTACATAATATTGCTCGCTTCATTTTTGTATTGCGCAGAATTCAATGACCTTTCTTAAAAACGCCGCTTAAATCTCAGAATGCAACATTCAAAGATTCAATATTTATAAAGATATAAAATTACTGCATATAGCTATGAAAATTCGCAGACAGTGAAATAACTAAGAATAACATTTACAATGGTTTAGAAATATAGAATTTCGATGCAAGCTAGTTTTCATTCATAAAACTGGGCATAATCTGTAATCTAATTTTTAGGTACTAAAACTTGGTTAGATCAAAATGTATTTTTTTTGCTGAACTTTTGTAATGTTATTCTCAGCGATTTCGCCGACTCCGATTTTTCATTTTCATAGTCAGTGATTTTATATCTTCATTAAATGGTGAAATGACCGAGTGAGATAGCGGCGCGCAGGTTTATGAGCCTAAAAATGGCGTTAGTTTTACTGCACACTTAATTTTTGTATTATGGTGAAATTAAATGGTGTTTGTTAACTTAGCAGTGTTTTTAAGTAAGGCCCCTAATGGTGTTTGTTAATTTAAGCAGCGTTTTTAAGTAAGGCCAATAAAATATAACTTTAGTTCATAGAATAAACATATTTGTGACATTTCAGTACGGTACCTTTTTTTATTTGTACCTATTATAATTTGTATTTAAACAGATAAGCTGTTTTTTTTTTCTGATAGTATTAGGTTGTTGATAAAACCAAGCAAAAAAACAATACATTTGTTTCTGGTCAGTTTTTATGGTGTATTATCCAAAACTATAAACTATACACAACGCTTAGTAAGTGAAGGCAAATCTCATGAGTTTGTATAATTTGTCTTAAAATATTTAAATAAAACACAAAACTTAGCCACAGATTGAAAACTTGCAACTACATTTCAATGTCCTAGACAGCTAGCAATTTAGATAACCGTTTGTAAAAACTGAACATGTTGATTCATAGCAAATTCTCTGCATAGAGTTACACAAGAAATGTGATCAAGAAAAATACTAGTTAAGTTTCATATTTTATTAAATATAACGTTAAACAAATTATGTGAATATGTAACGAAAGAATAAAATTATTAATTTACTACTTTCTGGGTTTTCTTTACACTCAATTTTTTTGTGTTTTAACAAAGATCTTATCTTACAAACAATTCAAGCGTCTACCATCCACGCCTGAAGTACGAAAAAGAAGAAAATATACCATTTTTAAAGTCATGTGTTGACAGAGAAGTATATTCTTTCTCTCTCTCTCTCCTATTCGTGCCATCCATCCATCTTTTTCTTCAGTTAGCCTCAGAACATAATTATGTATAGAGCAACCAACTTCCTAAGATTCTCATTGGAAACCGCCTGAAGGACTTTCTGAATATAACTAGCAGCTAATTCACAGAAAATGTTTGTACTCTAGTCATTGTGTTAAAGTTGAGTGGCCAGGGAGCTCAAATGTTAATAAGTTAATGTCCCCATGATTCTATTATTTAGCCACTTCTGCTGATAAATTTGGCAGATTTCATTGGATGGTCGGTTGGTCTTTTGGTTCCATTGACTAGACTGATCCTTGGCAGTCTGGTCCTTCAAGCTGGATTTCAAGAATAAATGGACCGCAACCTAACTGCCATTCTCTGCAATCAGTATAAGGCACTAAAATCCATAACAAAGTCCCATTGACCCAATAATCCTGGTTCAGATAAAGAGCTATAAAACATCATGAATTCAAAACATTTTGAGCACAATCTAATGAAATACATACATGAATTCTCTTAAATACTGTTTATTTATGATTAAAAATAACATTTAGAACTACTTTGAAATTCTAAATTTGTTCAGTATATTCACAACTAAATGCAATGCTGGGTACTTGTTTGCTGCAGTTAACAAAGTCACTTTAAGTACAGTTAGTACATTTGATAACACAAATCCTCCAAGAGCGCCGAGGTAGCAAGGTATGGGCCATTGCTGCCAAGGAGTGTTCCAGTCCAGCGGGATGACTACAGCCCCAAGCCACGCGCCGCACACTGTCAGCAGAGCGTTGTTAACCAACATCTCGAATATGGTGTCTCTTGCATAAGTCTTCACTCCAAATAACAATTGCATTGATGTCTCCACTCCGGAGTGAGCAATTAAAGGAAACACAGTTAGTAATGTCAGCAGTGTAGACAGCATTAGTGTCTCTTCATGACAATCGAGCACCGGAGCTCCAAATAATATTATCCCGACAAAAAAACAAAACATGACCCCGAGTAGGAATACGAATGATTTCAATACATCACCCACTCTGCTCTTGCTAGGTTTGGTTTTCTTACCATGAATATCATTGTTAGCGCTCAGGTAGAAAGATTTTAACAGTTCAGCGATAAAAATCAGCACCAATATGTAAAATGATGTACCATTGCCAACTGAATACAGTAACCCTTTGTAAGATATCACAGTGATAATACTGGGTAAGTAAATGCATGTCACCAAACTAGATACGGTTACTCGTCTTAGTTCCAATTGATTATTTAAAGAAAACATGATTTCTGTTAAATTTACGACACAGGCAGTTATTACAATTTAACGTTGATGATTTTATTTCAGCATTTTTAGTCAGGCGATGCTGTTACATTGTAACATAGAGCAGAGTAATATACTGGGTATTGTAATAATAGCTGAGCTGACTGTGATTTGCGTCAAAATTGACAATGTCAATTTGAAATATTATAACCTTACGTTGTTTTTTTTTTGTTCTTACGCCCACAAAGAGATTAGTAGCTTCGCTAGCATTACACATCCCATCGCATGCTGCCGGCAACGTTAACCTTCAAGCTTCTGCAGGGTTATTCACAACTCAATCGGAAAGGTGTCCGTTCGGATTCATATTATCCGTCCCAGTAATCTACATTCAGCACCTCTATTCACAACTCAATCGGAAAGGTTTCCGATCGGATTCACACTATCCGTCTCTATCATCCTAAATGTAGATGAATGGGACAGATAGTGTGAATATTGTGAATCCGATCGGAATCCTTTCCGATTGAGTTATGAATATACCCCCAGGATTACAGAGACGGAGAATGTGGCTCCAAACGGAAACCTTTCCGATTTAGTTGTAAATACTTGCAAATGCATAAAGTACGACGCCATAATTCTCTCAGTAGAAAAAAGGAAAACACCTGACGTCAAAGAAATAATATATTTCTCTGCCTGACGTCGACGTTGAATTTTTTAAACTACAATTTTAGTTTGCCAGTGTTTATAAAGTGTAACTTTTAACCCCTCGTCGTTACTTTTCTATTCCAGTTACTTTACTTTTCTTTCACTTACTACAAACTATTTTAGCATATTATTTCATTTCACTTTTATGAAAATATGTGAACAAAAGCAATCAAAATAAAATTAGGAATGGTAAATATACCTAGGTTGTTGGGTGGGTATGTCTTTGCGTGCATGCTAACGATGCTTACTTAACATAATAAAAATTGAGCGTAGTTAAGCAGAAAGCGACCAACCCAAGTTTTTGGCGAAAATGAGTTGTAATGCCTACGACATAAAGTTTACTCTAATCTACATACTCCGAAGACACGTTTCTTCATAGCTTACTATGATGTCAAGATATTAAATTGTTAAATAAGACCACTTACCATTATCAACCATTTTAGGCGTTGGTCTAGCAAAATATCCAGAAAAGTGGAATTTGTGGTAAGCAGAATCCGACTATCGAAGTTGGTCTGGCTTCTGCAAATTTCGTTTATGATGGAATACTTCGCATTTCTTATTTGCAGAAGCCGATCATCGCAATGGTCTAGTTCTGCATAATTGTGTTTGGAGAATTATGCTATTTTTGCGTGATACGACTAAAAGCCACTTGCAATGGTCTACTTTTCCCATACAAATGCAACTTATCTATCTACCATTACTTATTTTGCAGAAAGAAACCATCCATCCATTATCATGATAAACGTGTTTTATATTCTCTTTATATTATGTATACTCGACCAAAGCCATTCGTCAAATTAAGATTGTTTTGTAGTTTTATGCTTAATTTTTTTTATTTTTGCATCTGATAATATACTTATTCGAAGTAAATTTTCTCTAATTATTTATATTCATATCTCTTCATCAACAACATTCGTCAATTTGAGCCTCTTTTGTAGTGTTATGATTGAGATGTATAAGCCCTCATATAATACTCATCAGATATTTTTTGATAGCTGTTTTTTGTTTAGATTCTGTATTATTTCACATTTTGCAGAATAAAACCATACATTTGGCTGACCATTATCTTTTATTTTAGCCCAAACATTAATAAGCTGAGAGAGACCATCTTAATAGAAGCTTTCTGCAAAAATCAAAATCATGAATTGTTGTAAAAAGCAGAAAACGACTACGTGTTTAACTTATAAATTCGATAAGAAAACGAATGAATTTGACAGTTTTAAATAGCTATTTTGTAGCTCTTGAAGTACTCTTTGACATGGGCAAAACATTTAAGTCAATTATGAGCTGTAGAAAAAAATGCATCGAATACCCCTTAAAACGGCCGTATCTCAAAACGCGTCTTTCGTCGATGGTCGCTTTCTGTTTAACTACGCTCAATTATGACTGTGTCGATGCTGAGGGTTATCAGCCAATGTTGGTTTATAGCTCGACTTTTCCAATGAGACCAACCGCAATCAGTGAAAATCACATCACAGTGTGGATCCCCATTACTAGGAATTGGTCGATTTGGAAACACGATTACAAAATAAAACACGATAGAAAAAAATTACGAAGCTACCTCTAAATTGAACAATATAAACTTGATAATCCACAAAATACTCTCAATGTGATTTAGAAACTTTGCGTAACAATTGAACTGATTTTAAGGGAGATGATTGGTCGTTATAAATTGTAAACATTACTATTATAATTAACTGTAAAGAAGAAATACCTAAACTATCGAGCGTTGATTGAACCGCCTCGGAGAACCTGATTTTTGAGATGATAAGTTTACACGGAAGGAAAGTACTTTTCGTTACTTTTGACGTTTTGACTTGCGTTGCGAAATGCGGCAAAACTTATCATATCGTAAATTTTGTCAAACATCACTGGCAACCAGTTTCGTTGGGGAGCGGAATGAAAACCAAAATTTTTTGTGAACGAAGTCGAGTCGACTTACGACTATCGATTATGACGACAGCAACTTTATAAATAAAAGGTGGCAGCCATCGCGCGGTCCACCAGTTGATCAAAAGCTGTACAACGTTCGGCTACAGTGGGAGCCAACGTTAAAAAATACTTCGCCAAAGTAACAAACAAGTAGAACGATCGTTCGTGTCGCAAGTGTTTAGTGTGTCATCGATTACATAAAAATGCCGTGTCCGTTCCTGGGAACCCTGAGCCCCGCCTTCGTGAGGAATTATGGAGCCAGCTTGATGAAGCAGTACGGAAACTACTGCCCTATTTTATCCCGAGGTTTTCGCTCTTTGGGAAACGATGAAACGAAGTGTCCCTTCATTCAGCAAAACTCTATCATATCTGATGCCCCGAAGGAAATGAACGAAGATATCGTGGAGCCCACTCCGCCGTACCCGTACGAGAACTTCTTCAACGAGCAGATCAGCGCGAAAAAAAGGGACTACTCGTACCGTGTGTTCAGGAAGGTGTCCCGGCTGGCGGCGGAAGGCGCGTACCCGCAGGCGCTAGAGGGCCGCGACAACAAGCGCGTCACCGTGTGGTGCGCCAACGACTACCTCGGCACCTCGCGCCACTCCGCCGTGCAGGACGCCGCAGTCAACGCCATCCGCGCGTACGGCACCGGCGCTGGCGGCACCAGGAACATCGCGGGCAACTCGCAGATGACTGAGAAACTCGAATCTGAGATCGCAAAACTCCACAAAAAACCTGCAGCTTTGATATTCAGCTCCTGTTTCGTTGCTAACGATGCCACTCTGTCCACTCTGGCGAGAATCTTGCCAGACTGTATTGTGTACTCAGACGCGGGGAATCATGCCTCTATGATACAGGGCATAAGGAACAGCAGGGCCCCAAAACATATATTCCGGCACAATGACCCGAATCACCTTAAACAATTGCTGGCTGACTCCCCTGCTGGCGTTCCGAAACTAGTCGTTTTTGAGACTGTCCACTCTATGAGTGGGGCCATTTGTCCATTAGAAGAGATGTGTGACATAGCCCATGAATACGGAGCTTTGACATTTGTGGATGAAGTTCATGCTGTTGGGTTATATGGAAAACACGGCGCCGGTATCGGCGAGGAGAGAGGAATCCAAGACAAGATAGACATTGTGTCGGGCACCTTAGGAAAAGCGTATGGGAATGTGGGGGGGTATATAGCCGGCTCCACATTACTCATAGATACTATAAGATCACTAGCTCCAGGATTCATCTTCACCACAGCACTGCCACCCCCTACTTTAGCAGGCTCACTGGCATCCATTAGACTTCTAGCGAGTGAGGAGGGCAGGACACTGCGAGCGAAGCACCAGGCGATGGTGCGGTACCTAAAGCTATCGCTTCTGGTAGCGGGGCTGCCGCAGATGCCGTCAGTGAGCCACATCGTGCCCGTGCCGATAGTGGGTGCAGACAAGGTGGCCTGCGTGGCGGACTCGCTCATGCGGCGCGGGCACTACGTGCAGGCCATCAACTACCCGACGGTGGCTCGCGGCGAGGAGCGGCTGCGGTTCGCGCCGGGCCCCTTCCACACGCCCGAGATGATCGACAGCCTCATCACTGCCCTAACTGAAGCATTCCACGAAAACAATATAAACTTCAACGAGTTCATGAAGAACGGCACCTGCCGTGAGTGCAGCTTGGAGTACAAGGTGGATTTCATCCCCGAGGAATACAACTACAAATACCGCATGCCGATGCAGGCTGCTTAGCTTTAAACAGGGAAAAAATGGCTTTAATTAAAAAAATGTTAATGGATGTTATATAGTTTATTTGGATTACTCTCTATTTTTATGTTGTATGGTTCTTGGTTGTATAGGGGAATTAAATTCGTGGCAATGTACATTGTTATATTATTTACTAGTCCCAATATTTGATTAGGCCGTCCCAGCCTGCAGTGAGCAGCCGGCTGGCCTCGTGGGGGTGCCACAGGGAGGTGATACACACTCCGTCGTGCGCCTTCCATTTCTTGTACAGCTTCGTTGTTTTCCAGTCCCACACGTAGCACTTTCCGTCCGCGTCCCCGGATACCAGGTAACTGGAACAAAAGGTGCAAGTTAGCTATAAATCTATAGTTCTCGGGTGCATGTCTACGAAAGCACAGAGGGGCGGCGCGGAGACCACAACAGTTGAAATAAAATTCAAGTTATGTGATTGGCCCGTTCCTGAACGTCTCCGCTTCAGTGGGATCGCTTCCTGTACTAAAGTAGATGGAACTTTTTTAGTAACAAGGTGTAATTGCAACAATTTTATAAATAATAATATTTATTGATAGTCACGGTAATTACTGCCACCCGACACGAGCTAAACTCACAAAACAATAATATATTATTGTTAAGTAGCTAGAATAACAGCTAGCAACCGCTCATGGGAACTTGCCCTTAGGTATATAAATTTATAACTATACTGTACGTAGCTGAAAGGTAATTTACATAGTCGATCGATACTCACGACTCTAGGAACTGTCGACAACGTAAACGAATTATTTCGCTTGTACCACAGTACCTACTCACTGTTTCGTTGTGGTACAGTACTATTATTTATTCTGTGGTTGTGTACAGAAAAAGCAATTGAAATTAAGGTTCCTATTTAAATGTGTTTAAACTTATTATAATACATTAAAGTTTGCATATTGGAATGCTACTTACTAAATTAAGTAAAAACGACAACGGATTTGGATGAAATTTGGTATAATGGTAGCAAAGCGTAGGCCGGTGAAACCGCGGGTTACTACTCTTAGATACTACCTACGGTAAAACATTACGAACCGCTCTATGCCCGGTTTACTTTGTAACATCATCATCATCAGCCCGCGGATACGTCCACTGCTGAAAGAAAGCCTCCCCCTTAGACGGCCACACTGACAACCGCCTCTATTCTACATCAACTCTTGTAACACATTTGTCTTAAATCCGAAATCATCAACAGGATTGCAGGAAAGAGTATTTTAAAATCAAAAGTTCTCATTGTAGACAACTTTTACACGAAACTGTAAAACATAGGAAAATACGCCTCCGGCCACATAGATTCGCCGCCAGGCTCCACCGGTGGAGCCAGAGGGTTTTTTTTCCCTCTTAAACCACCGGTGCATCTAAAGATACAACTCTTTCATTTATTAAAAAAATAATCGCTTCACACTGAAGAAAAGCTGTTCTTAACATTTCAGTATTCAGTAATTTTATTGCACCAAGTATCTTAGTCTAGTACAGTAATGCCAAGAACTAACGATACTTGGACCCTGTAAGGGTGTGGCAAAATAAACCTTAACTAGGTACATATTAGTTATTAATAGAACATTTAGTGAGATTGAAACGTTTTTTCATCGAGGTAATCTTTAACACTGTAGTAACAGTTATTTATTAAGATATTTTTAACCTTTTTTTGGAACAGTGATTCCTTAGGCTCGTTTCTAATTTCTTTCGTTAATTTGTTGTACATATTAATTAACATAATACTCCGATCCTCTCCTAACAATTTCTAATAGCGGTTCCGGCGCCATCGTGTAAAAATTGTTTATTGCGATGAAATAATTACCCCCTAAGTTAACACCAATGAATTCAG
The DNA here is from genome assembly GCA_905404285.2 of Erannis defoliaria. Classification (NCBI taxonomy): domain Eukaryota; kingdom Metazoa; phylum Arthropoda; class Insecta; order Lepidoptera; family Geometridae; genus Erannis; species Erannis defoliaria. The sequence continues at coordinate 3,344,108 of FR990075.1, forward strand.
TGTCAACCTGTATAACCCCGTTTGTAGGAATAATACTGCTAATAAACTATCTATCTATATATGTCTATTGTATTAAATTAAAGTAATAACTAGTACAATGTTTCAAGTATTTAAAGTATCCGGTAAACACTGGTTAGAGAATTATCATAAAAGTGGATATTTCCAGATTCAAGGCCTTCATTAAGTATCTATAATAATAATTAATAACTTAATGCTTCTCGCTCTTAACTAGTTACGAGTAGTTTTTTTATATTTTCCAGAATAAATACTATGATGTATGACTGGTTTAGTCGCAAATTGACAAAAGCACAAAATGACAAAGGGTCGCAAATTGACAAAAGAACAAAATGTCCATAGAGTGTTACGTCCGTGCGTACGTCCAAGAAGCAAAATGTCCAAAGCACACAAAGATCAAAGAGCAAAACGTCCACTTTTTGTCAACATTTTATCAAGATCGGTTTACTCGTTAAATCGTACAAAGATAAGAAAGAGAGAGGTAAGAAGTTATTTTCGCATGAACAGGTATATAATCATAGAGGAATGTGTTAATTTTTTATTGGTTAAGCATGGCATGGTTGACCACGGAATAAGGAACTCCCCGCTTCGTGTTCCTTACTCTGTGTGGTAGTTACCTTTAGAGGTTTTTACCTGTTAAGAGGTAGGATCTAAAGTTCTCAGATTCTTCTGAGATATAAAGTTCTCTGTTCTAAGATCTAAAGTTATCTGATCTGAAATCCAATGTTCTCCGATATTATCAGATCTAATATTCTCTGATCTGAGATCAAAAGAAGTTCTCTGATCTGAGATCAAAAGAAGTTCTCTGATCTGATATCTAATGTTCTCTGATTTAAGATCTAATGTTCTCTGATATACGTTATCTATAATTATTTTTATACTATTAATAACAGAAGTGCGAACTACTACCGCGGACCAAGAGCAAAAGAGAGCGAGATAATCATGTTCCTTATCTGTCTTTCTTGTTGATCAATTGGCAATTCATAGTGGTCTGCGAAAAGCGAAGTGAAACATGAAGACCCCAAACACGAAAAAACGCATGTCACGCATTCGTGTTTACTTGTAAAGTGTCGTATTTAGTATTTACATGTTCGTCAGCTCAGCACCGTTAATAAGTGTTGTAAGCTCGCTTGCATGAAAGTTTGTCAATAAGGCGTTACGAAATGATAACTTCACAATTAAATTGGTATCGACGCAATGTACTAAAAGAGCCAAAAATGCAACCGGTCGCAGTCACGTATTTCAATACTGAAATAAGAGATTAATGGATAAACCAAAAAAAAACATAACCTCTTTTAATTTACTTCGAAAAGAAAATTTTCAAATTGTTGAATTACTAATTTACTTATTGTGATGATAAAAAGCTAGAAAATTATTATTTTTTTAATATAAAAAGAAGAGTAAGTATAATATTTTATTTTTTATTTTACAATTTTATTTTCAGGTACTCGGAGGACTGTGTTGCCGGTTCTTATAAAACAAAAAACAAAGCAAAACCACCCTTACCATCTGTTGAAATTATTGCTATTTGCGTATTTAAGTTTTGGCCATTTGCGTTTATGGCAAAATGCGTATTAGGGTTTTGGACATTTTCGTTTATGGCACAATGCGTGTTAGGGTTTTGGCCATTCGCGTTTTGGCATTCGTCGTCAGCCATAAGACGTCCACTGCAGGACGAAGGCCTCCCAATAGAGGGGTGTTGCCATAACCCCCACGCTTGGAAGGCGGCGTTTTGGCATTACGCGTAATAAATATTTGTTAAATCGCGTATTTGGTGGTTTACGTGTTTGTCACTACGAGTAATGCGTATATTGGCCTTATGCGTTTTTGGTCATTTGCGTCGAACGTATTGACCAATTTTTTATCAAGACACCCAGATACTAAGAAGATATTTTGAAGACACCCAGATACTAACTGTAAAGTGTAACTGCGTTAAATATAACTCTGTTGTTTATGACCGTTCTATGAACATATGATTATTGATCGAAGCGAAGGTCTCTGAGTATACAGAGATGTAGTACAGAGCAAGTCGTCGTTTGTATGATGTTTTTTTTGCGAACCGTTGACCCGATCTTTATGCATATTGAAAGGAAAAAATTCAATTAATAGAATTATTAAATTAATTAATAAAATTTGATAAATTATTATTATTTGCAAAATTAAATATAATTATCAAGTTCGAACATGAGCCAAATTGGCCAAGGGGCTTAGAAGATATGGGGGTCGCTAGGTGTCAGTTAGCTTACCAAAAATTTGAGCTTTGGTCTATCGCGAAAATGGTACTTTACTGATTTGGCCATACGCGTATTTCAGCATTGAAATACGCGAATGCAAAAATGTGTGCTTTGGCCGGTTGCGTTTTAGTTACTTTGCGTCGAACCCAACGGACACGTTTCTTATTAACGTTTAGTTTACCCTGATACAATACAATCAACATGGTGATATATTTTTGTAATCTCATAAAATTATGCGATTCCAGTAAGATAGCTAGTGAAACTGCGGGGGCTGTATCATCTCACAGAAACATAACTCTACTCTATGTCAGACCAATAAGCAACACAGTTAAAATAACTACAAGCAATATCCATCAAATAAATATAACAGCTCAATCATAATAGCTATCACGCTATCATTGATAACACTGACACCAACCTAATAAACCAGATATCCAATAAAAACGGTCCAAACATTCTGTAGTAGAATCGTAACTATCTGACATAGATATTATTATCCACACAGATTCACAACTTCATAGATTTCAGTTCAGCGCTGAAAAATGTTCAAAGGTAGACAATAAAACCGTTTAACTTCACACTTAATATAAAATGCGAAAGTTTATGGGTATGTGTGCCTATGTTTGTTACCTCAATACGGAAAAACGGTTGAACGGATTATGGATGAAGCTCGGCACGGAGATAGCTTATTTCACTTAATAACATATAGGTACTTGTAGTATTATGTATTCTGTGAAATAGGCGCCTTTTAGTAGACGACTGTTTCGAACTAAATGCTTAGGACTTCCCGTACGAGCGTGGGCTATACAGAGTATTATTGAATTCGTCATTGAATTCTTCATAATGGACAACTTGTACAATGAAACTAACACTGAAAACGAAAAAAAAAATTGGCTGTCCCACACATTAAATTACGCACGACGAGATGTATGGAGCAGCTGATTATTTTTTCATAATTTCCGCTTTGATTTCATAGTAAAAGTTGTTCATAATGATGAGTTCAATTAACCCCTACGATATTGATCATGACTTCAATACCACCCTATTTAAAATAAATGTTCTTAAACTATATAAAATTTATCTATACTACATTTTTTTTGTTTTATTTATACATTCCCGTATAAATAAAACAAACGTTTAATTAAATCGGATACTCCGACTATAGTTTCGATCACATCCGGTGACCTTCGATCCAGTTACATTTTTTTTATTAATAATATTATAATTCATATTAAAATATTAGTGGTGGAACCTTCGCATATGTACTTCCTTATAACTACTAGACCTAAATATCCTGTGCTCGCATGTTATTGAAATAAAAGTAACGAATATACTCAACCAGCATTTTTTGCGAGTTTTGTACTAGACCTAACATCCACGCGTTGGTAAATCTTTGGACTTTTATCTATCTACAGATGTTAGTACAGACAGCAGTGCGGGTACACATCTTTCCGATCGATAAATTGACGACTAAATCATTGAGCTATATTACTACGTTGGTATACAGGGTTAGTTCTAAGATTAGAACAATAAATAAAAAATATGTATGTATGTATGTATGTTGTTGTGTGTGTGTGTTATGAATATGTTTTATGTTTGGTTGTGATTTTTTTGGTTATATGTTTATGTTTTGGTTTTGTTTGGTTAGCATCCTTATAAGGGCATATTCTGTACATCAAAACAAACAACTTTTACTATGGGGCCAACATTGAAATATAGGGAAAAAAACAGCTGTTCCATACATTTTGCCCAAGGTCGATGAACTTTTTGTACGGAACAGCAGATATTTTTTTTGCGATTACAATGTTGGCCCCATAGTAAAAGTTGTTCGTTTTGATTTACAGAGTATGCCCTTAAAAGGATACAAAGTGATTAAACTAACCCTATTAATTAGGTCTTTGGACTAAATAGACAAAACCGTTACAATTCCGTGAGTCAGATATATTCAACGATTTCTATGTCTGTATTTCAATGGATATATTTCTCTTTTTAGCCAAAGCATAATCAACCTTTATAATATGCCATTGCTGGACTTAAGCCTACCCTCGAAGGGTCATCATCAGCCCGGAGACGTCCACTGCTGAACGAAGGCCTCCCCCTTAGACCGCCACGCTGTACGACAACCTGCTATTTGCATCCACCGGTTGCCCGCGACTTGCAGGTTGGTGGATGCTCATACGCCATTGAATATCTTTTCAGGACGAATGCCGGTTTCCTGACGATGCTGATGATGTGCTTATTAGTAGATTATGTCTAACCTTAGTAGATAAACAGTTTAATCGGTTTTCAAAAGGAGCTGAATAACATTATCAAGACAATTCGTAAAAAACTAGTGTCTCAAAGAAATGGAAACCTTTGCATCTTCCATATTATACGATAGTAAACATTGTAATAAACATCAAGTTTATTGATATTACTAATATAATCTCATTGACAAAATAATTGATAGCACCTATCTGTATAGATTATTGACATTAGACATTAGCCGGCCTGACGCACTGTGTACAGCTTAGGTACGAGTTTGTACGACCTTGCTATTAAGTTTGTATGGCCGGCCGGGATCTTTGTGAAACTTCGATATGTATTAGTACTATCACATAAAGCATAATAGAACATTATTATTATTTAGTATATCTATAACGGCAAACCATGTCATATTCAGTGCAAGTTAATTTGTACTCTATTTGTATAAAACAGTATCGATATTTCACTGTAGCGCTAAGACGGGCGAGCAGCCGGCGGGAACCGCGTGACGTCACTGAGCCATGCGCTACAGTAGATAATCGATACACCTTCTTGTACAAGTACAAATGAGCTTGCACTGAATACAATTTTTTGTAGTTTTATGTACCTATATGTAACGTTTAGGTACGTTTTCATTAGGAGTGAATGTGCCTGGTAGGTACAATTTTTCTCTGATATTAGTCGAGTTTTTCGTGTAGATAACATATCGACAAGGGATTCTGCTGATAGATATTGGCGACACTATCGCTATATGGTATGTACTAGTACTTCACTGTCGCCAAACTATACTACACCGCAAATAGAAACTATAACGAGTAACAACAATGTCCTTACGTAACGGTCACGAGGTGGGCAACGCTTGTTGACCTACCTATCGCACATAACTACAACGCAACGCTTGAAAGGCAGTTATGGCACGGAAACGGTTATTACCTTACACAAGCGATAGGAACAATGTTGGCCCTTACTTAACCTAGAGCTAGACAATAGAACCAAGAAAGAAGACAGAAAGCAAGAGAAGATGGGTAGTTGACGGTCTCTACTCCAATTTTTGTTTTTGTTTAATGTCCATGTTGTACCCGTACCGGTTGTTGTTGAGAACGATACTCTCGAAGTTGTTGACCACTACAATTACCTTGGACAGATTGTTCAGTTAGGTAGGTCCAACTTCGACAAAGAAGTCGCCCGAAGAATCCAACTCGGATGGGCAGCGTTCGGGAAATTGCGTAATATCTTTTCGTCCAAAATCCCGCAGTGTCTGAAGACAAAGGTCTTCAACCATTGTGTGTTGCCAGTGATTACATATGGAACTGAAACGTGGTCTTTAACTGCTGGCCTTTTGGAGAGGCTCAGAGTCGCACAACGGCCAATGGATCTCTCCATTGCCCGTTGCTATGCTCTGGGTTACTTTGCGCGATAAAATCCGGAACAAGGATATTCGCCAAAGAACCAAAGTGACCGACATAGCTCGCAGGGTTTGCAAGTTGAAGTGGCAATGGGCAGGCCACATCGCTCGAAGAACTGATAACCGATGGGGAAGAAAGGTTCTGGAGTGGCGACCGCGAACCGGAAGAGGCAGCGTAGGAAGCCCTCCCACTAGGTGGACCGACGACATTGTAAAAGTCGCGGGCAACCGGTGGATGCAAATGGCAGGTTGTCGTACAGTGTGGCGGTCTAAGGGGGAGGCCTTCGTTCAGCAGTGGACGTCTCCGGGCTGATGATGACTCCAATTTTTTGTTGAAAATCAAATAGTCGGCAGCGCCAGCGTTAAAATACACATTAGAGCTGTGATAATTAGGGTCGATTTACATCGGATCGAGTCCATATAGAAACCATACGAACCAATATATTTTATTACTAGTATTTTTTTTGTGAATGTAAATAACTTTATGATAATAAATATTATTCTATTTTATTCAATACTTATTCCTAATATTGAATAATTATAACACTTTATGTCTAACAAGATCTCTAAGCTGTTACTCGGAACAGTCAAATAACGAACGTTCTCTCTCCGAGTTCCTGTTCTCAGTGTTCTCGCGTAGCAGTGAGCGTAACCGCAAACGAGTTGTAACTAATATATTTTGACTAATAATGAGTAACATAATGTGGTCGTTGCAAATAACATGTTATAACATATACAATAACAATTCCCTTGTCTCATCGTCAGCCAGAAGACGTCCACTGCTGGATGAAGGTCTCCCCCTTAGTAGGTAGGGGTTGCCAAATCCCCACGCTTGGAGGCGGCTTGGGGATGGCAGATCGCCCACCATTGTTAACCGAGAGGACGCTGCTGCCCGTCCTCCGGTGGTACTGGTTGCAGTTTTAGGACATACCCAGGTCCAAAAAGGTCCAAGGTTATATGCAAAACAATACAACTTTATTGCACACCAGAAATATAGAACAACTTACAACTAATCTATATGATATAGCTGTTATGAATATTTTAGTCACTACTTTTGGTACACCTACGGTGTCGAGTCATTGATGCTCACTACTCTGAGTGTAGACCTCCCCATCCATGTATCCAGCAGGGCTAGCATGCGCACCACGAGAAAATTTTGTCATGTCTTTATGTCGTGCGAAAACGAGACAAACTTATACAGATTCGTAGCCTTGTCCTGTTTTTAAGAATCGAGAAAATTTTTGTCGCGGGGCGCATGCTAGCTCTGCCTGTGTGGCATCCCTGACACACGGAGGCGAGTTGGCGGATAAAATTTTAATTTGGTGCTCAAACGGGAATACGCCCAAGATCTATTACGAATAAAAGAGAGAATGAGAGCCGCAGCTGCGAGCCACGAGTGTGTCGCGTTATTTGGTGCTTCTGACGACTATTTTTTAATTACAATCACACAAGGACCAAGAAAACTTCGAACTTATAAAAGCAAACACAATCTGTAAACAAAATAATTAAATATAAATCCAACATATAGGTACTACATAAAGGTAGGTATTCGCGTGAGTGGCGCCGAAGCGAGAGAACCTTGATCGACGCCTGGTTTTGACCGAACTTCTGGCACGACATCTCGATTAACTGAGTGGCTGACCTTTTCAAAGTCCCAAACCATAATATTCTTTATGTATTCCTAATCACGCTATAGTATTTAATGTACTGTACATAGCCTTCAATAACTGCGACAAACGACTGAGATTTAGGACACATCATTGGTGGAATTGGCGATGGTGGCCATACAAAATCTATCTATAGGTAGGAAAGGCAAGCCAGACCTGCCCCGTTTTCGGAAAGAAAACGAAATAATACGCTTTAAAAAAAACCCCGACTTAAATTTCGGCTACCTTAATAACATCTTCATAATCACTAGTTATTTTGATTTATTCCAGTATCACCCTCTGAATTAGTTAGTTTTAAGCGTATTTTCAAATCTCCTTGGTATCACCTACCAAACAAAACAATAATCATCAAAATCAATTCATAATTGGCGGAGTAATCGAGTAATATAAATACCAAAAAAAAAATTTTAAAACCATACAGTCGAATTGAGAACCCCCTTTTTTGAAGTCGGTTGAAAAATAGACAAGATTTTGTTTCGTAACAACGAACTCGTATCTCCTACATACTACAGTCTTCTACATAAAGATGAACAGATACATCTGAGAGCGTAGTTTTCATATCGAAAATTTTAGATTGGATTTAAAAAAAAGACTTTTATTTCGGGCTTCACCCAAATCACATTAACAACTGAATCATAATAATATCAAATCAAAATCAAATTAAGATCCAGATCACCGACCACCAGATCAAATCAGATTACCGTGGCAGATCCCTCGGAAAATGTCACAAGTCGTGGAAGAAAACGATCGCAGCTTGTTGAAAATAATTTCCTAATCGACGATAAGGACACCACAATTCGAAAAACGTGTTACAAAAGTAGAATTTCTGATAAAAACCCATTTGTGTACTTGTAGTGCCTTTACACGAGTATGATAAAATTGTTTGTGAAAGAAACCCACCAAACCGGCAACACGCCGTGTGACGTGCAGCATAATATTATTATTCTGTGGCCTTCCTCACATCGCCTCGCCATTGCCAAGGAAATGCTCAGTTAAAATAAAGTGGGGTGCCAATACAAACACCCACATACGCTGCGGCGTTGTCAAAACACCCGACAGAGGTCGACCAGTACAAAGATTGCAAAACAATCCACACAGTTTAAAATGAAACCTTATCGCGTTTCGATAGAGGCCGTATTGTTTAGATCGAAATTGTACCTGCGCGAATATTTTGGGCAATCGGAGTGATACATGAATTGTTTTGATAACCGGTCGGTCCGTCTGAGACATGGAACAATATAATGGTCTGAGAACTTCACGCGATCGACACGATACGATAATAAAATTATCAACTTGTTTCCGAAACGCTGAAAAAGCGTAAGGAAAGTAAAACCTTCAACAGGGTGGAACGGAACGATATAGTACCCATACAATTCGACAGCAGCTCATTGTACTTATCGTAATAGAAAACTGAAAAAAGCTTACAATTTACTTACTTCCGTAATTAAAAGTTTACCCAAATAATGTTTAGATGTAAACAGAAATTGACTGAAATTATCTGGAATCATATGTTTTTTCCGAGACCTCAACACCCAATTTGCATCTACATCATGATGTCTGTTTCCGTGTCAAATGTTATCATTAGTTGTCAATGGGCCTAACAATAGGACAAAGACCCATTGATAATATTAACGTGATGTTGTAGTAAACTTGTTACCACCCACCGCAATCATTTCAAATGCTGTCAACAACTTTCGATGGCAAAAAATGTGACAAAAACACTAATTTGACTTCCAATTATCTACAATAACATATAGAAATCCTTCTCTTTGTCTTTTTTTGAACCCATAGAGTTAGTAGGAAGGAAACCTTCCTTGACGATACTGCTCTACATAAAATATCACAAATACGAAAGTAGTACGAGGGCTGCACTAAAAGTATCGGGAATGGAATATTTCCACTGTTTCTGTCATATTAAAATCTTTTTAATTGAAAACTCCTTGGTTTTAAAAATCGAATACCATTTATTTATTTAAAAAAATATTCTCGGTCTTGTCACAAGGTTTTGTCAAACTTGTTTAGTTGTTGAGAAAATGGAATTGACTCGAGAAAATTCAAGAGCGATGATTTATTATGACTTTCGAAGTGGTTTAACACAAAAACAGTGTGTTGACCGGATGATTTCTGCATTTGGTGATAAAGCCCCATCCAAAACCACAATTTATCGCTGGTTTGCTGAATTTCAACGTGGACGTGTCAAGCTCAGTGATGATCCCCGTCAAGGTCGTCCAAAAACTGCAGTCACCCAAGAAAACGTTGATGCTGTGCGTAAGCTGATTGAGGAAGATCGACATGTGACATACCGCGAAATTCAGGCAACTTTAGACATTGGCATGAGTCAAATACAAATAATCTTGCATGAAAAATTAGGTGTAAAATAGTTGTTTTCCCGATGGATTCGCTCTGTGAAGAGCAAAAAGCGGCTCGCGTTACTTGGTGCGTCAGAACTCTCGAAAGATTCCACGCAGGATCCTCAAATGCTGTATACAACATCGTATCAGGTGACGAATCCTGGATATACGCGTACGAACCCGAAACAAAAAACCAGTCACGAGTTTGGGTGTTCGAAAATGAGTTAAAGCCAACAAAAATTGTACGTTCACGGAGTGTTGCAAAAAAAATGGTGGCCACGTTCGTCTCCAAAACCGGCCATGTTACGACTATTCCTCTTGAGGGACAAAGAACGGTTAATGCAGAATGGTATGCTAGCATTTGTTTGCCACAGGTCGTTTCTGAACTCCGTAAAGAGAACTGCAACCGCCGCATCATCCTCCATCACGACAATGCGAGTTCTCACACCGCGCACAGAACAAAAGAGTTTTTAGAGCAAGAAAATATAGAATTATTGGACCATCCGCCGTACAGCCCCGACCTAAGCCCTAATGATTTCTATACTTTCCCTAAAATAAAGAATAAATTGCGTGGACAGAGATTTTCATCACCTGAAGAAGCTGTGGACGCCTACAAAACGGCCATTTTGGAGACCCCAACTTCCGAATGGAATGGTTGCTTCAATGATTGGTTCCATCGTATGGAAAAATGTGTCAAATTTCGCGGAGAATACTTCGAAAAGCAATAAATATATTTTTAAATAGTAAATAGAAAAACAATAATCATCAAAATCAATTCATAATTGGCGGAGTAATCGAGTAATATAAATACCAAAAAAAAAATTTTAAAACCATACAGTCGAATTGAGAACCCCCTTTTTTGAAGTCGGTTGAAAAATAGACAAGATTTTGTTTCGTAACAACGAACTCGTATCTCCTACATACTACAGTCTTCTACATAAAGATGAACAGATACATCTGAGAGCGTAGTTTTCATATCGAAAATTTTAGATTGGATTTAAAAAAAAGACTTTTATTTCGGGCTTCACCCAAATCACATTAACAACTGAATCATAATAATATCAAATCAAAATCAAATTAAGATCCAGATCACCGACCACCAGATCAAATCAGATTACCGTGGCAGATCCCTCGGAAAATGTCACAAGTCGTGGAAGAAAACGATCGCAGCTTGTTGAAAATAATTTCCTAATCGACGATAAGGACACCACAATTCGAAAAACGTGTTACAAAAGTAGAATTTCTGATAAAAACCCATTTGTGTACTTGTAGTGCCTTTACACGAGTATGATAAAATTGTTTGTGAAAGAAACCCACCAAACCGGCAACACGCCGTGTGACGTGCAGCATAATATTATTATTCTGTGGCCTTCCTCACATCGCCTCGCCATTGCCAAGGAAATGCTCAGTTAAAATAAAGTGGGGTGCCAATACAAACACCCACATACGCTGCGGCGTTGTCAAAACACCCGACAGAGGTCGACCAGTACAAAGATTGCAAAACAATCCACACAGTTTAAAATGAAACCTTATCGCGTTTCGATAGAGGCCGTATTGTTTAGATCGAAATTGTACCTGCGCGAATATTTTGGGCAATCGGAGTGATACATGAATTGTTTTGATAACCGGTCGGTCCGTCTGAGACATGGAACAATATAATGGTCTGAGAACTTCACGCGATCGACACGATACGATAATAAAATTATCAACTTGTTTCCGAAACGCTGAAAAAGCGTAAGGAAAGTAAAACCTTCAACAGGGTGGAACGGAACGATATAGTACCCATACAATTCGACAGCAGCTCATTGTACTTATCGTAATAGAAAACTGAAAAAAGCTTACAATTTACTTACTTCCGTAATTAAAAGTTTACCCAAATAATGTTTAGATGTAAACAGAAATTGACTGAAATTATCTGGAATCATATGTTTTTTCCGAGACCTCAACACCCAATTTGCATCTACATCATGATGTCTGTTTCCGTGTCAAATGTTATCATTAGTTGTCAATGGGCATAACAATAGGACAAAGACCCATTGATAATATTAACGTGATGTTGTAGTAAACTTGTTACCACCCACCGCAATCATTTCAAATGCTGTCAACAACTTTCGATGGCAAAAAATGTGACAAAAACACTAATTTGACTTCCAATTATCTACAATAACATATAGAAATCCTTCTCTTTGTCTTTTTTTGAACCCATAGAGTTAGTAGGAAGGAAACCTTCCTTGACGATACTGCTCTACATAAAATATCACAAATACGAAAGTAGTACGAGGGCTGCACTAAAAGTATCGGGAATGGAATATTTCCACTGTTTCTGTCATATTAAAATCTTTTTAATTGAAAACTCCTTGGTTTTAAAAATCGAATACCATTTATTTATTTAAAAAAATATTCTCGGTCTTGTCACAAGGTTTTGTCAAACTTGTTTAGTTGTTGAGAAAATGGAATTGACTCGAGAAAATTCAAGAGCGATGATTTATTATGACTTTCGAAGTGGTTTAACACAAAAACAGTGTGTTGACCGGATGATTTCTGCATTTGGTGATAAAGCCCCATCCAAAACCACAATTTATCGCTGGTTTGCTGAATTTCAACGTGGACGTGTCAAGCTCAGTGATGATCCCCGTCAAGGTCGTCCAAAAACTGCAGTCACCCAAGAAAACGTTGATGCTGTGCGTAAGCTGATTGAGGAAGATCGACATGTGACATACCGCGAAATTCAGGCAACTTTAGACATTGGCATGAGTCAAATACAAATAATCTTGCATGAAAAATTAGGTGTAAAAAAGTTGTTTTCCCGATGGATTCGCTCTGTGAAGAGCAAAAAGCGGCTCGCGTTACTTGGTGCGTCAGAACTCTCGAAAGATTCCACGCAGGATCCTCAAATGCTGTATACAACATCGTATCAGGTGACGAATCCTGGATATACGCGTACGAACCCGAAACAAAAAACCAGTCACGAGTTTGGGTGTTCGAAAATGAGTTAAAGCCAACAAAAATTGTACGTTCACGGAGTGTTGCAAAAAAAATGGTGGCCACGTTCGTCTCCAAAACCGGCCATGTTACGACTATTCCTCTTGAGGGACAAAGAACGGTTAATGCAGAATGGTATGCTAGCATTTGTTTGCCACAGGTCGTTTCTGAACTCCGTAAAGAGAACTGCAACCGCCGCATCATCCTCCATCACGACAATGCGAGTTCTCACACCGCGCACAGAACAAAAGAGTTTTTAGAGCAAGAAAATATAGAATTATTGGACCATCCGCCGTACAGCCCCGACCTAAGCCCTAATGATTTCTATACTTTCCCTAAAATAAAGAATAAATTGCGTGGACAGAGATTTTCATCACCTGAAGAAGCTGTGGACGCCTACAAAACGGCCATTTTGGAGACCCCAACTTCCGAATGGAATGGTTGCTTCAATGATTGGTTCCATCGTATGGAAAAATGTGTCAAATTTCGCGGAGAATACTTCGAAAAGCAATAAATATATTTTTAAATAGTAATGTTGTGTCACTTCCTTGATTCCCGAAATTTTCAGTGCCGCCCTCGTATGTTAGGCTGCATTTAGACGACGCTAAAACTATCGTGCTGAAATTTTCCTGACTATTAATGAAATTAATGAGTCCCAAAGATAATAAGGGAAAACTAGAAAATCACGGTATAATAATACAAATACCGCGTACAATAGCATAAAGCACACAAAATAAAAATTCGGATGTATAGTATGGAGTAGTAAAGTAAGAAAATGCTAAATCTTCGTAGGTCAAACAAAGGGATCAATTAGATGACAAATGGATAGACAAAGACATTCAAATCAAACTATAAACACACCCTCGATTAAAGGTGGTGTAACTTTCATGATTTTCAATCGCTTTCCAGTTATTAAATTGTAGTAATAAACTAATCGCATGATGGTTTGGACACGTATTAACTATTATCTGATTTATCTAGAGTCTGATGTTACCAGATAAATTACTGGGTATGATGATTTTACATCTAATATCTCAGGGTGACGAGCACAGTGCAGTGCGGCGCAGGATTGTTTTCGCAAGTCACTATTCTGCCACTGCTACTATACTATGGGCTGGCCTGACGCTACGTAGTACTATTATTTATTCTGTGCAGGGGGTCTAGACAAGAACCTTATAGCTTAGAATATAGAATTAGAAATTAGAATAGCTTGAGAAATGTCACGTGACTGCTAATGTAATTTTCATACAATTTTACCTTTCCGCAGGCGTTAACGCTAACAGAAAGTGGTTCTTGTCTAGACCCCCTGACGCTTACCACCAGGCGAACGTATCGCTACAAAGAAAAAAAAATTAGGCAATAGTCCGTGGTCAGAACGCATTTGAATCTGCTGGTATCGAAATTTGTGATTGATTCTAATCTCTTGTCCATTTACTATACAAGATGCTATTTAATCGGCTAGGGAGCAGTTGTGAGGATGTTGTATACAAGATAACAAACAACTTATGGTGAACGATTTTTGAAAATTCACTAATAAATAACAGCTGCTCCATACACTTTATCACAAGATCCATGAACACTGTTTTAATTTCGCCATTTAAAAAAAAAAAAAACTCGTTCGTAGTAAGTTGTTTGGTATCTTGTGTACAACATCCTCACAGCCGCTTCCTAGCCGATTAAATAGCACCTTGTATAGGTGCTCGAGAGTGATCAGACATTGCATATTGTGTTTGCAGATCACATGAACATCAAATGTACGATAACGTCGAGACATGATGACTTAGCTATTTAGTTCAAGTCATTATACAATGTCTTTGAGTCACGTGTATCACGCATGAACATGACTTAGCAAAGTTACCCTGAACTCCCTACGATCGCGTTATTGTGACCGTCACATATTTATATCGAATAATATCGAATAATTAATATGATAAACAATTGTGACTTTTATAATAAAATTGTATATTATTGAAAGCTTTTGTTATTGTTGATTCGTTAACTACTCATAAATTTTCAAGAATATTTAAATGTGCGAGTAAAATAGCAAACGCGAACGTATAGCGTTAACGCCTGAAAAGGTAGATTTGCGTACAACGCGTCCTTAGTGATAATAGGGTAGATGACTGATGTTTATATCGTTGAAACCAATAGCTTTGATGAAGAATTTAAGTAAATATAGTATGTTTATTGAAAAAATAATTTAAATCGGTTAGTAATGTTCTGATATAGAAGCGTTTAAAGTTTTTGTTAGAGACGACTCTGTCCCTTTCCCACAAAACAAAAAATGACGTCACTTCTTACTTGTCAGAATATAATTTATATGGCGTACTGACAAACGACGTCACGATTTGCTGATTCGCCTCTGTCTAGCATGATATTAAAATGCTTATAAGTTGCTTATTTTTGATCAGATTTTCATATATTTTTTATTAATCAGCTATATTTATGGGCCTCATTTTAATAGGACTATTAAAAAAAACCAGTCATCTAGCCTATTATACAGTGCGCAGTGCCTACTTAGTTTAAGGCCACGCTTTCCACGTTTCAAGCACATTTTTACTGCGATCGATCATTAGTCTAAAGCTGAATGAGATAGAGCCACATTTCACGGAGCAAAAATATGGCAGTTACCCAAATTCGTACGTGTCAAGCTTCCATTTTTACGGGTTTTTTCTTAGATTATTCGAAATCTTAATTAATCATTTTTCTACCATAGAAAGTTTTCCAATATACTATTAACATTTACAACTGAAATGTTTATAAATAGGCGCTGTTTCGGATTTTATTTCGATCGAGAGAAATATAATTTATCGTGTTTGCTACCGTAGACGGAAGTTCGCCTGTAACATAATATACAAGGTGTTAGTTTGAACACCGTCATCCTTTTAGGATATCATTGTACTCATCAGTTTTACACTTTTTCTATGGGGCCAACCCTGAAATCACGAAAATAATAAACTTCTGTTCCATACAAAAAGGTGCATCGATCTAGGACAAAATGTATGGAACAGCTGAAATTTTTTTCGCGATTTTAGGGTTGGCCCCGTAGTAATAGTTGTTCATAATGATGATTTACATGCTCTTACGTATTGTTGAACCTTTTTGTTTCACGTTGTATAGTAATTTGACTAAATAACATTCATTTAGCGAAGGGCACCTTTGGAATATAATGGCCCTAAGCACTAAGCCGCCGCTGCAGTAGAGTCGTGTTGCTTTAAAATCTACCTTAACCTCTCGCCAGTACAGCCCGAAAATATAGAAGAAATAATAGTAATAAGACAGTCAGACATTCGACTGATCTACTTTCGATCACATTCATAGTTCTATCTATTCTTTAAGAGAAGTTCTTCGACGAAACCCGAGAGTATTTTTTGTAGGTCGTCTCTACACTCTAGCGCCTCCCAAATCGACACTCTGTACTGTAGTCTCCAGAGATCCAAGCATCAATTATTCGTGACAACAAATTTTTCATTACATGTAAGTAGGTACTTATACCACCGGAGAACGGGCAGCAGCGTCCTCTTGGCTAACGGTGTTGAGCATTCTGCGATCCCCGAGCCGCCTGCCAAGCGCGGGGATTATGGCAACAAAGGGGGAGGCCTTCGTCCAGCAGTGGACGTTTTATGGCTGACGACGAATTTGGACGAGGATATAATAAAAGAGAGAAGATATATTTTTTACCAATTTTTTTTTTTATTACCTTGTTTACCTCTTAATAAAAGAGTTTGATCCGTGTACGTAGGAATCGTATTCAATTATATTATATAGTTCCTAAAAATAGTTGAGAAACTTTATCTTTAAAACGTCTAAAAACAACTCTACTGACCTCGTTCTCAATATCAGTACTTTTGAACTTTGTCCCAATTCAAAAACAATGTCCAGGTTAGCAGAAATGTTACAATGAGCTCTAATTTACCAGCCGCTTTAATTAACGAAAGAACAGGGCTACTAAGAATATAAATGGTCAAGTGCGAGTCGTGACACGCTCATGGTAAGGTTTCGTGGCTATTTTAAAAATAAATAACCATCATTACTAAGACAAGAAGACGTCATAAAGACTTAATTAATCAATCACGTTTGTAAAAGCTTACATACAGCGCTGATAAAATAATAGTACCCCGTGCAGATGACGCGCCCCCATAGAACAAATGATAAAAAGCATACAAAACAGTACCATCTGCACCACTGATGGTGCAAGTCAATGGTGCAAACGGTACGTCGCGTCGGGTAAAAAATGCGTCTTTAAACATAGTTGAACCATAATATAACTAAAATTAAGTCGTCTTCAGTGCAATCTAATTTTTAATCTATCTGCATATTGTAGTATCGATATTCCACTGTAGTGTTGAGGCACAGCCGGCGGGAGCCGCATCGTCATTCAGCGTTAATTAATTATTACAATTTTATATTGTTTAGTAGTTTAGTTAGGTATTATAATTTTAGACAATACTTCAGATAAAGTCTATATAGAGTTGAATGGGAACTTAAGAAAAAAATACAATGACATTTTAAATTACAGAAACTTCGCTCCAAATAAATCCTACTATTTGGAGCTAAATTTTCATTATAAACAACTGTTACTTTGAGAGAATCCCTGAAATCGCAAAAAAGAACCATTTCGTTGAGTGATTACAGACAAATGTAATTTAACTCAACGAAATGTACAGAAAAGCAATTTTTTTGTCGCGTTTTAGTATCGGTCCCACACTTCGGTCAATACACAGTACCTACCTATTTATGTATTACGGATCGAAGGTCCTATTGTAAAAGTTGTTCAAATCTCTTTTCGGTTTTATACTACCGTTTTACGTAACCCTGGTAATGTCGTACCTACGTAACCTACTTGAGTAGTATTCATTAGTCATTACTTTATACTTTCAAGGAAATGACCGATCGGTATGTCGCCCCGTAATAGATCAAGTTGCATTGTGTTACTCAGGGGGTCCTGGACCTGGGTATGTCCTTAAACTGCAACCAGACCCACCGGAGGACGGGCAGCAGCGTCCTCTTGGTTAACGGTGGTGACCATTCTGCGATCCCCAAGCCGCCTGCCAAGCGTGGGGATTATGGCAACACCCCTCTATTAAAAGGGAGGCCTTCGTCCAGCAGTGGACGTTTTATGGCTGACGACGACTCAGGGGGTCCAAGAGTAACACCGAGTATCCGTGGACCCCCAGGCTGTTCAAAAGGGGTGTTCAAGTGGAAATAACGGTAATTTTAATCGGTTAAAACCTTCGTGTTAAAATTAAATAAGTGTTTAATAAATAAATATTGGTGGAGCGCTATCTAGCTCCAAACGAATCAAAGCTTGTACTGGGGCAACCAGATAGCTGATAGAATATCTACTGATATACTTTTTTAGTAAATACATACTTATAATACACATAACCTTCTACCTCCCTATTAAGGGGGAGGCCTTCATCCAGTAGTGGACGTCTTCTGGTTGATGATGAATACATACAACAACCAGCCACAGAACAAACATCTATGTACGTCATATAAAAAAAACACACAGTTGTCACATAAACGTTACCTACACATAGTGTAACAGTGTCATGGTGTCACATAAAATGTTTACCCTGGGTGGGAATCGAACCCACGCTCTACAACTCTGAAGGCAGAGATGCTACCAACTGAGCTAAAGTTCGGTCCAAGTAGTTTCTATTTTGCAATACACACGATTCAACCTCAAATCAAATCTTAATTACACAACATAATTAAATTCAAAACAACCTCCTACCGTTTGGAACACGATACCTCAACGAGTTAAATTCCGTGTTTAAAAAATATAGTGAATAACATACATAATAAAATTAAATCAGAGAAAAAAAAAGGTAAAAATTATGACCTATTACAATTATTTTTGTTCTTCATTTTATCTTTTTTTTTTCTTAGTTCTTGGCATCGCACGTTGTGCATTCTGCCAGTGTCAAGTTTATGAATTTTCGAGTATTTGTAGTAAAGTATTATATTAAAATCAAGTCAAATATGTCATGATATCACACGAAATTAGTCATAGTCGAGTCCAAATCATGCCCTAGTAAAATTGTGGCGACTTTACTAGGGGCCATCCATAAAGTACGTCACATGTAAAGGGGGGGAGGGAGTCGACGAAATGTGACATGGTGTGACAAGGGGGGGGGGGGAGGGTCCTAGTTTTGTGACATCACATTTCAAATTTAATAAATTGAATCGCAAAATTTGAAATATTACATTATTTAAATTATTATTAAATTATTAGGCTAGACGTGCCAGAGAAATTCTTTGTTTGGATGATATAAATGATGATGCCATATGGTTGGATGAAGAAGATGTAGACACCACAAATGTTGCTGACGTTAACAACTCCAATGTGAGAACGAATTGACTTCTATGCCAATTATAAATAATTTAAAGGAATGGATTCAGAGTCCATGGACTGAAGACAACTAAGTTCCTTTCTTTTTCTTCAATTAATAGTTTATTAATTTGTTATTTTTTCAAATATTTGATGTTGATTTCACAAAAAAAAAGTAATTTGAATGGAAATGAAACTGATTGTGGAACTGCTGTTTTAATTTAAAAAAAATTGATGTAAAATTGCAAATTTGTGACGTCACACCAGGGAGGGGGGGTCTTACAAATGTGACCACCTGTGACAAGGAGGGGGGAGGGGTCTAAAAATCATGAAATTCGTGTGACGTACTTTATGGATGGCCCCCTATGAGCTTCTACGGAGTTTTGAAAACAACACAAAAAGACATGTTTCACCACATTATATCACTTGCCCACACTCGTGCATGTAATTCAACACTCAATGAATAAAACACCACCATTTTTAATCATTAATTCGCGAAAAAACACTAGTTTAAGAAAATAATAGAATGCAACGACATGATTTTTCCGTGTTCCCGCCAAAACTCTCATTTTATCTTGTGCTTTATCCATTAGCCAACTTCAAAAAAAATATAATTGCTGTTTTTTTACTGAAAAAAATAATTGTATTGGCTGATAAATCTCTGAGATATGAGCGTTTAAAGTTTTAGGTGGGGATAGAGAGGGGACGCTCTATCCCTTTCTCGCAAAGCACGTGTTAGTATAGCATTTGTATGCCGCGCCTGAGGCTTGACGTCATAGCTCAGTATAGCGCGCTCTCTGTCTAGCTTGAAATTAAAATACTTAGAACTTATTTATTTTTGAATTATTTTAAATTTTGGTTTCCGTCGATAGGCTCTATTGATGATCAGCTTTTTTATGATGTATTAAAAAAATTGTAGTCATCATGCCTGCACAGAAATAAAACAAGACATATAGTAAAAACAAAAAAACACGATGGACAAGGAAATGCAAAAAAAAATTACATTATGGACTAGTGTCACAACTGGCGGCTTTATCGCTAAAAACGCTCTTCGGGAGTGAAAAACAAAAGAGATACTTACTGAGATATAGCGGGTTTATTATGCGTTCTGGTCCAGACCGATTTGTAAATATAATACTGAATATATATTACGACGTAAATCATTTAGATACACATGAATTATTTCAGTTTATGAATGCATAAAATACGGCTTTAGCTGCTGACGTGTTAAATATCAACAATTTAACAGGAAGCAGAGTTTAAGACCAGCCGCATATCATAAGACATTTCTAATAGAAAATATCTCGCGCGCGCCCCGGATCGACACACCCCACGCACAATAACAGCTGTGCGAAGGCGACGGTCGTCGCGAGAAATTTCTTACTTAGATCCTAGAGTACATAATGTAAGCACGGTAAATGCACCGTAATCAGCTCTAATTTACCACCTACCGTCGAAGCATGACAACGGTGACGAAATTTACCGCGAAAAAAGGATCAGCTGTTCCATACATTTTGCCCAAGGTCGAATGAACTTTTGTATGGAATAGCTGATATTTTTTTCGCAATTTCAAAGTTAGCCCCATAGTAAAACTTGTTTGTGTTGACGTACAGAATTTGCCCTTAAAAGGATGCTAACTGATTAGAACTAACCCTGTATTCTGAACTACAATAATATTCTTATAGTAACATATATTTTGCTTTTCCAATAAGTAGTGATTTGTGCGATAAAATTGTTGTTTTATAAAAAAATATTACACCGTATTTTCCTTAACGCAGTTACCGTAATTTCTTAGAATCTACCGTTTTTTACACGGAATCACCGTAAACCCAAATTCTGACATGGCAACACTGGCACGGAGTGTCTTTCGGCGCGCGCGAGATATTTTCCATTAGAAAATTTCTCATGTGTGGCCGGCCTTTAATCGATATTGGTTGAAATATGACAAATCATTATCACATTTCAATCAATATCACATTTAGCACACTAGTTTCATTTGCATTATTTCACTTATAAGTAAAAGTTAATATTATACAGGGTATGCTGAAAGGACTATCGATTTTTTCGTGATTCTGTGTTGACTGTTGACCCATAATAAAAAGTATTCACAATGGTGAGTAAAATTACATCCTTTAGGCTTAGGAATACCGTTATGCGTAACCTTATATCATTATACCTAACATGAATAAAGTTATTATTCACTAGGATTGCCCCGCGGATTCGCCTGCTATGCCTGGGATTTAATTATGTGCCTGTATTATTTCAAGCTACTTATAAGCTACCTCTATACCAAATCCGTATAGATATATTAGACTTTTTTTTAATTCATTCATGTGACAAGACGAGCTAGACGTACGCCTGGTGGTAAGCTTCACACCTACCACTAACAGTAGCAGTGCCAGAATTGTGAACTTGCGATCACAATCCTGCGCCGCACTGCACTGCGCTTGTCACCCTGAGATATCAGATATTAAATCTCTTCATACCCAGTAATTTCTCTGGTAACATGGCCCTTCAAACCGGACCACAGTAATGCTTGCACACTACTGCTTGGCGGTTGAATAACTGGCAAAGGTGTGGCACTTCCCCAGGCGGACTCTGCAGTAGAGTCCTACCACTGATTGAGTAACAAACGTCACAAACTTTGATATGTATAATAGTAGGAGGATACGAAAGTTTTTCTACAATGCTTCATTGTATTTTTATGACATAAAATGTATAACCAAGGCAGAGGCAAGAATATACAATAATACTACACACCATAGTAGTCTACGTTCCAAGACCAAGGCAATCTTTTTTCAAAGTTTAAAAATATTCTTATTAAAACTGACTGGTGGGAAATGGGACCATATATTGTTATTTCAATATCAGAATCGGAAATCGGCTAGATGACTGGTTTTTTTTTATTGTCCTACTCAAATGTGGCCCATAAATATAGCTGATTAATGAAAAGAAAATTAAAATCTGATCAAAAATAAGCATTTTAATATCATGCTAGACAGAGAGGCAAAACAGCAAATCGTGACGTCACTTGTCAGGACGCCATATAAATTCTATTCTGATAAGTAAGGCGTGACGTCATTTTTTGTTTTGTGGGAAAGGGACAGAGTTGTCTCTAACAAAAACTTTAAACGCTCATATATCAGAACGTTATTAACCGATTTAAATAATGTTTTCAATTACCATACTATATTTACTTAAATGTTTCATCAAAGCTATTGGTTTCAACATCAGTCATCTAGCCTATTGGAATTTGCAAATCAAATTGGAGTGAAACACTGTTTCGCGCTTTTATAAATTATTATTTGGCACTCATGAAAATTTAAATTCAAGTGGAAAAATACGTTACAGTAAAAGAATACATTGTACAATTATACAGTATAATAAGTATACAATGTCTAATTGTTTAGTCAGTTGTGGTAATAAAGCAAGTAAATAACAAGTCAGTGCCTTGAACCCTACATTATTTACCTTCATTATAATATTAATTACTATACTCTGTCGCTTCATTAAATTAATCGCTTTTTGACACGTTGACGACATAACATTGTAAAGCGTCTAACAAATTATACAATGTGGTCAATTCTGAAGGTTTAAGTTGACAGAACTAAACTAACTAAAGTATTGCTGTCCTTAGCTAACATGCCTAGTAAAAAAGTGACAGCAATATTTTAATTAGTTTAGAACTGTCAACTAAAACTGTCAGAATCGACCACAATGTTTAACAAAAAGGTTCAACAATACTGAAGGGTATGTATGCACTATGCATTCATCATTATGAATAACTTTAACTATAAAAAAAAAGTAAAATGTTAAAAAACTTCATTGACCTTGGACAAATGGAACATCTGTTATTTTTTGCGCGATTTCATGGTTGGTCCCATAGTAAAAGTTGTTCATAATGATCAGTACATACATACCATTCAGTATTGTTGGACCTACAATAAATACCCATACAAATAAATATGTTTGATCTAGCATTACCCCTTTACAAGGTTACTTCGACGATTGACAATTGAAATAACATAACCTTGTAGGGGGAGTAATGCTAGATCAAACGATTCTATTTGTATGTAATATAATTTGCCAGACACTTTACAAAGTTATGTCGTCAACTTTGCATGAGCTGTCAAAAAGCGAATAACAAAATGGATAGAGTATAGAATAAATGTTTTAATTTATACGTATTTTGCACTGGAGTTTTTACCTTCTCTTTAATTATTATTGACTTCAAGATTATTTATAGTTTACTACAACAAAAACATAAAATTCACCTAGCTACAGCGACGGTGATAATGGAATGGACGGGCCCAGCGCTTGGAAATCGATCAAAATAAATAAGACAACACAATCAAGCATACCTAGCTAAAAGTATGCATATTACATTTGCCGGTAAATAGAGATAGCGAATCTAATTACTGCATGACAAAAAGAGAACACATGTACCTACATGTATTAGAATGTTGTATTGTCGTATCGTACGGCTTGCATGTCGCAAAGGCAGAGTATGACTGAAGCGAGTGGAGAGCCGGCGCTCAACATATAGTCTTCAAAATCCGTGCGCTTATTTCCCGTCCATTAATCTTATCATTGTCGCTGGCAAGCTAAAAAACTTTAAACACCAACTCCTACCATACAAAAACAAAATGATTGTATCCGGACCCTCGGGCGTAGATCATTCGGTTATTATGGGGTCCGATGGTCCGAAAATGTACAAAGATAGACTAGTTTTTGCGGGGGGAGGGTTGCTGGTAGCTGGTAGCACTAAGACGATTAGCCGGGCCCAACGGAAGACCAGCGCAGGTCGCTCGCAACCGGCATCTTACTGAGTTGGGGCCGGTTTGTGGCAAAAGGTAAACAATTTTTTATTTATGTTTTACTTTTCCGTGTTCTGTGTAACTGCTGTTTTGTTTATACTTTTGCCACGAATAAACTATTGTCTATTGTCTATTATATTATTATATTATATTATGTTATATTAGACCGCCATACTGTACGACACCCTGCCATTTGCATCCACGTTGCCCGCGGCTTTTACAATGTCCTAGGAGGAGGCCTACCTACTGTGACACCACAGAACATTTTTAGAAAATCGCATGTCAGCCCATTTATCTTCCTTACTCCAAACTCTCAAGATACGTAGTAACCAGTATAAGCTGATCCTCCGACCTTAGGAGCTCGGTATGTTCGGGGGTTCACGTTATAGTGGACAACTATATTTTTTCATAAATTACGTCGTAACTTCTATATTCCTGGGCCGATTTTGATAAAACATAGGCTATGTGAAGCGTCGGACTTCATAGATCATATTTCAAGAAACTGCATTCAAATTAGTGCCGTAGTTTCTGAGTTTAGCCCGGTTAGTGATATAATGTAGTAAACATGTATTTTTGTGTCATTTTCAAAACTTCATAAAAGCTCACAGTAAAGTCGCCACAACTTTACTAGGGCATGGCTTGGACTCGACTTTGACTAATTTCGTGTGACTGTGATTTCATGACTTACTCTACTTGATAATACTAAGTACATAAACATGAATATTAATTACATACTTGACTCTGGCAGAATGCACAACGTGCGATGCCAAAATAAAAAAAAAGCCTCCACCATGTATACGCTCATGACTAGACCTATACACTCCCGATATTGAGTTTTGGCGGGAACACGGAAAAATCATGTCGTTGCATTCCATTATTTTCTTAAACTTGTGTTTTTTCGCGAAATAATGATTAAAAATGGTGGTGTTTTATTCATTGAGTGTTGAATTGCATACACGAGTGTGGGCAAGTGATATAATGTGGTGAAACATGTATTTTCGTGTTGTTTTCAAAACTCTGTAGAAGCTCATAGTAAAGTCGCCACAACTTTACTAGGGCATGACTTTCATTTTTATATTGACTAATTTTTATTAACTTATTTGACATTGTTTGTACCTGATTGTTTAATTAATTATATATTAATTTTATCTAATTAACTAATGTAATTGGCTTTTTGTAGCCGTTTTAGTTGAGAACAATAAATAAATAAATAAATAAATGACTTGGACTCGACTATGACTAATTTCCTTTGACTAACTGTGATTTCATGACATATTTGATTTGATTTTAGTATAAAAACTTGCAAATTCTTAAACTTGACACTGCTAGAATCGCACGTTGTGCACGTGCGATGCCAATAAAAAAGAAAAAAAAAACCCGATATTCCCAATGCTCAAACCCACTACCAGTCGGCAGCGTACCCAGCATGCTGGTGGCATTTCCACGTTTAATGGCAATGCTTATGCGTTGGGCCAAATAAACGTCAGTATTTTGTCATCATCATCATCAGCCTGGAGACGTCCACTGCTGAACGAAGGCCTCCCCCTTCTACCGCCACACTGTACGACAACCTGCCATCTGCTTCCACCGGTTGCCCGCGAATTTTACAATGTCATCGGTCCACTTAGTGAGAGGCCATCCTACGCTACGTCTTCAGTTTCATAAGCAATGTGTTGAATATATCGCCTTATGGCATAACTTATTTCTAAAAACATTATTTTAGCCCTTTAGTACAATATATGTATGCAAAATGTATGGAACAGCTGTTTTTTTTTCGGTATTTCTATGTCGGTCCCATAGTAAAAGTTGTTTGTTTTGACGTACAGAATATGCCCTTAAAAGGATGCTAACTGATTAGAACTAACCCTGTATAGGAAGGGTTTCCCATAATCCCCACGGCTGGCAGGCGGCAAACAACTTTTTCTATGGGACCAACATAGAAATACCGAAAAAAAAACAGCTGTTCCATACATTTTGCCCAACGTCGATGAACTTTTTGTATGGGACAGCTGATATTTATTTTGCTATTTATTGTTGGCCCCATAGTAAAAGTTGTTTGTCTTGACGTACAGAATATGCCCTTAGAAGGATGCTAACTGATTAGAACTAACCCTGTATAGGAAGGGTTTCCCATAATCCCCACGGCTGGCAGGCGGCTTGGATCGCAGAATGCCGTGAAGGTGGTGACCTTTAAACGAGAGGACGCTACTGCAGTTTTAGGACATACCCAGGTCCGGTTAAACGGGATTAGTCACGTTTAATTAAGCCGGATACTCTGACTATAGTAAAATAAAAAATAAACGTGTCAAAGGCACGTCAGCTTTTTCAGTAATAAAGTTAAAGGTTATACTAAAATTAACACCCGATTGCTTCTTTACGCTACGAAATATTTTTGTTTGCAAATAACTTATGAACATAAGTTTTGCTTATTTGGAATGTGCTTATTTGTTAAGCCCTTTGATACCAAACGACTTGTTTGGCTCAGTTTCATTATGACTTTATTTGTATTTGTTTACATTATGAGTTTTATGACCCGGACTTTTAAGGCCATCGATCTATTTTATTTTTTATACTATCAAGTGTCGAGACGAACAAGACGTTCGCCTATTTTTTTTTATTATCGCCGCACCTGGCACCTGTTACTCGTAATACTAGGTACATACTATTATATATTCTGTGTCAAACAGCGTATAAGGCAAACCATACAGAGGCGAGGTCAGGTCACGCAACTCAAGAGAAAGTCTACTCAGCTGATCGGCCCAGGATGCGTTATTGCAAAATCAGCCTTATAACTAAACGGTTAGGTACTTTGTGCTCGTGCAATCTCCAGTTTTGAGACCTGGTTAAATTAGCGAGTTTCGTATGGATGTGTTCAAGAATACAAATTCATAAATACCTAGGAAGTAGGTAGGTATAAGTATTATTATGAAAACTGACGTGGTTTTGACACATTTTTGTTTTATTTATACGTGAATACTCACGTTTAATTAAATCGGATACTCGGACTATAGTTTCGATCACATCCGGTGACCTTTTTCAAAGAGTGAAAACAGAGCCCGACGCGCGTGCAGCTGCGTCCTGCTTAGCATACTATAGTCGGAGTATCCGATTTAATTAAACGTGAGTATTCCCGTATAAATAAAACAAAAATAGGTATAAGTGTACCTTTCGCTTTCCTGTGATTTATAGCCTTCAGTTAGCAGTCAAGTGAAGTACAACATGTCTATAAAGACGATCGTAAACTGTGAAGGGTATGTACTATTTGCGCCGAATGAATCCTTGATTCTTTAGATATTAGTTACCGTTAGCATAAGAATTTAATATTTCGTTCCGGTTCACATTACGGCATGACCAAGGGCGGATCCAGGGGTGGGGCACAGGGGCACGTGCCCCCCAACGGTTTAAATATAAGAAAAAACTGGGAGGTTTATAAGATACCGCTTTAATTAAATTAAAATTTATTTGTTTCGGGCTTCACCCATTAACAACTGAATCATAATAATATCAAATCAAAATCAAATTAATAATAAAAACAAAGTTCCTAAACAAAAACAGAATAATAATCACTAAATAAAAAAAATAAAAAAATATAGTAATAATGTACCCTGATTAGGTTGCAAGCTGTTCTATACTTCTGGCGTGCAATAAAGTTGTATTGTATTGTAAATTCAAAATAAAAAGTCAATAAAATAATTATACACGTAAAACATTTTTTTTACAGACAATAAATTAGTCAACAATCTTCGGCATTGGTACTGTTACATGTCTGTCACAGCAATGCGGAAGAAAAGGACAGTCCAGTCTATCAGCAATCATATTCAGGACATAATAACATTTGTTTCTTTTTGCGTAATAAACATGTAATTTCTCATTATTTAATCTTTTTAAAAGTATATTTATAGTTATTCCTGCATTTCATTGAAAGAGAATCGATCCCAAAGACAGCATAGGACAATACTACGAGGGAACTAGGCCTATGCACATAATTTATTAAAATATTTATTTCATGAAAACATGATTGAAGACATACGTTTAGTGACATTATAGTTATTAAATACATTTTTGTAAGTAACATGTTTACTTACAAATATTTTCAATAATCTGTGATATAAAACAACGCCTATAATAATTGCCTCAACATGTGCCCCTCTCAGAAATAAATCCTGGATCCGCCCTTGGGCATAACGATGCTATTTTGGGTACGGCCCCGCAGTTTATCTCTGTGTCTTCATCCTACTCCTTACTAATATCATGCATGCGAAATAGTGTTTGTTGGTTTATTTGTTTGTCCTTTCTAGTTGCAATGGAACAACAGGTCGACGAGATTTCTTGGAATGGATATAAATTAAGCATGGATGCAGCTGTTGGTATAGATTAATTGAACCATCTACATCCCAGCCGCCGCTTTCCATAGGTCATCGCTCTACCTGGCTTTACTGGACGATTAGCTTCACTGCCAGTGTCCCAAGCTTCGACTCCGTATACCGTAAACTAGGACGTGTATAGAACAATGTTTATTTTTCAACCGACTTCAAAAAAGGAGGTTCTCAATTCAACTGTACTTTTTTTTGTATTTTTGTTATGCGATTACTCCGCGAATGATGAATTTATTTGGTAGGCCATAAATCAGAGTTGGTCCCATATAACATTTATCGAAATCGGTTCAGGAGTTTGCTTTTCAAATTAAAATAACTGGAAAAAAGATGTGATCCAGTTAATCGAAATTGAGTCAGTTGTTATTTTTTTAACTTGTATTCCTTTAACTCAATATTTGCGATATTCGGGAAACGACGTGAACGAAACAGTAGCACATGCAGTTTTAAAGTGTAATCGGATACATACTGATTAGTTCACAGGTGTAGCCAACCCTGAAACTAACAATCGAGTTACCGTCGACGAATTGAAACATATTCGTAACATCGAAGGTAACCAGGCAGTGTGTACGAGGCTGTCTGCATTACTAAAGAGCTCTACACTCTGAAGCCGCCGACTGACGAGCGGCCAGGGGCCTTATTTTTGAATCGTGAATTTCGCATGCGAAAGGAGCCAACTTTCAAACGATATTGAACCTTATTCCAAACAGTATCGTTCGAAGGTCAGCAACGTTTCGCATACGCTGCGCTTACGTATGATTCAAAAATGAGGCCCCATGGCGACCGGCATGTCGCCGGGTAGAATCGCCGCGCGGCGGCTTTAGAATAGCTTGGTAAAAAAAACTTCATCATCTTCCTCAGACGTACTAAAGGGTTGCTAGTATTTTAAATTTCTGCCCCTTTTAACTAGCCACTAATAACATTCTGTAGCCAACGTGAAAGTCCTTTTTACAAGGTGATAAGACGTTAAGTCGTCCAGTTGTATTAATTTTACAAAACTAATAATAGTAATTATTCATAATCATGGAATAATGTTACTAATGATTCAGTTATGTGCACATAACTGAATTATTATTAAATCAAATTATTAATTTAAACATCGATTATTTATTTTGTTTGTGTATTATGATTTTAGACGCAAATAAACTATTGTCTATTGCACACGTGTACTAAGTGTTGAATCGTGCCTTTTCATGTTGTTTCCATAAGTAAAGTTCATGACTAGGATTTGGCTTTGACTCGCTTCGTTTCATTTTGACTGAAACAACAAATAAATAATAAACAAAAAGAAATAAAAAAAATTGACAATAATGATATCCATGATAACAGGTTAATATTAAAATATTTGAACCTAGCAATTGCAAATAGTGACGTCGTAATCCTCCCACGAAAGAAAACCCAGCCGATGCGCTGACGCAACTCGCGGACGGTTCCAGTATGTCCGGCCTTTATGATGACTTTGAAAAACAAGTACTGACGTACTGTTAAGTATCTTACAGTAAATGTTGTTATAATGATGACAATAAAAAAAAGTTGTAAGTAATTCACCACAAATGGAAATCGGCATTCTGCGTACCATTTAGATTGGCGAGTACCTATATATTATGCATAGTACGTAATTAAAAAGTAAGGTGACCTTAAAGGAAGTCCTAAACGAAATATATATTATTAAGTACAATGTTATCAAATCGCACTCAATATTTAACCATGGCCTATTCACGATATAAATATATTATAATTCATCATTAACTTATTATAACATTACTTATAATTTTTTTATAATTTGATTATTTTAAGTTCATAATTTTAATTATGACACAATTTCATTTCAAACTCAATTTTAATTACAAAATCAATTTTTTATTTCAAATTTAATTTCAATTTCATAATTAATTGCAAATTTAATTTCAATTTCAATTGTGTGTATGATACTAATTAATGTGACTGCTAAATTGATAAATTGATGATTTATAATATGAGTCTATGATACTTGAAATAAATGATTATTTAATTTAATTTAATTAACATCCAATAGAACCTAAAATAACCAACTACCTAGTGCTTTAGATCATCGATTTCCCGACGACGACGGTACATGATACGTCATATGAACTCAATACCATGTTAATATATCACCAGTCGACCGAATCGACAAATTGTTTATACAGCGTGGCGCTACGGTGCCGACATTAAATTAACACACGTGTAGGGTTAATGATCAGTAACCGTCTTTGATTATATACCCAGCCAGAAAGTTAGATACTCCAAAAAAAAAAACTGAAGTTCATTTGGTACAAAGCTTGTCTACATTTATATAAGTGTAATGGAGCAACCCTCTTGCGCCATATTTCTGTTTATTTCCAGACTGTTCGACCCTATTAGTTCTATATTTGGCGGTATATTAAGCTCGCTTCGCTCGCGTGTATCATCCTTTATGCACAATCAGTTTCTGGCACTGCTATTGTTATACATGCATGATACTTACCACCAGGTGAACGTCCCGCTCGTCTCGTCACTCCATTGCATAAAAAAACAATGTGTCCTGTAATAATTGGATCGAAATAAAATTCGATTTCAGAAATCGTCGCTTGCGCATGAATTGGCTCTAAACTTACTAGAATGCTTTAACAATGCATGGTTCCTACAGGGTAAGTGAGTGAAACAGTCGGGCGCTGCTAGTGCTAGAAGAAGGTATCTGTACAATTATAACTCTATTCGTATGCCTCCCACTTCTTCTGTATTGTTATCAAACGGTCGATAAGATTATATTCTAAGAGGCGTTCATATAAAAGGACCTTGCATTATAATATTCCAGTCAATCCTATAAATAGAAGTCGTAGTAAATTTCTCCGAGTCCAAAGTCAAATTATTATGAGCTTTAAAGGAAAAGTGATGCTAGTAACCGGCGCTAGCTCAGGTATCGGCGCAGCAACCGCCATTGCCTTTGCAGCTGAAGGCGCTCATGTATCCATGGTAGGAAGAAATCAAACAAAACTCAAGAACGTCGCCGCAAAATGCGAACAAAAGGGCAGCAAACCGCTGCTCATCATCGCCGACGTGTCCAGGAGTGAAGACAACAAACGAATCGTGTCTGAAACATTAACCCACTTCAGCCGACTGGACGTCCTAGTGAACAACGCCGGTATGTACGCAAGAGCAGGCATTCTCGCCCCCAACGCGATGGAAGTGCACGACCAGATGATGGCCACCAATCTACAATCCGCCGTACACCTGACACATCTGGCAGCGCCGCATCTCGTGCAAACCAAAGGCAACATCGTCAACGTTTCCAGTATAGCTGGTATAGGTATTCCAGTAAACGGAAGCTTCTCGTATTTGACTTCCAAAGCTGGCATGGATCATTTCACGAGAGCAGAGAGTGAACGTGGTTAACCCCGGAGGCGTCCGAACCGACATTATCGAAACTGCTGGCATACCAGCGGATCAGAAGGACGCAGTGTGGGACGCAGCAGGAAAATCTTCCCCTTTGAAAAGGATAGGAGAGCCAGAAGAGATTGCAGATTTGATTCTATTTCTTGCCAGCGATAAAGCGAGGAGTATCACAGGGTCGTCGTATGTTTCTGACAATGGAGCTCTCCTTACAGGCTTGGTGAAAACGCCGTGGGAATAGATTCATAATGTAGTCACATGTGTTTGAAAAGGGCGAATCTGGATTGAAATAAGTACTATCACCAAAATATTATATCATCTCCCCCTTCTTCATTTTGTTTTGAACGCAAGCCTATTAATAATAAAAAAAGATGATTCCTTAACTGGTACCTAAGAACTGGTATTATATCTTGTCTTGGTTTTAGCTATAATATTATAATTATTTTCATCACACTTGCTCGTATGTGTGAAGTGCATCTTATTACATCGGTTTTAGGCTCATAATCTAAGATATTACACACGCGTGCGTTCTACTTTACATTACAGCAATATACTAGTGCTATAATAGGTATAACCTGGTTAAGTTTGTACACCTGACTGTTATAAAGTATGTTGTGACAAGTTAGGCGGCTAAAGAAAATGTCACAAGCGCGCGCATCGCTGGTTTGTGCGCCATTTTCCGCAAATATTTGATGACGTTTTTACCGTGTGGTTAATTATTATCAAAAAGAGTATGTTTTTTTCTTCGCAAGTGTGATGAAAATCGTCTTATGGAACGCGTGTGCTATTGGTAAAAGGAACTCGTCTATGGTATGCCTTTCAAACTTCCCCAGGGACTACGCGCAGGATACTCATCTAAATTGCATTTTGCACAATGAGTAAATTCTTACCACCTAAACTAAGTCATCATGATATTGCAAACAATAAAAATAACGGCGTAATAAAAAAAAAAAAAACAGAAGTACTATTTCGATTTCACTGATAAGACAGTAAAGCCGCGTTTCCACTAGAACGTCCAAATAACGCGGCTTGGCTTAAAATAAAACAGAAGATGAATTTAAAGACTAAAGGTATATCTAGTCAAAGTTGCATGTAACACAATCTAAGGGCATAAGTACAGCGTGCTGAAAGGTACAATATCAATAAATTTTTACCACGAGAAAAAGTCTTTTCTCGTGGTCAAACCAGCTGGACTAATTTTTTTTCACGATTTCAGAGTAGAAGTTGTTCATAAATTTTGGGTACAGTTACCTCCTTTCAGCTCAGTAATACCGTTACCGTTACCCTCTATGTCTATAGATGAGAGACACAATCACGCTTGTATTTACATAATTTTCTGATGATATCGTACATAATGTTGAAAATAACAACAATTTCAACCCATCACAGGAGTCTTTTCATCATGATTTTGCAGTTATCCGACTGCTACAACAGCCTTCGATTAATGACAGAGGGTTTAGCACCAGCCGCTCAACCGCGGCACACCTGAATCTCTCCGATTCTCCGCTGCACCAGATTGCATACAATTCGGTGACGTTCAGCTATCGTTCGAGTCGTGATAACCAGTCACTTACATTGCATTTTTAGTCTTATCCTCTTAGCTTAGAGCTGCCATTTGTTTGAGTAGCTAGACTGAGCCACTATTTACGAATTTTAATTACGTCGTGCAATATCCTGTTTCCTTAATCCCTCAGGGGCGAACACCGCAACAATTAGAAACATAACTATATGCAGTAAGGTTTCATATATACCATAATAACAGGACCATATTAAATATGATCTAGCTCTTGGAGGATCTAGCTCTCTCTCGTTGCATGACAAAATTCACATTAAAATGTTTTAAATATTTAATTCAAAAATAATATAAATTATAATTATTGTATGTTCAATAAGGACGAGACTGCTGAGACGTATGAAATATTTTTATAACACCTTATTCTGTACAGTTTACGCAATAAATAAATTATGATTATGATTATGATTAAATCATAATCATGTATTCATGATAACGCAATTAGCTTCTAATATTGTCCATATTAATATACTTTACAAAAAGTGAGTTAGTCGTGAATCTAGTTTTAATTTTAAGATGTTTTTTAAAGGAAAAGTAGTGATAGTAACCGGTGCTAGCTCAGGCATCGGCGCCGCGACCGCCATAGCCTTCGCAGCTGAAGGCGCTCATGTATCCATGGTGGGAAGAAATCAAACGAAACTCAGGAACGTCGCCGAAAAATGCGAACAAAACGGCAGCAAACCGCTTATCGTCATCGCCGACGTGACCAACAGTGAAGACAACAAACGAATCGTGTCCGAAACCGTAGCCCACTTCGGTCAACTGGACGTCCTAGTGAACAACGCCGGTATGTACAAAGGAGCAGGCATACTCGCCCCCAACGCGATGGAAGTGCACGAACAGGTAGTGGCCACCAATCTTCAATCTGCCGTGCACCTGACACATGTAGCAGCGTCGCATCTCGTGCAAACCAGAGGCAACATCGTCAACGTATCCAGTATCGGTGGAATAGGCATATCAGCGGAAGACAGCTTCTCGTATTTGGCGTCGAAAGCTGCTATGAATCATTTCACAAGGGCCATAGCGTTGGAACTGGCTTCCAAAGGCGTGAGAGTGAACGCGGTAAACCCTGGACCTGTACGGACAGATTTCTTCGAATCTGTTGGCTTGCCAGCCGAGCAATGGGACGCTGCCTTCGAAGGAATGGCCCAACAGGCTCCTTTGAAACGGGTAGCTGAACCGAAAGAGGTTGCAGATTTGATTCTGTTTCTTGCCAGCGATAAAGCGAGGAGTATCACGGGGTCAATGCATGTTTTAGACAATGGAGCGCTGCTCACAGGGATTATGAAGTTGGATGTGTGAAGTCCTATGAAGGCCAGACAGGAAAGGAAATTATTTCTAGGCGTAATAATCTGATCTGTATTTACCAGCTACAAAACCAGCCAACTTTTATTTTCCGTCCACATTTTATATATACCCCCAACGGTTTAATATAACAAAGAACTAGGATATTTATAAGATACCGCTTTAATAACATTTGTTTCTCATTGCATAATAAACATGTAATTTCTCATTGTTTAATCTTTACTAAAAGTATTTTTTATAGTTATTCTTGTATGTCATTGCAAAAGAATCGATCCCAAGGACACCATAAGATAATACTATGGCTATAATAAAATAATCCTTGACCGCCCTTGGGCGAGGGGCTATACTTTGACGTGAAAAATTAAAATATATCATAGATATACAACGTATAACAAAAAGGTTCAACAATACTGAAGGGTATGTATTTACTCATCATTATGAACAACTTTTACTATTGGGCCAACCATGGAAACGCGAAAAAAAACAGCTGTTCCATACATTTGTCCAAAGTCAATGAACATTTTGTATGGAACAGCTGGTTTTTTTGCGAATTCAAATTTGGCCCATAGTAAAACTTGTTAATAATGATACATACATACCCTTCAGTATTGTTAAACCTTTTTGTTACATGTTATACAGAGTTAGTTCTAATCAGTTAGCATCCTTTTAAGAGTAGACAAGTTGGTAACATCTCCATAGAAACGCGGTAGTATTACTACTCCACTATGTAATTTTGTAGGTCCAAGACTAAGTATTATATCGATTAATCTCTTCATTATCTAAGATTGTAAATTATTACGAAAGTAAAAAGTTAATAAACATGAAAGTTATGAGCCAGGTAACATCTTGTATTTTAGCTCAATTTTAACGCCACCTTGGACGTAAATAAATAACATAAGGAATACGAAAACTCTAAAATAATTTATCAAGCGGCATAGTTTAGTCCATAAACATTTCAAATAACTTAAGGTGGAATAAATTAATTCAGAGTTTATTCAACCACATTACTGCAGCCAAAGGTCGACCAAAAATTATTTGCGCGCTCATTTATCTTTCTTTCTCCCTTTCTCACAGTTTGTTTGATGAAGAGAGCATGCTTTTTAGCCGCGCCCACCGATGAGTTCGAGCCGTCAACTTGTCGATCCTGAAGGGCATATTCTGTACATCAACACATACAACTTTTACTATGGGGCCAACACTGAAATCGCGAAATAATATCAGCTGTTCCATAGAAAATGTTCATCGACCTTGAGCAAAATGTTTGGAACGGCTGGTTTTGTTTTTTGCGATTTCAATGTTGGCCCCATAGTAAAAGTTGTTTATAATGATAAGTACATACATACCTTTTATTATGAAAACTGACGTGGTTTTGACACATTTTTGTTTTATTTATACGGGAATACTCATATATAGTTTCGATCACATCCGGTGACCTTTTTCAAAGAGTGAAAACAGAGCCCGACGCGCGTGAAGTTGCGTCCTGCTTAGCACACATACATACCCTTCAGTATTGTTGAACCGTTTTGTTACACATTGTATATATGTATATTTACAAGTTCAATGGCCACATACCTCATGTCCGGCGAGAAGTCGACGGAGCACGCGTACCCGGCCACCATGTGCCCCGTGAAGGTCTTCTTGCGGTTCATCTTGAACCTGTTGAGCGCGCTGAACACGATCACCTTGTTGTCCATGGACTGGCACGCGAGCCACTTGCCGTTGGGCGCGGCCGTGACCGAGGGCAGCGAGTGCATCGTCGGGTCGGCTATGTACTTCATGTCCACCGGGATGTCCCTGGGAAGTAACGAAACTAATTTAATGAGGAAAACTGGCGTCATTTTGACATATTTTCAACCGACTTCCAAAAAGGAGGTTCTCAATTCGAATGTATGTAAATGTCGGAGCGTGCTTTAACTACCTCCTTCACACTATTAGTATCACGCTACCTAGTTTCGTTTTGGTGGACTAGAGATGGATGTGGCGCCATCTCCGCTGTAACGCTAGTAACGTGCGACGGTGATTGGTCGTTGGCCGATTGATGGCAACCAATCGGCATTTAGTGGGTTTCGCAGACCGTCCGACAGAGGCGCTGGTGCGAGCGCGCGGACACGCTCCTTCCGAGGAGCTCAGTTTTATTGAGGGTAGTCGCGGAGAGCGGTCGCATTGGTTACTTAGCGGAACGCCTTGTCCCCAAGTTCTAATCGTGTAAAATTATGTGAAGTGTGTCTTAATGTCGATAATCATTAAAAGACTACGCTACCAAAGTACCATTATCTGTTACGGTTGGTACCTAGCTAGATCCGTTTTTTTTTTCGTATGTATGTTACGTGATTACTCCGCCAATTATGAAATAGGGAAAGAAGGGGGGTCCCATATAAATTTTATCGGAATCGGTTGAGTAGTTTGGTTTTTAAATCAAAATTACTACAATAAATGAAGATGAGTCGATTGTTTTTTTTTTAATAGCGTATAATCGTTTTATTTATACGGGAATACCCAGTTTTTTTTTTATAGAAGTGACGAGACGATCAAGACTTTCACCTAGTGGTATGCGTCACGCCTGCCACTAACAGTAGCAGTGCAAGAACTGTGAACTTGCGAACACAATCCTGCGCCGCACTGCACTGTGCTCGTCACCCTGAGATATCAGATGTTAAATCTCTTCATACCCAGTAATTTCTCTGGTAACATTGGCCTTCAAACCGGAGCACAGTAATGCTTGCACACTACTGCTTGGCGATTGAACAAATGGCAAAGCTGTGGTACTTCCCCAGGCGGACTCTGCAGTAGAGTCCTACCGCTACAAAATAAAGGATTCATTCAATCGGATACTCCGACTTTTCAGTGCGACGCATGACGCGGCCGCACGCGCGGCGGCATCTGTATTCACTCCTTGAAAAAGGTCACCGGATGTGATCTAAACTAGACGAAGTTTCCGATTTAATCAAACGTGAGTATTTCCGTATATTTCCTAAAACTACGTATGTATTATGTCCTAAAACTGCATCCAGACCACAGAAAAGCGAAAGCCCTACTTTTTAGGTAGAACGGTTGGCAAAACAATGTTGTAAAGCAATTGTATGGAAAACCGTTGTCGCCAGTTTCACACTTATTTGTATAGAACTACGACGAAAAAATGCCAAATCTTGGTCGCGCATTTCAAGTAAAACGCTCGAAATGCCATTTTGCAACAGATTAAAATTGATCTAATTACGATGCAATGTGGTTTGGTTTCCTACGCGTTTTGAGTATTCTCAGTTTAAAAACATGTATTGGTAGAATAGGCTAGATGACCGGTTTTTTTATTGTCCTATTAAAATGTGGCCCATAAATATAGCTGATTAATGAAAAGAAAATAAAAATCTGATCTAAAATAAGCAACTTATGAGCATTTTAATATCATGCTAGACAAAGAGAAGAATCAGCAAAACGTGACGTCATTTCTCTGTACGCCATATAAATTATTTTCTGACAAGTAAGGCGTGACGTCATTTTTTATTTTAGGGGAAAGGGACAGAGTTGTCTCTAACAAAAACATTGAACGCTCATATATCAGAACATTATTAACAGATTTAAATTATTGTTTCAATAAACATACTATATTTACTTAAATTCTTTATCAAAGCAATTTCGGTTTCAACGATATAAACATCAGTCATCTACCCTATTGTCATTAAGCGCATTTGCACTTAATGCTAGCGGGGCCCGTCACATTTCCGTTCTATTCACTTCTCTCTTCAGTGGTCCAGACCCACCGGAGGGCAGCAGCGTCCTCTCGGTTAACGGTGGTGAGCATTCTGCGATCCCCAAGCCTGCCAAGCGTGGGGATTACTTATCAGATAACGTAAATCCAACTAAAAGGCACATACCATTCCCAAACCCGTAAGCTCTTGTCGTCCGACGTGGTGACGAATCTCCTGTTCTCGTCTACGAACGTTATAGTGTTGACCGCTCCGAGATGTCGGTCGTATTCTTGCACTATTTCACCACTCCGAATGTCCCACTGAAAAATACGTTTTTTTTAATCATAAGCAACGACGTATTTGTAGCTCAATGCATCATCATAAGCCCGGAGACGTCCACTGCTGAACGAAGGTAAATCTGCATCCACCGGTTGCCCGCGACTTTTAGTGGGAGGATAATATGAAAACATGCATGTTTTTATTTTATTGACTCACAAAAAGCTGACTCGCAACAAAGCAAATCATGGAAAATAAAATTTTATAACGTGCACAAATAACGAAGATATACATATACATATACATTATATATATACATTTTAGTTTCATGTTAGACAGGGAGGACCTGCAGGGCTAGCATGCGCACCGCGAGAAAACTTTCTCGATTCTTAAAAACAGGACAAGGCTGCGATTCTGTATAAGTCTGTCTCGTTTTCGCACGACATAGTGCTGTTTCACTGTTATAAGCATTTCGTGAAGTCACTTGAATTGGCATCAACGGAAGATCAGCGCTGTTTGATAAACAGCGCTATGCTGAGTTGAAGCCATTTTTGTGACATCATCCCTTTGACTGTAATTATGTTAAAGTTATACTACTGACAATGATGTTACAAAATAAATTACATTTCTTTTCTTTTCTTTTTCTTTACATAAGGACACGACAAAATTTTCTCGCGGTGCGCATTCTAGCCCTGTTGGTCACTATACTGGCTAATGACGTCAAAGTCCACGATTCCCAACAAATTCTATACTATGCACGTGTTTTGCTAGAAAGGGACAGATGACTCCCTCCCAAATACTTTGAACACTTATAATTCAGAACTTTACCAGCAGATTTCAATTATTTTCAATTATATTTACGATGTTAACATCAGATTCAGTTTAACTCTCCATCTATCCTATTATTTTTAATAATTGAAACACATATATATAGACCCCATTATTTGAAGTCGATTTTATTAATTGTATATTTTAAATTTGTTATAGATTGTTTGAAATCGGTTAGTAAAACGAGGCAGAACAGCGACTCACGCATATGATCTTCTTGTCGGAGGTCCCGGCGACGAACAGGTGCTGCTTGTCCTCGTCCGGGTTGAACTTGGCGCAGTAGGGCACCTTGCGCGACGTGAACCGCGACACGCACGCGCCCGTCTCCGTGTCCCACAGCTTTATGTACCGGTCGTACGCTGCACGGAAACAAAAACAAGCACTTCGGGAGTTTTGCCGGGAACACTAACTCTCTTAAACTAAAAATCATGTCGCTGGATTGTATTACTTTCTTAAACTAAATATCATGTCCCTAGATTGTATTACATTCTTATGCTAGGGCTTCACCTGCGTGACGCTTTACGTCCAGTTATCGGAATAATTAACGTGCAATAAATGATGTATTAAACAATGCGCTACATTGGGCGCTATCATTTTCCTTTGAATATCGCCTAACGTCTAACGACGTTAATAATGCCACTAGCCCATTAGCGTGCTAACACCCGGCCATATCTGCGTACTGTATCAAATACCACGCTAAATAATGGCATTACACACAGGTGAAGCCCTAGCATTAAACTAAAAATCAAGTCCCTGGATTGTATTACTTTCTCAATAAAAATCGTGTCGCTGTACTTTCTTAAACTAACAATCATGTCGCTGGATTGTATTACTTTCTTAAACTAAAAATCATGTCGCTGGATTGTATTACATTCTTAAACTAAAAATCATGTCCCTGGATAGTAAAAAAATAAAACATGTCGCTGGATTGTATTAGTTTCTTAAACTAAAAATCAAGTCGCTGGATTGTATTACTTTCTTAAACTTAAAGTCATGTCCCTGGATAGTAAAAAAGAAAACACGTCGCTGGATTGTATTGCTTTCTTAAACTAAAAATCATGTCCCTGCATTGTAAAAAATGAAAAAATGTCGCTGGATTGTATTACTTTCTTAAACTAAAAATCATATCACTGGAATGTAATAAGAATGCACTATTTCAATTTCTTAGCATTTATTTCATGCAAGTGGCAACTCTGGTATATAACAGCTGTCACCTATGATTGTTCCGAATATTAAAAATAGAGCGCTACACAAAAGAAGAACGCGTTGTCATTGTGAAAACCCGTTGCCCTGCACTGCGCTCGTCACCCTGAGATATTACTCGTCAAACCTCTTAATGCCCAGTAACTTCACTGGTAACATTGCCCTTCAAACCGAAACAGTAATGCTTGCACACTGCTTGGCGATTGAACCGTGGACCAGCCAGGCCCAAGCGGACTCTGCAATAGAGTCGTACCACTACAACACTACACTATACCTGTCAAGGAAAAGGAGGAAAATAATAATTGAAGAATATCAAATAGAATCGAGCAACTAACCAGCGGAGACGAACTGCTTGCCGCAGTTATTGAAGTTGACGTCCCGCACGGCCTGCCGGTGCCCGAAGTACGTCCGCACGCAGCGACGGTCGCCGTACACCTCCCAGATCTGTCACGAGATTTTTTCAACACACCTAGATTAGTTTCACATGTAATTAATAAATCCTTATATCTAACTGCCCCGCGGTTTCACCCGCGTGATAATAAGAACGGAGATAATGATAAAAAGTTGCGTATATAAATTAAAAATTAAATTGTATTTATTGAGATTAAACACGGTCAGGCCAATATATATATATATGTTATATGGTATATGTTATTCCGGGAAATAAGCTACCTCCATTCCGAGTTTCATCCAAAATATGGCAGTGGATTTCGCGTCAAAAGGTAACATACACACACACACCGACAAACTTTCTAACTTTTTTATATAATCGAGCTACGAGACGAGCGACAGGTACAAAAAATAATAGTTAAATAGTGCATTTATAATATGTTTTGATTATTTAAACCATTGAGTTAATATCTAAAGAGTCACAATCTCTAAGTGAAAACAGTCAAAAAACGTCCAAATGCCGTTGTACATACTTATACGTGCATTATATAGTTCAATATTTTTTTTTTAATCATTGCACCTATTACAGAAAGTAACAGAGGCGTGTTTAAATCTTATGCATACTATATAAAGGTAACGATCTAGGTCACTTTCCAAAACATAATGTGCCTAGTATGTCTTTATACAATGTAAGACTTAATTATGTGTATAATTGTTCGAATTTAGACATTATGTCGCTTGTATAGTGTTCAATGTATGCTTGAGCGCTTGTGTCTTATCGTAGTTCAAGTCGCTCAATAAGTCGGCGCACTGTATGGCGTGCGCCGAGTTTTGGCGCGAACATATTTTTTTTGCACGTTTGTGATTATGTTATTTTAGCTCAATGGTTTAAACCAAATAAATTGAAATGTTAATGATGAAAGATGTTAATGTTTTAAATACTTTTTAACGGTTTATGTACACGCCAAAAAAATACTACAGTCATCATGATCACAACAGAAAAATGAACTTAGAACTAGTAAAACCAATTGTCGGCCTTATCGCTAAAAGCGATCTCTTCCAGGCAACCTAAGCATGGAAAGGATTCGAAAGAACAATAATAAGCAATGGTCTATTAAAATGACTGATTATGCTATGGGTGATTATGCTAAGCCATATCTACCTTGACCCGGCAGTCCATGCCGGCGGACAGCATGAGGTGCGCGGTGGAGGGGAACCAGCGCACCGCCGCCACGCCCTTCGTGTGCCCGCGCCACGTGTGGATGTGAGACTGGAACATACAAAAAAGTAAGTAAGTTCGTATAGGCCGAGTGGCCAGTGTCAGAGTTTTTTTTTAAGCTTTATTTATTGTGGAGCTTGAGTCGCTCAGCGACTATGTCATCAAGAGGGGTGGCCAGTTCCTTCGATATAAACACGTTCAGCAGGCCTAACATGCGCACCGCGAGAAAATTTTCTCGATTCTACAAAACAGGACAAGGCTACGAATCTGTATAAGTTTGTCTCGTTTTCGCACGACATAAAGACACGACAAAATTTTCTCGCGGTGCGCATGTTAGCCCTGCTGAAAAGACATATGAAGAAATGCAAAATTGAGCCCTCTCGTTGGGAGTCATTGGCAAAACATCGATCGAATTGGCGAGGACTTGTTAAACGCTCGGTGTATGCGTTCGAAAATGACCGAAGGCGCGATTTGGACGCAAAACGAGACAAACTGAAGAGTAGACCGCCTGCCAACGTTTCATCATCATCATCATCATCAGCCCGGAGACGTCCACTGCTGAACGAAGGCCTCCCCCTTAGACCGCCACACTGTACGACAACCTCCCATTTGCATCCACCGGTTGCCCGCGACTTTTACAATGTCGTCGGTCCGCCTAGTGGGAGGCCGCGCCTACGCTGCGTCTTCCGGTTCGCGGTCGCCACTCAAGTACCTTTCTTCCCCATCGGTTGTCAGTTCTTCGAGCGATGTGGCCTGCCCTGCGCCACTTTAACTTGCAAACCTTGCGAGCTATGTCGGTAACTTTGGTTCTTTGCCAACATTTCATACAGTTACATTAATGGCACTCTTACGTGCGTGGACTATGCACACACATTAACTTAAAAATTGGCTACATTAGCCATATTCGAGAACACCAGCGAAGCTCCTTACTTGAGTGTGTCGCAGATTTAGTCGCCGTAGCCGAAACCGGCATGGATGACATTATTATTATGTACATTCAGTTGTCGCCTACTTATAGTGTCAGAGTTAATGTGCCGCCCGAAGGCCTCCGACATGGCTGACGGTTGTTGCTATAGAAACTAGAACAAACAACCGGGACTAACAATTTAACGTGCTATCCGACCCACGGTAGCGCTCAGAAATAAATGCCACTCGCGGTCACCCATCCGAAGACTGACCGGACCGTCCGTTGCTTAACATCGGTGGTCGTTTAAAATCACCTAGACAAGCTACGCCACGAACAACAAGATACGTACTGAAACAAGTTTTCACAACAAGTAACTTTAAAAAATAGCCGACTTCAAATTAATATGGGACCACCTCGGGAGTCCTCGGTTACTTCAAGGTGCTGGGTTGGCTCGGGTAGACGCTAAAGGGAAAACGGGGAAATGCACAATACACCCCAAGCGGGACGTCAGTGCAGGACTTATCTATCCCACATTTAATAATAATAAGATCGCAGCGTCGTCGTAGCTCATACCTACGTAGCACGTAGCTACAACGCTATGTGCTGCGTAGCATTCTGGGCGATACTAGTGGTAACCGAAAAAAAATTCATTCAATAAAAAAAGAATATTCTAAATCGATCCACAATTGACGGAGAAATCGGTGAAAATACATTTAAAAAAAAACAAAAATATATTACATACATACCGTCGAATATAGAACCTCTTTCTTTTTTGAAATCGGTTAAAGAGAGACTAGACGTCATAGCAACTTTTTTTTCGAGTGACGAGACGAGCGAAACGTTCGCCTGATGTTAAGCGTCACGCCTGCCCATAACAGTAGCAGTGCCAGAATTATGTACTTGCGAATACCATTCTGCGCCGCACTGTTCTGCGCTCGTCACCCTGAGATATTAGATGTTAAATCTCTGTGCCAAGTAATTTCTCTGGTAACATTGCCCTTCAAACCGGAACACAGTAATGCTTGCACACTACTGCTTGGCGGTTGAATAACTGGCAAAGGTGTGGCACTTCCCCAGGCGGACTCTGCAGTAGAGTCCGACAACTACAGTAGAGTCCTACCACTACAGTACAGTCCTACCACTACAGTAGAGTCCTACCACTACAGTACCGTCCTACCACTACAGTAGAATCCTACCACTACAGTAGAATCCTACCACTACAGTAGAGTCCTACCACTACAGTAGAGTCCTCCCACTACAGTTATTGAGATATTTGAGATAAGAGAACACTTTTTAACTAAAATAGGTTTTATTGTTTTATGCATAAGATATGATTATGCATATGATTTTATGCGGTTAGAGTTTAGACGCGTTT
Source organism: Erannis defoliaria (assembly GCA_905404285.2). Taxonomy (NCBI): domain Eukaryota; kingdom Metazoa; phylum Arthropoda; class Insecta; order Lepidoptera; family Geometridae; genus Erannis; species Erannis defoliaria. The sequence goes on from FR990075.1 coordinate 3,388,682, forward strand.
CCTATGGGAGTGTCTCTGGTATGTATTACCTTAGGCAGGAAGCAGCGGTCGGGCGGCGAGTCGCTCCGCAGCTGAGTCTCGCTGCGCGGCGCCTCCATCCACGACCGGCCCTGGTAGTCCGTCTCCTTCTCAACTGGAATACATCACATCAGTATCAGCATCGGGCTAGCCACTAAGCCTATACGAACTTACTCACTTATTACTTTACTATCATCAACATCATCATATATTAGTATCATCAACATCATCATATATTAGTATCATCAACATCATCATATATTAGTATCATCAACATCATCATATATTAGTATCATCAACATCATCATATATTAGCATCATCAATATCTTCACATATTAGTATCATCAACATCATCACAGAATAAGCAGAGATGTGATCAAAGGATTTTTCCATATAAGGACGCGTGATCGTGCGGGGAGGTGTAGGGTTGGCGGGAGGAGTGGTAAATTCCGCACATGGTGCTGCCATCAAGCAGAATTCAGGATAAGTTTTTTGAGAAGTGCTTTATCGACAAAATGGAGAACTCTTATAAACGCTAGATTTACTACTAGTGGCGTCATCTCTGGAACTTGTTAAAAACATCAAGAAACGTTACATATTTCATAAACAAACCATAAACAACACAAAATAAAATTACTTATGAATGAAATGAGACGCCAATCATGACATCGGAATGTTTGCCACGATGATAAGTGCAAGAGAAAACGCACCAACTCGTTTTCTTTTCACTTTGAATGCGTAAAAACACTAAAAGTCGTACATCTGTTTTGAAAGCCTGAATGACTGCTACGTGAGGCGGTCGCTCACAGACTGACCAAATAAGTGTGACATCACACACTCCGTCCGCAAATACTGGTCTACGGCCGTAAGTTCCTCATCGCAACTCCCTATTCTCCATGAGTATCATCAACATCATTACATATTAGTATCATTAATATCATCACATATAATTATCATCAACATCATCACATATTTTAGTATCATCAATATCATCTCATATTAGTATCATCAACATCATCACATAATTAGTAGCATCAACATTATCATATAACTCGGGGTTACGCGAAACGGTATTACTAAGGCGAAAAGAAGGCTATACTCATTATTGTTAACAACTTTTATAATGAGGGATCTGAAATAAAGAAAACAAAATCTGCTGTTCCATAGAAAAATTACATGCAGCCTCGACAAAATGTATGGAAGAGCTGATATTTTTTTTGCGATTTCTGTGTTGGTAACAGTTGTTCACAATGACAAGTATGTTGATCTCCTTTCTGCTACTGTAGTTCCGAGTAACCCTATATATTATGAATTAGGTTAAAATTACGACTGCTAGAGGAGGCCTATGTCCAAGGAGGACAACCTGATAGTGAAACTGGTGCTGGTGTTACAGACAGAATTTGTAGAATAAAGAATTTAAAAAAAAATTACACATAAGAGATACTAGTAGTACTTTAGTAGTTAATATCAGAGAATAAAGGCAAAAAACAATCACAAATCAATCACAATCAAAAAAAAAACAATTCAATCACTTAGTATATTATAAAACATGTTCGACTGTGTGACTGACTGTAAAGCCTAGTTCGGACTATGTCAGTAATTTAGTCGAGTGACGAGTGAATTAGTACTAAAATACTTGCTACTGCCCTACTTGTTCGCACTACGGTCGTGTACGATACACAAGTGACGTTCGCAACCACTAATAACGTTGACTAAGAAAGAAAGAATCTTTTCTTTTTTTTCTTTCTTTCTAATAAAGTTGACTAAAGCGACAGTCTCCAACCTGTTTAATCAGGCGCGGCGCGGGCAGGGTGCGCTACTCGCCCGAAAAAATAGAGTAAAATGCACTGACCCGACTAAATCGTATACTAATAATAATTGTAGTCGCTTTTGCTGTTCAGAAACATTCAGTTACTAAATTACTAACGCAGCGCAAACTAGGCTTAAATGTTTATTGGTACAACATTCAGTGCACTAATCAGACTAGAATTTGACCTGGTTTTTTTTCTTTTTATTTTTAAAACTATCAAGTCACGTGACGAGCAAGGCTTTCGCCTGGTGGTAGGCGTCACACCTGCCCCTAACAGTAGCAGTGCCAGAATTGTGAACTTGCGAACACAATCCAGCGCCGCACTGCACTGCGCTCGTCACCCTGAGATATTAGATGTTAAATCTCTTCATACCCAGTAATTTAATTTAAAAAATGGAACTTACTGTGTAATATTGACTTTTCTTCCAAAGGTTTGTCATCTTCAACTTTGCCTTTCTTTTGTCTTTTTGCTAATATCTCTTCCAGTTGTTTCGCTTCTTCCCCTTCAGGTTTTATTATCCTGTAATCAAAATAAATGACTAATTAATATTTTCGCATTTGTGTGCTTTTTTTTTGTCAAAAGCCTTTGTTATCAACAACAAAGTACATAATGTCTAACCTTTTACAAAAAAACAAAAGGTCGACCCAGACCGATGAAAGTCTACAGACAATCCAAATACTCAACCCCAGTAAATCCCAATTGGCAGCATAGCAAGCATTCTGGCAGCATTGCCTCGTCAAATGGCAGTGTTTATGCAGCGAAGTAAACGCCAGCTTTTGAATCACATGTTGTGTTGACTAGACTCTCGTTTGTGTGATTAGTTTTTCTAAGCTTTGCAAAGATTTAGATACGGTTGTTACTAACATGTAGAGGAACTCTCCTGGAAGGTTTATATTTATTTTATATAACTAGCTGCACCCCACGGTTTGATCCGCGTGATGATGAAACACGATGATGATCATGATAAAAATGTAGCCTATATGTTATTCCGGGCTATCTCCATTCCGAGTTTCATCCAAATCCGTACCGTCGTTTTAGTGTGAAGAGGTAACAAACGTACATACACATAACCGACAAACTTTTGCATATATAATATTAAAGAGCTGTGATTATGAAGAAGCAAAAATTAGTTTTAGGAAAATTATACTATAAAAGTAAGTAAGTAAGTTCGTATAGACTGAGTGGCCAGCCCTAGTGTCAGAGTTAATGTGCCGCCCGAAGGACTCTGACATGGCTGACGGTTGTTGTTATAGAAACTAGAACAAACAACCGGGACTAACAATTTAACGTGTCACCCGACCCACAGTAGCGCTCAGAAATAAATGCCACTCACGGTCACCCATGCGAAGACTGACCGGACCGTCCGTTGCTTAACATTGGTGATTGATTATACTAAAATAAAATAAAATTAATAATTATATAGTTACTAATAACATTTTACCTTCGTTCACCTTCATAGCCACCCCAAGGTCCTAGGAAACCAGTTACATCTTGAGGATTATCATTTTTTTGTCTTTTCTTTTTGTCCATAGGCCTCTTTTTGATAGTTTCAAACACAGATTTGCCTTCAGCTTCTTCTGGTGCTGCCACCATTGCTGAAACTAAAAAAATTCAGGTCAATACATTTGCAACTCTTTTAGAAAAAATGTATAGCTATAATTTGTTTATTATTACATCATACCAACTACATTGTCGCCTGAAGCCTGTTCATCGGTGGAAGGGTCCATAGCGTAACCATAGCTAGTGAATGTTCTTCTTTGATTCTCGAACTGAAAATCGCTAATGTGGGCCTTTTCAACGTAGCCTGAAAGTATATTTCTGTTTGCTTTCATCTGCTGGGTTTGAAAAGGGTTCTCTGGACCAAATGTAGGTGCATAATACTCTTCATACTTTGGATTATGCATCAATTCTTGATTTGCTGGTATTAATACTCTAGTGTCATCATTATTCTGTAAAACATAAAAAGAAAATAGCTTTACCACATTCCCAACTTCTACAAAAAGTAATGTCCAAAATGTTATGTCTCCTATGTCTTACAGAGTGTACCTATTGCCTCTACGAGTAACACAATTACTAAGAATCGTACAAGTCTGTAGTGAGAACTCTATGAATATATAACGTAATGGTAAAAATGCCATGTAGTTTCGTGTTAGATTTAGGTGCTCATTTACTTACTGTGGGCATCACGACTGGAGCAGCACACACTTGGATGCTTTTCGCCAGAGAACGGCTAGGGTCAACAGGTTTCAAATGAGTCAACAAACTCTCATTGCTGTGCTGTTTCTTGGATTTGGTATAATTGTCATCTTCATCCTCTGAACTAGAACTACTGCCATAGTTTTGGATGGTCAGCATAATGTAACCAGCGTTTCCTTTCCTTACGAATAGAACCAAGTACACTTTATTTATTAAATTAGATTTATCATGAATATAAATTAGTTTTACTGGCGTGTTTGTATTTCTTTCGGGGGGGGGTTTGAGTCTGACTGACACTGACAATGACAATTGATATTTTTAGAAGCTTGAACAGTGACAGCTAGAGAAAAAAGAAATAAAAAGTGACAACTAACTTTTATTTTTTTCGTCAGAAAAGCTTTAGCGTCGCACATTGTGCATTTTCTCCGAACTATTATGCCAGTGCAAGATTTTTTTATGTGATGTTTGTAATCTTGCCATGGTGATAATTACTAAAGGCATGTGACATTTTGGCCTAGTAGGTAGTCTGGGAAAGTACCACTAGGCCACCTGCGTGCGTATTGAAAATGTCCGAGGTCTTTATATTAAATCATCAATCAACTATGCGTTTGTAGGTAGTTTGTAACTAAAAAAGGGCTCCTTGGCAAGCGGTTTTAGCCAGCTGGAGCTTAGGCCGCTGGGTCTTGCGTGGTGACTTTAGTCTATTTGGAATTTGGACAAGCGAATCATAAATACATTATTTAACAAAATACAATAAAGCAATGTCAAAAAAGTTACTTTTGTCTATGGACTTAATTTTGACGTTTGTATTGGCAAGGATACCAACAATTAGAAAAAATATTGGTCAGGTGACGAGCCTTGTGATAGACCATTTTTCTTTAAATTATCAAAAAAGCGAAGAAAAGTATTAGAAAAATGGCTCTTCACGCAGCAGTTAAGGGCAAACTCATCAGCGTCATTGGAGATGAGGTAATTACACGGTTTACTATCATACAATATCAATATCACGTTGTTTTTTATTCTCGACGTAATATGTTTGTTTTCTTGGTTTTATGTGGTTTAGATGGATAAAAAAGCTTTATTTATCATTTCAGGACACTTGTGTAGGCTTCCTTCTCGGCGGGATTGGTGAAATTAACAAGAACAGACACCCAAATTTCATGGTTGTTGACAAAAGTATGTACTTGAGTATCTTTGAAGTAAAATCTATTTAAACGATAAACCCTTACGCCTTTAGCTTAAACAGTCGTAACTATACATTTCTGCAAGATTCAATTATATTATTATAGCAGCATCAAAGTTTAATATTATATGTATAATAAAACAAGTGTGAAATTGTGAACTTACGCTTACTACCTGCATAAAAAAGGCGGGCAGGCTGAATGTTGAGAACTTGACTTGACTCAGTGGCATTCGTTAGAAGAGGCCTACAAACAGCTACTGAGCTGAGGACATTCAGCTGTGCACAGATATAGAGAAAATAATATTTTTTTTTTCTTCGAAGTCCTGATAATGGTGGACTTGTGAAAAGTCTTCACAACAGCCATCACTACAGAATTAAATAAAATTGTTACGTTTGCTATATAGCGTTGTGTCATATTGATACCATATAAACATAGTTACCTGAAGGTTGGTCTGAAAGTGGTTGAATATTTTAGTGATGAGGCTGCTATTTTATCCAGTTGTTTTTGCTCAATGTACTATAGATGATTATCTACATTATTCCTGAAAAGAACAAAAAAAATCTTATGACTTCGAACATTAACATGTTACAGATACACCAGTCAGCGAGGTTGAAGACTGCTTCAAACGTTTTGTCAAACGCGATGACATTGACATCATCCTGATCAATCAGAACGTCGCCGAGTTGATCCGACATGTGATCGACGCGCATCATGCGCCTGTTCCAGCTGTGCTCGAGATCCCTTCAAAGGACCATCCATATGATGCTAGCAAGGACTCCATCTTACGTCGTGCTAAGGTATGTTGATGTTATTGATAAAAAAGAGGATACATAATACAAACCTACTTGGTACTTGGTGAGCGAGCATTTTTCTGCACCAGTAGCTACTGATGAGCTCTTGTTGCATAATCCTACCGCAGCTAGTTCAACAAATGCCAGCACTTGCTTGCTGATGGTGGAGGCCGGAGCAGACAGCAAGTGTGCGGCCGTTTCGTCCACCTCCATGCTTTAGTTTTGAGACTATTATTGGGAGTCGGCTCCATAAAGAGATTAAAGACCAAAGGACTCAAAGAGCCAGTGCAACTGTCAACCATAAAAAGGCGGGCTCGAAAACTTGCAGCCAATTGTTGATGAGCCAAGATTATTTATGCACTGGATCTATTTTTTTAAACTTATATCAGCTGTTCTATACCTAGCTACCTGTTTACATAATATTATTTTGTAACAAAGGTTTTACAACGAATTTTCGTATTATTGCATGCATAAAAATTACAAAAACTGTTACAATTATCGTCACATAACATCAAGTGAATTACAGCTTGGCAAAAAAGTCTTGCAACATAAACTTTTTTCCCTCCTAAAAATCTGTAGAATCAATAAATCATCCAGTCATATTATTTAGACATACTACAGGGTTGCTAGTCACCCATCAGCCAGAAAATGTCCACTGCTGAACGAAGGCCTCCCCCTAAAACCGCCACACTATATGACAACCTGTCATTTGCATCCAGCGGTTGCCCGCGACTTTTACAATGTCGTCGGTCCACCTAGTGGGAGGCCTTCCTACGCTGCGTCTTCCGGTACCGGACTATTTGTGATAATGGTCTAAAACTTGACTGGGTCCCATCCACCCCGGTGCACCTGCCCCGTTACCGGGGCAGAACTTAGCCTGCCACACAAACGAAAAATTTCAAATAAGAGTGCGTATTCCGATCATATAATTGTAAATATAATTCCCAACTCCAATTGTAGAGTATTATTAAAAAATAAAAAGCATTCTGATGACATAGCAAAACAATATTTATTTATTTATTTAATGATAGGCGAGCAGCATTATGCTGAAAAAAACCAAAACCATTATGCATTATGCATTTTTGTATGCAAAACCATTACCTTTACCATACCATTACCATTTTTTCTTCAGGAATATGTTCAGTATCGGAAATAGATAACGCTGTTAAAATTAAGCTAACTTAAAAAAAGTAGTGGTGTATAATTATTTCTTTCTTATTTGCAGGGCATGTTCAACCCCGATGACTTGGTACGCTAAAAACTTAATTACCGCATGATATTGTTGTTTGTATGCCCACTATCCTGGCAAATGTAAATATGCCAAACAATACTAACTGTTACTATTCATAAGTCTGTTTTTCAGTGTGCAATTATTTACTAAAACATCTTGACCGTTGACCGTACATTCCATTACTCATGCATAGTACATGTTGAGTACATTGCATAGAACATTTAAAAATATATCCACTATTTAAGAATAAATTATCCAAACCGTTTATCAGAGTATTAATCTTGTATATTTATGTAGTGATAATGTTGAAATTGTATTATAGTAATAATTAAAAATGTAGTTGAGTTTTATTATTGAGATATTTAATTATGTTTAGTAAATACATATTTGTAATACAATAAAGTTGCATAACAAAAATAACATTAGTGGTTAAATCTTATTTGGGGATACGTTTGCTTAGAACATAATACACGGTGCTATTTAATCGGCTATGGAGCGGTTGTGAGCATGTTGTACACAAGATAACAAACAACTTTTGTTCAACGACTTTTGAAAATTTACGAAATAAAAACAGTTGTTCCATACACTTTGTCACAAGATCCATGAACATTTTGTATGGAACAGCTGATATTTTTTTCGTGAAAAACAAAAGTAGTTTGTTATCTTGTGTACAACTTGCTCACGACCGCTGCCTAGCCGATTAAATAGCACCTTGTATAATGTATATTATGAACTGTCTCTGCAAATTGTTTTGACTTGAGTAAATTGCAGTAATTTTGTCATACGAATATAAGCTTGGCAAAATATTAAATTTTGTTATTTTTCTTGTTAACATAGCATGTGTTCATAGTGCAATGCAGTGTTTGTGAGGTGAAGAACTTTTACTGACAACAACATTACGTTGGCTTTTGCCCGTGGTTTTGTCTATGTAGTTGTAAAACTATAGGCTGTGGACAATGATATTATGCTGTGGGTGTGTCATTCAGGAAGTGTTATGGATTATGCTCGCGCCTGCGGCGAAGACGACGGACGTCGAATGGACAGATAGATAGATATGGTGGCTTAGGTCTAGGTTCGATTTTCATTATTACTTTTATCGAATTTATCGCCTTACGGATCACTGGATACCTAAACTGCTACTCGATAGCATCCAAATAACAGTAAACCATTTCACTGATATGATACGCATTGATCACTTCGAAACGATTGCTAACTGCGCCTCGCCTATCACGGCTCGCCACTAATATTGGACTAATGCAGAATTACCTTTGATTCGTATCACTTAGCTATCGTATACAAGCCCTTATGCGAGGTTATGCGAACTTATTTTTTACTGTTCTATTAGTCACGCCTCTAGAATATTATTTCGCTCGTTTTCTCTCGTTAGGCTGCTGTAGGTTTTCATTCGATTGAAGACCAAGGGTCGTCGCTCATTATATATAGTGTTGCATAATATTCAACGAACCTAAAATCTAGTCATAGGGTAGATGACTGATGTTTATATCGTTGAAACCAATAGCTTTGATGAAGAATTTAAGTAAATATAGTATGTTTATTGAAAAAATAATTTTAATCGGTTAATTATGTTCTGATATATGAGCGTTTAAAGTTTTTGTTAGAGACAACTCTGTCCCTTACCCACAAAACAAAAAATAGCGTCACGCCTTACTTTTCAGAATAGAATTTATATGGCGTACGGAGAAGTGACGTCACGATTTGCTGTTTCGCCTCTCTGTCTAGCATGATATTAAAATGGTTATTTTTGATCAGATTTTCGTTTTCTTTTCATTAATCATCTATATTTATGGGCCACATATTAATAGGACAATAAAAAAAAAACCCGTCATCTAGCCTATTGTGTTGTAGTTGACTGTTGACGTATCTTATAATAGAAAAAAAGTAGTAAAAAAAATTATAAGCAGATTTTTAAAAAGACTGGTCCAAGAACTCAAGCATTATACATTTTGTAAGGTTTTTTTTTATGAATCGTAAAATAATTAGCTATGTACAGAATTTAATGAACTAGCGTACCTACCAGTCATAGATAATCAGAATTTCAGTGAAACTTTTAATTTTAGACATATCACGTCATCAACAATATCAAGTTTTTTTTTTCAACTCATCTTACTCTACGACGTTACTCTGAAATTAATAGGTGTTTTTGCATTAATAGTTATCAGATAGGTTTAGAATCAATGTTAATTTGTTTGTATGTACAGTTTGTGCTGTATGAAAAAATATTGAATATATTGTGTGCTGTGTGATTTTACTAATTTTTCTTGCATTAAAGTATATTTGTGTTCTTTGCTGTGATGCACTAACAAAACCAAAGGTAGGTATATCTATTAATTAAATAATTTATATTATTATTGATACATACGTATATACATTATATTATAATATTATATCGGAATATTAATTTTCACTGTTATAACTAACATGTTTTTTATTTCAGTCTATGTTTGGAGCTGAAAACTACAACACATAAACCAATAACTATATTATGCACTATTTATCCATAATCATATATTTTTTTATCTATGTATTGGCTTTTATATTTCATAATAAAACTACCAAATAAGTTTAGTACGTTTATTATTCAAAGTAGATTAATAACAGACTTATCATTACTATCACACAAATATACAATATTGCACACAGACTTATAAATCGAAAATTACCAAATATTTGGTATCAGTTGAAGAGTTAGCATTACCCGTAAAAACGAAATATTAGCTTATTGAGAACTTTAGAATATTTTACTCGTCGAAGTCTACAACGTCATTTTCGGCTTTCTTGTGGCCGACCCAGTCCCACTTGGAGTAGTGGAGCTTAGTCTTCTTGAACTTGGGGTTCTTGGAGGTGATCCTGACGAAGACCCGCCGGCCGAACAGCGGCTGCAGCTGCCTGAAGTTGTCCACTAGAGGCAGGTTCAGATTGGAGAGGAGACCACGGAAGTTGTCCATCTGGTAAGTTATAAAAACTTTTGCTATAATACTGACATGCCTTAAAATATTTAGGATGGTTCAGGTGGTTTTTAACTTTGAAAAGGATTTTGTGTATAAAGTAGTTTTTTTTTGTCAATATTATCTCAATTATATCTGGAGCGCCTAAGCGACACTCCGTCGATAGTAGGCTGCATCATCATGTAAGCATTATTTTTTAAATTAGCTGCGCCCTGCCATTTCACCCGCGTGATGATGATGATGATGATTAAAAGTTGCCAAGTAGTAGTAGAGGAAATAAGCTTTCATCCAAATCCGTTTAGCCGTTTTCGCGTGAAGAGGTAACAAAGACCTACACACACATACCGACAAACTTTCGCATTAAAATATCAGTGTGATAAGAAAAGAAGAAGAATGAAGAAAAATAGATAAATAAAAAAATAAAAAAATAACAATAATAATAATAATAATAATTTTTTGTTTTTTATCCTATACTGTACAATAGTTTTACATTCCATTTTATACACATTCTATAGTAATTGTATTTTGTACTCAACAGGGCCTCTTGGTGTTGGTTTCGGCCCCACCAATGCCTCTCAAAGGTCCGGGCTAGACCCGTGAATAAAATTAAATAAAGAGATAATAATAATAATATCGCAGGGGCGGCTTTATGGCGAGCCGTCGGTGAGTGGCGACACCGCGTACCCCGATTCCATGGGTCTAAAACCCCAGAGACCCTGACCCCTGGCTTGCCTTAACCTGCCGTCTGGGGGTGGAAACTGCAAGAGCTAAGAACCTAAGCTCCAGGGTGGAAGTGTTAAAGGGCATAACGCCGCGAGTAGCTCTTAGTGAAAGTGCAGCACACCTCTCGACACCCTAAGCCACCCACGCCAATGTTACCCCTCCGGTGCCAAGATGCGGCAGCCTCTATGGGGGGCCCATTTAGTGGGTGGCAAGTCATCACCTGCCTAAATATATTTTGAGATGAGACAGGATAAGGCAGGTGCCGTTTCTCATCCCATAGATCAGTACAACTACCCACAAATTGTTCACCTCAATAGCCCTGTTTTTTGTTTTTTATCCTATACTGTACAATAGTTTTACACTCCATTTTATACACATTCTATAGTAATTGTATTTTGTACTCAACAGGGCCTCTTGGTGTTGGTTTCGGCCCCACCAATGCCTCTCAAAGGTCCGGGCTAGACCCGTGAATAAAATTAAATAAAGAGATAATAATAATAATAAAAAAAAATAGATAAATAGATAGGTAGATTCTGGGTATGAAGAGATTTAACATCTAATATCTCAGGGTGACGAGCGCAGTGCAGTGCGGCGCAGGATTGTGTTCGCAAGTTCACAATTCTAGCACTGCTTACCACCAGGCGAACGTCTTGCTCGTCTCGTCACTTGATTGTATATAAAAAAAGAAAAACAAGCTGGGTAAAATGTTACGTACTTGGAAGACAGAGATCGGCAGGTAGTCGGAGAAGACGACCCATGTGACGGCTTCAGCGCAGGGCGGGGTGGTCAGAGAGCCCTTGTAGGTGTAGAACCGCTCCGTGTCCAGTCCGGAGAGGATGGAAGACAGTGAGAATGTGTGCGGCAGCTGCATGCTAGTGTTGAAATTCTCTACCGCTGACAAGTTCTTCGCGATGGGAGTAAGGAGCTTGGCGTCGAACTCGACTACCTGGGACAACATTAATTTTAATGAAATTTAACTAGACATGAAGAGATTTTACAACATACCCCAGTCAGAGGGTGTGTTCATATCTCAGTGTGACGAGCGCAGTGCAGTGCGGCGCAGGATTGTGTTCGGAAGTTTGCAATAGGGAATATGCATGTCTTTATTTATTAACTCACAAAAAAGCTGACTGGCAACAAAACAAAATATCAAGAGTAAATTTTTAATATGTGCACTAATAACGAAGTTGTAAACATTTTAGTTATAGGGAGGGCACTATACTAGATTTATATCACTATGTTATGTGGTTTACGTCAAAGTTCACGATTCCAAACAAATTCTATACTATGCACGTGGTTTCCTAGAGAGGGACAGATGACTCCCTCCCAAATACTTTGAACGCTTATGTTTCAGAATATATTAATAATAATTTAAACACATGCATGTTCCCTATTCTGGCACTGTTACTGTTATGGGCAGGCATAATGCCACCACGCGAACGTTTCGCTAGTCTCTTCAGTCCATTGCATAATAAAAAGCGCCGAAAGTTTTGGCTTGGCACTAAGAAAGAATGGCCTAAGAATTTATCTCTATACGTTTGTTATAATTATAACAGGTACAGATAGGTACATACATGATGAGGTAATTGATTAGGTAACCCGCCAGTTAAATGTTTGATACATTTCTTGGGCCAGTGTTGTATCAAACAACGAAGGTGTTTTTATAATGATTTGTTGTTTGTAAATATTCTTCGGTCTGATTGAAGGGTTTTGCTTATGAAGCTTAACCATTATAATTCATAGCTATTTCTATTCTCAGGAAAAAACTAGATACACATTAATAAACTTTCAAATTTTCTTTATTTTTTGGTTGTGTAGGGTTTCTGTTCCAGCAGCGCAAGTTCTATGTCACTAAATTTGACGTGTCGGTATAGCAGATTTACTTAAGACGATTAGAGAATATACCGAATTTTATCGATCTATAACGATCGTCAAGAACGGTACTCGCGCTGCTGTTTTTTTTAATATGTAATGAAGTCAACTCACCTGGTAGAAGAAAGCGAGGACGCACAGACCGTCAGGATGCTGCAGAGCTTCTGCCAAGCTTCTGTATTTCTTATTCCTGTGGATGATGTGCATCTCCAGAGGCAAGCGCATGTCGTTGAGGGTATGTTCTGAACCACGGTTGTTCTTGTCTCCCCAGTGGAAGTGCAGGCCCTCGATCTCATATTCGTTGTCTAATGGACCGCCGAAGATGTACGGCAAGCGGAAACCTTTCTTCTCTTCTTCCGAACTGTATTTGGGGATGGTCAGTGCCACTGGAAATTTTAGGTTTGTGTCAATTCTAAAAGATTTGGTACATTGTTCGCGATTGATAGGTAGTTCAAGTCGTGGATGAATTGGCATCATTATCTTAAAAGCACGTATGAATCGGTTGTCACCATAGTTTCTTGACGTTTGAAATAGTTTTGGTTTGGACCCTATCTTTTAGAAGGGTGGATGCATACGTGTCCGCCCGAGTTGCTAAATTAGACAACATCTGAATTGTCGCAGGTGTCCACTAGACGGTGGTTAGTTACCGCATACCTTCAGGGTCACCAGCCCGCCTCTACCAGCCCGTTTACTGTTTTTTCTATAAAATTTCGAATTATCTTGCTCTCTTGGCAAATGGACCTACCAGATTCCTTGGATACAGAGCATCCTAATGAGGGGTCAGAGTAGCAGTTGTAGTTTGATGTTAAAATTTTAAATATTATGAAAACATTCCAATGTTTTGGTAAGGTTAATTAATACAAGGCTGAAAATAAATATTTTCGTAATGTATAACAATCATTGGGTCACTATTGTCTACTTGCTCTATTGTTATGAGTTAAGTACCCATTGAAAAGCATTTGAATAGGGCGGTACTGACTGGACATGGGATACGTTTAAGTCCTGTAATAATATGCCAAATATGAATTATTTTTAGCTTTTGATTTCAATCATTTGTTTGTTCTGTTTCATCTATTCTATTTCTTCTAGCATCCTATTTTGGTTTTGTTGAACCATAAAATAATCAGGGATTCATCATCTCAGGTTTTGTGGTGTTACCTGAATGTCCGTTGTTGGTGATCGTGAGAGGTCCCGGCAAGGGGTTCTGGTAACCGATGAGCTCCATCGCCGGGATGGAGATGGGGATGGCTTGGCGCGCTGCGATGGCTATGGGAGACTGCTGCCGGCCGCCGCACGCCGGGTGCAGCACGGCCCAGCGTCTCTGATCTGAGGCTCTGTAGCCCCAGCCGTAAGCTAGCGACACTGCAAGTAGAGTTTTGACGTCTTAGGGTAATAATAGACTCCATCTTTTGAAATTTCTGCCTTAGGTAGCAGAACATTCTTGAAGTCAGTTGTGTTCGTTACACCGATGGTAATGACCCGATAAACTGATAGGAATGACCCAATGCCAAGGATTTCGAAGCCTAGTGGGCATCAAGGGTATGATCGGCTCGTGAAATCGTACCTGCCATTTTATAGCGTTATAGGCTCGCTCTCTTCGAATTAGTCGTGTCCTACCAGATATTCGCCGACTCTACTATAGCTTTCGATATAGAAACTTCGAGATATATTCATCCTGACGATTAATTAGTAATGTAATCTCAAATCTATTGAGTGTTATTCAAATGACATCACATTAATGCAACATTAACGTATTGGACAATTCATGCATTAAAGTCCTAATAAATTAGTCTGAACATTTTGAATGGCGAGTTTATTGATGTTCCTAATAAAGTGTACGTGTCGAGCTTAGGAATATTTCAATAATGAATAATAAATCTTGTAATAAATATAAGCGCCGTGCACATTAGTATTCTGTGCCGTCTTGTCCCCTAATCAAGTTTCATAGTAGCCATCGGTTTTTTTTTGCCAGACACGACGAATTAACTATGCTCACCGATGCATAATCTCACAAAAGAATTCGTTTACCATATTTAGCTGTAGCTTTTATGAGTCTTAAATCTTATTGTGTTAAATCAGTCCTAGTCTATAAATAATGTTCTTTAGTGTGTTTACTTGGCTCATTTCGTTATTTAAATATCTAAATTTACTTAAGAATGTAGGATGCTTTGGACGTGATTGCATTGCTCATTGCATTCGGTGATACCTTAACCCTTCAATGACCGTGACTGTCAATTGTTTTCAAAATGTTATCAAAATATTCATGTCACAACGTTATGACTTTGTTTTAAGTCTAAATAAAATAGGTTTAAAATATGTTTTAGTGTTTTATGCATAAGACGGTTAGTATTATAATATTTAAGTTATTTTAATGTTACCGGCATTCAATTTGATGGGAATATTATTGTTAATGCAAGGACCTAGTAATACCTGTCAATGCATTGTAATTTCACGCTATTTGAACTTCGGGAGTTTAGTTATGATTGTTATAATTTAATTTAATATTAGTTAGGAGGGAGGCTACGATTGAATACTATAGTCGGAGTATCCGACTTTTAACGTGAGTAATCCCTATAAATAATACAAAAATGTGTTAAAACCACGTCAGTTTGCAAACAATGTTTTTGAATACGTTAATAGCTAAGCAGCTATTTTCCCGTTGGGACCGATCGTACGTTACCAAATTAGGAAACTATAGGACACGATTTTATCCGAATCATCGTCATTTTAGCTCTTAAGAGGGGATCCAGTAAGCGATTCTCCAAACAACCGTTTTCCCTATTTTCTTCCTGGATAATGCCTCTAGTTTAGAGGCAATATTTTTTTTTATAAAGTCTAGGTCTACTGTAGATAGACGTGTCTCTGCCATTTCCTTTTTTTTCAGAAATTAATAGCTAAAAAAATACGCTCTAAATATCTTCATAGTAATTTTAGAGGGTTATGTTTTCTTTAGCAATAAGTTTCTGAAAAAAAAGAAACGACAGAGACAGTTCTACAGTAGACCTAGACATTATAAAATAAAAAAGATTGCTCAAGAGGCATTATCCAGGAATAAAATAGGGGAAATACGTTTGTATGGAGAAGCGCTCTCGGGATTTCCTTTTAATTGCTTATTACTCAGCATTTCTTCTACGTTATTCGTTCAGCAGCGCGAGTACCGTTCTATGTCGCTAAATTTGACGTGTCGATATAGCAGATTTACTTAGACGGATTTGAGAATTTACCGAATTTTAAGGAATTATACCGAATTAAATGTAAAATATACGATTTAAATGTCAAATATAGCTATTGTCAAGAACGGTACTTGCGCTGCTGGTCTGCCAGGACCAGAACAACAAGTCAACAAGTTGAACATGGACTACATTGATGACTCAATCTTGTCCAAGTCCTACTCGAATAATATTTTATCTGAGATTGAACTACCAAAATAAGTTTAATTTGGATTATAATTTATTAATTGTAGTAACTATACAATGCAAAACACTAATATTATAAATGCGAAAGTGTGTCCGTGTGTGTGTGTAACTTCTTCACGGCTGGGCGAATTTGGATGAAACTCGGAATGGAAATAGCGTAGTTCACGGAATAACATTAGGATACTTTTTATCTTCATCGTCACGTGGATGAAATCGCGGGGCGCATAAAGCATATTATTACATGAATATAATTTTACCACTTAGCCTATTTATTTATATTTATCTATAACTTGTCCTAATGTAATGTCACTTGCTCTTGCAAAAACTTATCTCACATTGAAATTGTAGACATACTAGTTCGTGACAACTGACCGGATTCCTGCGTTCACGCAGTATCGCAATTGATAAATGCATTAAATAAAATTGAAACTTCAAATACGTTTGACCTTTGTATGGATTATCGTAACTCAAGTCTGAGGTCAGACTGCAATTTGTGCATAATATTAGGGTGTTTAATATTAGGCAATACAGATGGTCAGGCTTGACTGGGGATTTAAAACCGACCAACAATAAGGCGATCGGACGATATTAGAAGTAGAAACACAGTAGAATGTGAGTGGAGCGGTTAACATTTTAAGCAAGCGAGGGATCTAATAAAATTAAATTATTAAGAGGAGTACAAATTAAATAAAAATAAATTAAGAGGGTAGGGAGGCCTTTGCCCAACATTGGGACAGCTCAGGCTCGTAATAATAATAATAAGAGGAGTACAACCAAATTGGCTTCATTCGGGTTAATGTTTTGCCAAATGTACAAATTCGACAGCACTGAAATAAATGTATGTTAATCTAAATCATATTTCCTAGTTGACTATTGTTTCGAAAACACGTTTGCGAATAATTTTCTCGACAGAAAGAAAATCGTAAAATAACCTCTAAAAACTAATTTTTAAGTACATTTTTTTTGTATTTTTGTATGAAGACACATAACCAAAATTAACAAAGGTTACGAGTAATACTTTAATCTATCTTACTATTGAACTAGTATTTTTTCTTACGCAATAACTTTATTGCAATTAATTATTTCCCAACAAAGTACTGTACGAAACGGGGCGCAAGCGCGCCGGCTTCTGTTTTTTACCTATGTAATTAGACAGAGACCACAGACGCGCGGAGGAACAGCTATTGTCAGCGTCTTAGGTCCAGTTCTCCGTGGCGTTATGATTCCTGATGATCATGGTGTTTATATTTTTTTTTATAAATACTAAAACACCTTCAGCGCGAGTACCGTTCTATGTCGCTAAATTTGACGTGTCGGTATAGCAGATTTACTAAGACGAATTTGAGAATATACCGAATTTTATCGAATTATACCGAATTACATGTCAAATATAACGATCGTCAAGAACGGTACTCGCGCTGCTGCCTCGACAAATGCAATAATAGATGTAAAATTTCTGTTATGCAAACTTACATGTTTTATATCTACGTTGTAAGCTGTGAATGTTAACCCTTCATCAACAGATTTTTATGAATTTGAAAGCTTATTTTACATCGTATTAGTGATTTTGATATAAGTACTTGCTAAGATATACAAAAATATGGCGTGAATCAAATGATTTGTTTACATCGGATGTTTATGCGAGCCGCGCAAATACTAAAGGAAGATGTTGCGTTGTTCGCATGTCTTAATTACAAATGCACCGCGGTATCGATGCGCGGTATTTATGATCACTGTTTACGGTCTAATTTACTATAAATGCTATGTAATATTTATCTAGCCTTGCGGATTTTAAATCGAATACGTCTTAATTGAAGTTTAATTAAAAATATTTGAAGTATTCTTTACCTACGTAATTTTAAATATGTATTTATTAAGAATATTACGGGAGTCTTTTTTATTTTTGAATTTATTATGTTCTAAGTTTTAGTTGGTCTCTTATATCGTTTGATTAATGTTTTAATAATAGTTTAATTTATGTTGTAACTAATTATACATTAATAAAAACTTGAATATAGTTTTAGGATAAATACATTGAATTATATTAGGATATATGGTTGCTCCAAAATACATAATTATACTTATTATAGATATACAGGGTTAGTTCTAATTAGTTAGCATCCTTTTAAGTTAAACTTGTTTGTTTTCAATCAAATCAAACAACGTTTACTATGGGGCCAACATTGAAAACGCGAAAAAAATATCAGCTGTTCTATACATTTTGCCCAACGTCGATGAACTTTTTGTATGGAGCAGCTGTTAATTTTTTCGCGATTGCTATGTTGGCCCCATAGTAAAAGTTGTTTGTTTTGATGTATAAATATGCCCTTAAAAGGATGCTTACTGATTAGAACTAACCCACTCCCCCCTGTATAGGTATTTGAGAATGCTTTAAATCTAACAGCATGGTGAGCTTAAAGCATTGGATAATGCAATTATAGACGTGACACCAACAAACATTTTAAGTTGATTTTAATAGTTCATAGATCTTTAACCCTTTCCCGAATTGAGCACAAAAAGATTACCTCAACATTTTAAATTATAGGTTTGAAGTTAATCTAAGTTTAACTATGTTTTGTTAATCTATTTTTTACTGACAAAATGTTATTCATAAGTGATCTGGAAGATTTTTAACACATTATTTAAAAAAAAGGCAATGTTTTAATTTATCTGCTTTTTTTACTGTTATTAATTTGGTTTAATTGGTTAGCTTTAAAATTCCAATAAATTAGTAAAAAGTTTGGGATTTTTTGTAGGGAACTATCTGGGACTTTAATTGAATAGGCAAGTTTAGATGAAATGCTACACTTATAAGCTATTTAAGGCGGTGTTAAGGACGATTTTATAGATGTCAATCAAATAATTTATTTAAAATGGAATAAATATTTTAATATTAACTTACCGTGTACTGCCAGAAGGGCGATCACTGCAGTACAGGTATAAGACCCCATGTTCACTAAATTGATAATTTACAGGGTGGAATGATAACGTTGAAACACGTTGATGCTTCCTGCCACCGTGCGGGCAGTTTATATACTACCATTGCACATCTTTGACGCTGTGATTTCAATGGGCAAACGCGTCATCGACGTGCGAATTAACCCTCTAGCGATCGGCTCGTTCAAATTTCAGTTCAAATGATCCCACTTCTGTCATACAGTGGTTTTGCGGCTACATGGCCTGCTGAAGTATTCAGAAAACGGTTCCTTCTTTAAAACTACGCAACTTCTTCAACACGTAAAAATGTTCCTATGATGCTTGTGATTGCTATTTAAAAAAGTGTAAAAGAGTTTTCTTTTTTGGCATTATGGTATTTTGCAACCGACTTCAAAAAATTAGGTACTCAATTCGACTGTATGTTTTATTTTTTGTGTTTGTATGTTACGCTATTACTCCGCCAATTATGAACTGATTTTGATGATTCTTTTTTTGTTTGGTAGGTAATACTTCAGAGGTGGTCCCATATAAATTTAATCGAAATCGGTTCAGTCGTTTGGTTTGGTAAATCAAAATTACTAGGAAATATGAAGATGTCATCCAGGTATTCGAAGTTTAAGTCGGTTATTTTTTTTGCAATGGAGTGACATGAACTAGACTAGACTAGACTTTCGCCCGGTGTTAAGTATCAAGCCATAATTGTGAACTTGCAAACAAAATCCTGCGCCGTACTGCACTGCGCTATTCACCCTGAGATATTACATGTCAAATCTCTTCATACCATATGTCTCTGGTAACATTGCCCTTCAAAGCGAAACACAATAATGAATGCAAACTTCTTCTTAGCGAATAACTGGCAAAGGTGTGCTACTTCCCCAGGCGGACTCTGCAATGGAGTCCTTCCACTACAAAAAAGTTAATGGTAATGAGACAATCGAGACGATCTCTCCAGATGGAGAGAATAAGTTTATTTAGGACTTACACCTGTACCCAGAACCTTGAATGACATAATACGCTATTTTATATTTAAAAAACAAGGGACTTCAATTTCGACTACCTTGATGATCAATCTTCATATTTTCCAGTAATTTTGATTTATAAACCAAACTACTGAACCGATTTCGATATTTATATGGAAACACCTTTGAAGAAACCTACCAAACAAAAAAGAATCATCATATGTAATTTCATAATTCGCGGAGTAATCGAGTAACATAAATACCAAATGCAATCGAATCGAGGACCTCTTTTTTTTGAAGTCGGTAGAAAACAAAGTCCAAGTCATCATTGCCATGCATTTCATTTTAATATTATCGAAAATAAATAATAGGTCCCCAAACTAATCATACAAAATTACTGTTCAATGGTATTCGTTCTAACGTACAAAAAAATAGTAACAGAAAGATAATTGTTCAGCCAAATTGAAAGTACTTATTTAATTTTTAGAAAGTTATAGTTTATACTAGAAGATGTCGTGTCTTCTAGAAGATATAGATATAACTCGTATCTGCCAAAGCGATAAGAGCTTTTCTGTAAGGCAATCTTTTGGTAAGCTTCACTTTAGTCACTCTCGCGCTAATAGGGCGTAAAAATTTACCCTCCAAAAACCACTGTGAAGATTCTTATAGGATTATATATTTTTTTAACAATTAGTTGCCGAAAAAAGATTGCTTTAGAGGCAATCCCGGAAGAAAATAGGCAAATACATTTGTATGGTGACCAGATTCCTTCTTAATTATTAACTATTAATTAATTTAAAAAAAAAAAAAAAAAAGGCGGACCCCAGAGTCCGTGGTGTTAAGCCACAAATTAAAAAAAAACCTTAAACATTGCCATCATCGTGACCTTTCGGTCCATAACATAAAAGACCCAATAGAAATCACCAATGACCAAAAACCCGGTCGTCCAATTAAGGGTTGAACTTGCATCGTTCAATTGGACAAATCTCCGTAACAATAGGTGATAACATTACGGTGCGATGATATTAATTAGGTAGCTATTTGTCATAATACTCCATTGATTAGAACCAAAATAAATAATAAGTTTGATTAGCAATCAAAAAATATTGTTTGGGTTTGCAGTAATCGCCATTGTGTAACTGGCCATTGGTAATGTCCTTAGGAAAAAGAGTGTCGAAGAAAGTAGTCGCTCTTCTAGTGGTAAGCTTTATTTCACGATAGTTACATGTTGTTATTTGAATTAGAATAGCTGCTTATGAGGGAACACGGTATTTTCTTTCTGGATAATACCTCTCCTGGAGAAAGTAGGAGAATACAACGGTGTCTTCACAAGATTCCCAATATGCATGTGTTTTTTTTATTGACTCACAAATAACTGCAAAATAAACATTTTAGTTTCATGTTAGACAGGGAGGGATACCAGGTTTATGACGTCAAAGTCCACGATTCCCAACAAATTCTATACTATGCACGTGTTTTGCTAAAAAGGGACAGATGCCTCCCTCCCAAATACTTTGAACGCTTATATTTCAGAACTTTACCAGCCGATATCAATTATTTTTTCGACGTAAGCATCAAATTCAGTTAAACTCTCTCCATTTATCCTATTGTTTTTAATAATTGAAACATATGCATATTCCTTATTCCCTGAAGTGCAAAATTCCTTTGTATTGTACAAATAAAATTTAAGCCGTGGTACTCCAAAGTGATGAAGTGGTCCCCAAGCCGCCTGCCAAGCGTGGGGATTATGGCAACACCCCTCTATAAAGGGGGAGGCCTTCGTCCAGCAGTGGACGTTTTATGGCTGACGACGACTCCAAAGTGGTCGCTTGACTCAAAATAGTGAGGTCGTGAGTTCAAATCCCGGGCCTGTACTACTCTAGTGGGAGATCGCTCGACTCTATATCTTGATTTCGTTGTTTCAATCCGCTTTAGTGAGCACTTTGGAGTTTATGTCCAGAAAACCACTTTACCACTTTCCTACTTACTTTTTTTAACCACTTTACTTTTCGGTGATGGGTACATCGTGTTGAGGAAACCTGGATACGCCCGGAGAAGAAATTCAATGGTGTACCTGTACCTACCTATATACAGGGTGTCAGGGTGGATGGCAGTCGTCGAGCCGGGTGCGGGCCAAGTCATAATAGTTATCAGAAAAATAATCTAGTTAGTTATTACTACATTTATATTATTATGTAAAGCAGTAGTATTTTTTTTTAAATTACGGGCATTAAAAAAAAATTAGATAATCTACACCCTGTGATAGTTTTTTAACTCTCGTCGTTAAATATTTTATTTTAATTATTTATATCCTGTATCATTATTTTGTAAATTTTATTGTTTCATATTTCTCGATTTCATTAATATCGTTTTTGTTCATATTTAAAAAACCTTTTATTTTAAATATAATATATAACTCAGTACCAGTTATGATTTGAACTATAACCCGCATCCCGCTCGACGTCGACTTCTGGGACACTCTGTATAACTAGCTTTCGCGGTGCGCCCCGCGGTTTCACCCGCGAATCCTGGAATAAAAACTAGCTTATGTGTTATTCCAAGGTATAAGCTACCTCTGTACCTAATTTCATCCAAATCCGTTCAGCCGTTTCAGCGTGAAGGGGAACAAACAAACACACACACTGACAAACATCCGCATTAATATTATTAGTGTGATGTGATTCACAAACTGTTTATTCTATGCACTAATCAAACAAGTAGTAAGTAATCAATATTCTTGAATTTACAATAGTTATTTATAATACTAGTGCGGTAAGTTGGTTTTTACAAACGAGTAGACGAATGTAAGCTGGAGACGAAGTCGAGGGCTTACCATAGTCACGAATTTGTAAAAACCAATTCCGCACGTGTGTCATACAAAATTTTACAACACATTTGCGAGAAAACAGTAGGTACAATAGATACATAATGAAACAAACTTTATTATTTTTAAGTCGCAACTAAATACTTGACACTGGCAAATGCACAAAGTGCGATGCCATAATCCTCCTAGGAGGAAAGAAGAGAAAAATCTTTGATATTTTCAGTATGAAAATGGTGCGAGTTTGCAAATGGCGCCACGTGCGCGTGGTGAAAATGAGCACTACATCTTTCGTTTCATTTTCTCTTTAGTATTAAAGTGAGACACGTATTGAGCAAAAACGCTTCCAAGGAGGTTCGGTCATTCAGCTTATTTATTCTCGTAATGTGAAACTCCTTGGTGAAATTGAATTCCTATTTATTATAACAGAAATTAAAAAATACCGTAAAGAATACCCAAGGCGCTATACTACCAGGCGTGCGGTAAAATAGGTTTACCGCACTCCTAGTTAAGAGTACCTATTTTACCGCACGCTCCGGTTGTATGGTGCGTAATGTTCTACTTTCGAAAGCACTGAAGAGAGAAGGTAGGGCCTTCGCTTTTCTGTGTTCGAAAGAAGTATATAGGCTTTGTAAATGCATTTTTCGAGCAAATGTGTTGTAAAATAATTAAAACCAATAATGGATTAAAGAAGTTAATTATGTAGTTACAGCACTCTACGTGTTTACCCGATATCCTTGCCGTTTACTTTTTACGGGATATGAAGTACCTATCCGATGGTGTTTTAATCCTGGATTAAAACATGTTGATGATGATGGTGGATGGAGAATGTCCAGGATTAAATCCTGGATTAAAACATCAGCCCTGCTATCTTCATACAAAATTTCATCAAAATACTTTCAGCCGTAACGGAATTGAGTGACTAAAATATTAGCATAAATATTTTTTTCCTACTATTAATAAGTTTTTTTTTAATGGTTTCGTGTGGCTAGACCAGCGCAGCGAGGCGTTCGCCTGGTGGTAAGCATCACGCCTGCCCATAACATAACTGAATTGTGAACTTGCTAACAAAATCCTGCGCCGCCCTACACTGCCGCGTGCTCGTCGTCCTGAGATATTACATGTCGAATCTCATCATGCCCAGTAATTTTTAAACGAGAAAAAAAAGTTTATTTTTTGTGTGAGCAATAAAGTGTTAAACTATTTATCTATCTGTTCCTACATTTCTTTAAGTGTGAACTACATGTTTTTATGAGACAGCTTTTTTACAGTTTGAGGGTTGGCGCTACAATAATAGTGCATTACTCACCTAGGGAGCAAAAGTAAACAATCAAGTAAACAGTAAACAGTCGATTCTGGCGGTTTTAGTTGTCAGTTCTAAACTAACTAAAGTATTGCTGTCCTTAGCTAACATGCCTAGTAAAAAAGTGACAGCAATACTTTAGTTAGTTTAGAACTGTCAACTAAAACCGCCAGAATCGACCACAATGTCTCTGAATTCTTTGATCTCATTTATATTATCTCCCGAGGCAAAGCCGAGGGTGACAAACATGAGATCTGAGGCTTCATTACTTGCTTCCGTGGTTTGTATTCGATTTTACATGCTGCTGCGGGGAGGAAGTGGTTCCTTTCGCTCCGCGTTGCGGGGCTAAAGTAGCCACTTTAGCCACGTAAAAGTTTTTCATAATAATGACTACAATAAATTTCACCATGGACGGCCAGACATATCTACAATGCAAATGCGTCCAATGCGTCACTCGTACATGGTGGGTAATCCACCATGTACGGGTGACGTACGCACAAAGCGCTTATTGGTTCGTCATCAAATGCTTCCTCAAATGATTCCTCTGCCAAAGTCTGTATTACCTGCATAACGAAAAACACAATATGGGCGACTTCAAATCACAGAATGCACAGGTTTCATCACCTGTTCATGTAGGTAAGCGTGCTCCATTCTAGACCGCATCGTTGCTAAACATAAGGCAGGACGTGGTCAACGCACACCAATTTAGAAATACAAAAAAAGTTATTATGGTTTATAAATTCAAGTAGGTAGTATGTATAATGTCCACACATCGTCCATCGAGGATTGTTATAAAAATCCTGATAGGTATATTGAAAGACAATGGTGTCGATTCCATTGTACTATCATTTCTAAACTAAAACAACAGGCTACCATCCTTTTCTCTTTTGAAATAATTATAGGATCTATGACGGTTCAAAACAACACACAGTGTTGCCAACTCAGCTCAGCACTTTCAGTACTAGATCTAGCAGAATCTTAATATATTAAGCAATGAATTCTAATATAAACGGTAAGTTCTAATCAGTTAGCATCCTCTGTACTTAATCAAAACAAATAACTTTTACTATGGAGCTGGACCTGGGTATGTCCTTGAACTGCAACCAGAACCACCGGAGGACGGGCAGCAGCGCCAAGTGAGCATTCTGCGATCCCCAAGCCACCTGCCATCCGTGGGGATTATGGCAACACCCCTCTATTGGGAGGCCTTCGTCCAGCAGTGGACGTCTTATGGCTGACGAGTAGGTACTGTATTAAGTTTTGCTTGCAATATTTCTACGTAAGTACTTAGGTAGGTAGCGAGTAACTATCTATTAGGGTGTACCAAATCATACAGATATAGCGTAGTCGCTCTATAAAAATCTAACCTGTATCTGTTAAAAAAAAAAAAATTGAAATTTATCAAAAGAACTAACAAACACATGGACAGCCAAACTGTAAACTATAACTAAAAACTAAGTAAATATATGTAAGGTTTCAGAGACTGCGTAGGTACTTAAACCCAAACAAGTCCCCCCCCCCCCCCCGGCCTCCTTTAAAAGCATTTAGAGACAATCTGGGCCTTTTCCTTGCCTTTTAAGATAGAGTGAATACTTATAGATTTTTAATTTCATCAAAATCGGTTCAGTAGGTTGATTTTTCTCAATCAAAATACCTGAAAAATATGTCATCCAACTAAAGGAAATTGAAGTCAGTTGTTTTTTAAAAGTAGCTATAGCTAATTACTTGTTGCATAGATAAATAAAAATACCCCAACGTTTATCTCCCGTCCCAACTCATCACCATTCCCGTCACGTCCCCTGCGCCATTCATCACCCGCGACAGGCGGAGCCAGCCGGCAGTAAATCACGCGCAACGCCAAATATGTGCGCGGCCACCGGCTACCGCGTAGACGCTTGCGTACGCGATCCTTTACGGCCGCTCTCAACTCTGACAGGCCACGCCTTCCTTAGCCCTAAATATTAAGCCCATGCTACCGTTGGGAATAGGCCTACCCCTGAAAGATGATTGGATAATTAATACCTACTTCACGTTATATGAGATACACCATTGGATTTCTTCTCCAGACAGCTGCAGGTTCCTCACGATGTTTCCTTCACGGAAAGAAAGTGGTATGTTTTTTACAATGTATTTAAATTCCAAAGAACAGTCCTGCAGGGCTAACATGCGCACCGCTAGAAAATTTTGTCGTGTCTTTATGTCGTGCGAAAACGAGACAAACTTATACAGATTCGTAGCCTTGTCCTGTTTTGTAGAATCGAGAAAATTTTCTCGCGGTGCGCATGTTAGGCGCTCTGGTTCGATATGCCGCTTGGTGTCCAAGCTTTTGATCTATGGGTCGGTCCAGGAACAAAAATAATAAGAAATATTTTTCTCCGCACGTTTAGCTGCCCTAGTGTCGCGAGCTGGTTTATTCCTCGCACAGAGAATTTCTTTGGCAATTCAAAGCGGGAATGCAGCCATCGGTCTTGGCATAGGCATAGGCTTCTACATAGGCAGTCGGACACTAAAATTTTTTTGATTAATGATTTTTATGTTTGCTATAATAGTTTTATAAGATAGATATTACACTTTATTGTACACACCAAAAATTATAACAGTCATAAAAACAACAACAGAAAAATGAACTTAAAATTATCGCGATCTAAAAATAATAAATTTAAAGGCTTATGACTTTTTGACCTAGTACTTACAAGTATGGGCAATTTGTACCACCAGGCCACCAGCGTATGGAAAATGTCCTAATTAGGTTAGCCTTTAAATTATATAAGTAAATACTTCTTGTGTTAAAGATTACGCTAATAATTGACTTCCTTATAGCTCAGTTGGTAGCATGTCCGCCTTCAGAGCTGTAGGGCGTGGGTTCGATCCCCACCCAGGGCAAACATTTATGTGACGAACATAGATGTTTGTTCTGTGTCTGGGTGTAGTATGTATTTACAAAAAAAAAAGTATTGTATTCTATCAGCTATCTGGTTTGCATATTACAAGATTTGCTTAGTTTGGGGCTAGATGGCGCTGTGTGAAAAATGTCCACCGATATTTATTTATTTTTAATTAATGACTTATGTCCTTCGTGTTTAGAATATGTGAACTACGAGTACCTACAAAATAAATATTAGTAGCTACGGGGCCGCAAGCTACGCAATCTACGAGCTATAAGTACCTATACCTACCTTCTACAGCCTGTGGCTCTACGAAATACCTTATTGCGTAGCGTATAGCCCTTAGCTACGAATTAAAGGGTTTGCTATGGATGATAAACCAAGTAACTTTTTGAAAAAAAAAACAACAGACTTCAAATTAATATGGGACCAGCTCGGGAGTATACCCTTAAAATCGGTCCACAGTTGACGGAGAAATCGGTGAACATACTTACATAAAAAACTCCTTTTTTGAAGTCGGTTAAAAAGAAGCTAAATATTTTGTTATTTTTTTTCTACTTAGTTCGGTTACTATGTCGAATAGAATATAGTTACCTAATAGTTAAGAGTTAGGTACTAACTACGCTATAAAGGTATATAAGGTCATGATATCAGCTCATGGTAAATGATCTAAATAAGAAAAATAAAATAGTAGTGTGGTAAGTAAGTAAGTTCGTATATGCTGAGTGGCCAGCCCTAGTGTCAGAGTTAATGTGCCGCCCGAAAGCCTCTGACATGGCTGACGGTTGTTGTTATAGAAACTAGAACAAACATACGGGACCAACAATTTAACGTGTCATCCGATCCACGGTAGCGCTCAGAAATAAATGCCACTCACGGTCACCCATCCGAAGACTGACCGGACCGTCCGTTGCTTAACATCGGTGATCATTTAGTAGTGTGGTAACCTAATGAGTGACCACGGAAGAGACAAGATGGAAGTCGTGGGTTCAAATCTCGGGCCCGTATCGATGAGCCCTTTAAAGTTTATGTACGGATGGTCATATAGCTATTATTACATGGTTTTCGATAAAGGAAAATATCAAGAAGAAAATGCATGTCCACCAACATGCAATTGGGTCAGCGTGGTAGATATTACCTATATCTATATTATACGACCCAAACACCCTTCGAAGGCCTATATATCTCCGCTACCGTAGACTTAGGTAGGACTATTAAAAAGATTACGATTACTGATTACGGTCCATAAATATTATGTGTAATTATAAGCCTATGTTCCTGTCTTTATCTATATCTTTAGTTCCACAAATATTATGCTTTAGCACAGAAGAAATAGCTTTAGTACCTATATCTTTATAAGTCATGTCGGACAAGGTCAAGAAACTGACAGAAGCTAGAGAAAGATGGAAGTTACTCCACCGACAAGAGAGGGGCTCTCAATTAAATGATGATGATATCTTTATAAGTTTATTCAGTATCTGCTAATATTATGGACATCTCATTTGTTATCCACCTCCAAACTTAGAGGGAACACTGAAGTCATAAATTATTTTCGTACATTAATCCAGAATGACATCAGAACCCGGCGCCGGAGACAGACCGCGGAGAATTTTAAACAAAAACTCGGATCCTTATCGAGCATGCGTCTAGTCTAGACCGATCGGCCCGATAAAGTCCTCGGTCAAAATCGGTATACAGAAATGTCCTAAGGAATACCTCTTGTAACATCTTTGTACCCAATGGCAAATTTGGCATTACGTGTAAAAAACTGTGGTGCGCCTAACCGTTTACGAAATCCATCCAATCGTCAAACGTTATTCCAGCAAAAACTTTATAACCCTTGAATGCAGCCCTGGATCCCTGTGGCGTGGACAAAACCCCTGAAACTGCTGAAAACATGCTCCACAAAGCCACTAAAATATAACCTGGAATAATAACTGTCTCTCATGTGTCTTGGAAGTACCGAGTGGGTGGGTTATTTTCTTATTCCTAGGTAAGTATTTTGACAAAAAAATATAAACTATGTTATTTAATAACTTTTTATATATTAACTCGGATAAGTTTGCTTTTGACCTCCAAACAAAAAAATGGAAAATACACTATATAACCCCACTCGCCTGTTTCCCCATGTTGGTTAAAAGCGACGAGACGATGCGGTCGAAGATGAAGCACGCAGACTTAGATAGAAGATACCTATCCACTGTGTCCTTGAAAAGATCTAGATTGTACAGGGTTAGTTGTAATCAGCTAGCATCCTTTTAAGGGCATATTCTGTACGTCAAAACAAACAACTTTTACTATCGGGCCAACATTGAAATCCCGAAAAAAATACGAGCTGTTCCATAAAAAAAGTTCATCGACCTGGGGCAAAATTGAAATTGATCTTTATTAGGAACATAAAAAGTACATTTAAAAACACTGGTAGAACGATGCTACCCGCATAAGTTAAAAACTGTGTCGCGGGTAACAACGCCCGCCTCCGAACAATATAAAGTGAGAATGAAAAATGTATATATATCCATGTAATGTACGTACAGAATATGCCAAAATATGCTAACTGATTACAACCAACACTGCATATCTTAGCTAAAAGGGAAGCCGGCAGCATACCTATAATGGCATGCCATGCCATGTTCCATGCTTGTTTTAGTATTAGTGTTCAATGTAATTTGTGACATATTTTAATCAATAAACTAAGATGAGATTAAGATAAGTACAATTTATGTTTGAAAAAGAAGTAAATCAACTGTTTTAAGTTTTCAATATAATGTTTATTACGAAAATAGCCTATTTCAACATTATACAACGCCTTTGTTTTATTTAAAGCTAGACATTATACCAATACCTACTAGATACTTATTAAAAGAAAGTTCAACTGAAAAAATAAAAAAATAAACGAAATAAACAATGCACAGCATAATTTTATTTCTTTCTAAGCTAGGGGTCCGTTCAATTATTACGTATCTTGTACTCATAGCCTACCTTTTGAATCGTAACAGCGTAATACAATCTGTAACAAAAAGGTTCTGTTACTGTTTCTATTTTATACAAAAATAGAAAAAAAGGTAGGTAGGTAAAATCACACCAAGTCTTCGTATGTAGGACTTGCTATGGTTTAACAGTAAATGATATAATATTGGGCAAGTTTGAGTCAAGGTCGCGCTAAACCAATTCTATGGGTACGGAACCTTCATGCGCGAGCCCGGTTCGCGTTTGACTGGTTGTTTAAGGTTTACCATACTTACGGAAAAACTGTTAATTATTCAATGATTTCTATATCTGTCTATGTAATTATTCGAAGTAATTATACAGCGTGACCGGGTGAACACTTGACATACTCAAGAACGTGATACTTTATGGTCAAAATAAAGGGTTAAAACAACAACCTTTAACTACAAAGAAACCTTCATTAGTACGTAGTACGTATTAAAAAAGTATTCTATCAATTATCTGCAGTAGTAGTAGAATCCTGAATGTAGACGACTGGGACGGTAATGTGAATGATAACGGATACCTTTCTGATTGAGTTGTGATTATCCTTGCTGGTTTCCATGGCACAAGATTTGCTTAGATTGGGGCTAGATGGCGCTGTGTCAAAAATGTTTACCAGTTGAATGAACGTGTTAGGATTTGAAAAGTGGAAGATCTTAATGGGTTACCGATGCGAGCGCTCTTGTTACGAAGTATATTTTAATCTGTGTCACGGCGAGCGACACTCCCGCGCGAAAGGTGCACACGGGCAGAGTCCACGTTTATTGTTTTTACTGGATAGTTACGTCAAATTTTAAACACCTATAGTTTTCTACTTATTTAGAACCAGAATCTCGTACTGAGTGATCTATATCAATTATGTCAAATATTCTACCAGCCAGCCTGTATACTCAATTAGCGGTGATAATGATTCAATCGCATCTAGTTGCTAGTCACTATACAAATCCGCTCATAATACATAGTATGAAACAAAAAAATATCTTGCCCACTTTTTGATAACATATTACTTGAACAGCCTCCAGACAATTTTTCAGGTAGCATAGTTTTGGCGTGGCAAGTCAACCTTAAAACTAAAATCTTAGACTACTACTTATTATATCTGTTGTGATCCAATCGTAGAAAATAATAATAGTACATTATGATACAAGTGTGCTATGTTGGTCATTACACTAGAGGCGGTATTATGCGCGCGAGCCGCAGGCGAGCGCGATAAGGAAGCCGAGAGTGTATTGAAACATAGCACAAGAGTTTCATACGACTGTTTTCGTCACACTTGCGAGGAAAAAACATTTTTTTTTGATAATAATCAACCACACAGCGAAAACGTCAACAAACATTTGCGGAAAATGGCGCCCAAATCAGTAATGCGCGCGCAGGTTGACATTTACTTCAGCGGCATAAGAACTCTTTGTTGGTATTACAAAAAAAACTGTAAGTATTACCCGGCTATATTAGGAGTGCTTCGTATATGTACGTCTAATTGCAGTCACGTACAAACTTGACTTTACCGGGTTATACCTATTATAGCACCATGTGCCGTAATGTAAAGTAAAAAGCACGCGTGCGTAATAGCTTGGATTATGAGCCTAAAACCGATGCAATAAGATCCACTTTACGAGCTAGTGTGATGAAAAATTAATAAATATATTGGTGGACATTTTACACAGCAATATTTATATCTAAAATAAGCAGAGCTTGTAAAGTGCAAGTAGAACTCTTGGTTATTAAATTATAATTTTTATTTAAACATTAAAAAAACCCATTAACAGAACAAACATCTATGTTCATCACATATTTGTTCAAGTTGGGAATTGAACCAATCACAAAGCAGAGCTACTATA
This sequence comes from Erannis defoliaria, assembly GCA_905404285.2. Lineage (NCBI taxonomy): Eukaryota > Metazoa > Arthropoda > Insecta > Lepidoptera > Geometridae > Erannis > Erannis defoliaria. Next base: position 3,420,628 of record FR990075.1, read on the forward strand.
CAAGTAAAGCTATAAGGCAGCTTTGCTTAGTTGGAGCTAGGTGGTGGTGTGTGAAATACCCACCATTATTTTATTTATATATATTTATATGGTCAAAAATATACGATCGAATCCCAAACCATATCCAACACACATCTAAGTATAGACTGATTCAAACTTAATGGCAGCTGTGAAGTGCGCTGCAAGCGAGACTGCGATTGTACGCACACCGCACGCCTAATTTTAGCTACTGCGCAGCGTCTCGCGCCTAAGTTCACAGCAGTAAGTTTGAATCAGCCTATAACAATGCTTGAATATTCGTGACCACCGAAATTAAGGGCATATTCTATTTACAACTTTGAAAATAGCATTGGAATATAATTATAGTCATTTAGTTGGAAAATATCTATGCGCTACTAAAATTATTATGGCACAGCATTATAATATATATATTTTTTATAACAATATAATGGCCGCAATTACAATGAAGTATCTCTAAAATCGACACGATTGTTGGTAAACAGGGAAGATTGCCGAAAGAGGGAGAAGGCTTATGCCCTGCCCTGCAATGGCTGAATAAGCTGTCAATAATGATGATCTCTAAAATATTATAGATAAAATATAAAACATGATTCTTTATCAAAAGTAAGTCTGGATTTAGGAAAAGGATGTACGTTTTCCCTGTAAGAATTTGTGTGCAAAGCATGTTACAAAGAAATGTATACACTAGTTCACACAACACTCACTAATATTACAGATACAAAAGTAACTATCTCTCTCCGTTTTACACCTTTTAATGTTTAAACGGTTGAACCGTTCTTGACGAAATTTGGCACAGAGATTTGGGTATTGCAACAAAACAGTCCGTGAAACAGTGAGAAGCAACTAGTATATACTTATACTAGTTGCTTCAGTACAGCAGCTACAATTAAGTTATCAACTTGAACTATTCAGTAAAGAAGCATACTAGTCCTGTGTCGATCATGATTGAACGAATCAAAACGATCGACCTGCCGTTTTCTGCTTGACCGACTGGGTCGTCAATCGTTAAAGACCCGGGTCGTGATTGATCGACGCGCGGCCCAAGATCCGCGGCACTTGCCTTCCCATTCTTCGATCTTCCGATCTGCGACCGACCGAGAGACCGAGACCGAATGAATGACCGGCGATTCATACTACACCGACCGGTTTCGTCTCGGTTTTCTTCGATCAATCTCAGTGAAATTGCATAGCTAGCTAAATTCAACTCTATATTAATAGCCTTTTAAGATTTATTTTTATTTGTAGGTTCTCGAGACTGATGACCGACGTTTTGATCGAATCTTTTTGCTCGGTCACTTGGCTCGTTGGTTACGAAAGATCGAGATGACCGACCGACGCAGGACTAAAGCATACACAAAACTCATGTAAAGAAAAGTAAAACTTATCGTCAAATTAAAGTACTAAAGCAGCAGCAACAAAAATTGAATGAGAGCCAGTGAGTTTTAGGCAGTTCATACACTGGGCCGAGCAAGTGTTTTTAACTTTGTACTGAAGTATCTTGATTTATTATAGTAAACAAGCCCAGTACACACTGGCAACGCCACTCCGCGCGGGAGACGTTCCGCGCTCTGTCATAATAATATAAAGGAACTGTATAAACAAACAAATATAACAGCCAATTCTCTTATGTCAAATATCTCAATAACAGTCTTTTTCATTACAGTATATTAAATACAAATGCAAATTTTTCGGTAAATTTCTCCACAGCTTGTATTGCAGTTAAAGCTTAAGCTTACATAAATGTAAGCTTTAAAAAACATTCTATTACAACAGCTAGACATTGGTAATTTTTGAATTTATTTTTTTTAGTATCTACTGAAACTGATAATCGGACAGTTTTTGATGAAGCTTGGTATGTATCGATATAAGGAAATTGGCAACGTAAATGCTCAGAACATTTTTGATGAACAATAAAATAAAATAAAATGTAAGTTACCAAAACATTACCTTAACCCGTGTAACTAAACTATACACCTCGCACTAACTACAACTACATAAAGTGTATGACGACCGTAATAATAATTCAAATAAGACGAATGTAATAGTCACTACGAGACTACAGTTCAAGACGAATCACTCTCAAGTCTAATCCGTGTCATTTCATAGACTGTCGTTTAAATCTTCAAGTTGCTTTTTGAACAACTGTTTCATTTTCTCTGGAACAGGGACTCCGGAATGAGCGGGCAATGGGCGTCTCTTCCAAAGACGCTTTTTGGCACTCTTCGTCACACTGCTAGGCAATGGCACAGGCTTATTTTCTTTAGGTTTTGGTGTGGCCGCATTTGGAGCTGTGCTTGTCCTTTGTCTTTTAGGTTCTGTGCTGTTCACTGAAAAAATTAAAATATTATGTATCATTTATTTCGGAAATAAAATAAGTCCATAGTAGTTCAAAAATTATAATTAAATTAATTAATTAAATACACATTCTCGTAAACTTAAAAAGACATTTGTAGTTTGACGTTCATGGATGCGTAAAATTAATCTGAATTAATTTTTTTTTAATTGCTTGTCCTAACCTGTATCCAGTTATACTGCATGGGACAGTCAGTGCTCTCAACGATCATTTGCAACACAACAAACAAATTTGGTAAATGGCAGATATCAGACTAGCAGTAGTGGTAGGACTCTATTGCAGAATCCGTCTGGGAAAGTACTTTGCCAGTTATATTCAATGGCCAATCAGTAGTGTGCAAGCATTACTGTGTTTTGGTTTGAAGGCCAATGTTACCAGATAAATTACTGGGCATAAAGAGATTCACATCTAATATCTTAGGGTGACCAGCGCAGTGCAGTGAGGCGCAGGATCGCATTTGCTAGTTCACAATTCTGGCACTGCTACTGTTATGGGCAGACATGACCTTACCACCAGGCGACCGTCTCGCTCGTCACATCCCTCAATTCCACAAAAATAAAAAAGTAGATACAGATTTGGTAGATTTTAAACTGGATGCAGTGGAAAAAAATTATATATCAAAAAGTTTGATAATGTAAGGTCTACTTACCAAATGCCATTATAACAATTTTAAGACACCCATCAGACAATAAATACTTATTAGGTATTACCTCAATTTGTTGGCTATTAAAGTACATATTATTATAGTACCTATAATAAAATATGTAGGTACTATTGTGTGTACCAATCTTACCGTGTGTGTACCAATCTTACCGACCTTAGAATTATCAAGGATAGTGTACTGTGATGTATGTGATAGTTAGTACTTACTTTTCAGAGGATTCTTTTCTATCTTTTTTTTTAAAGCCGTACCGGGAGAGGATCTACTACCCTTCGAAGTCGACGCAGTCGACTTGGTTGCGCTGCGTTGCACTTTTGGCGTTGCTTTAGGTGCCTCCCTGGGAGCCATGTTATTTTGTGTACTAGAACGGTCAACGTACAGTGAAAATTGCGATAAATTACTTAAAATCGTGAGTATAATGTGATCTGTTTGTATTCTGCTAACAACATAGAGGAAGGCAATTCAATTTTAAATTTCAAAATAACGAGCGCGTCACACACAGCGTCACATCACACGTCGGAAAAGTCACCGAAAAGAAACGTCAAGTCAACAGTCATCTTTCAACTTCACCAGTTAGCAACAGTCACCATGGAGTTTTGGCGGGAACACGGAAAAATCATGTCGTTGCATTCTATTATTTTCTTAAACTTGTGTATTTTCGCGAATTAATGATTAAAAATGGTGGTGTTTTGTTCATTGAGTGTTGAATTACATGCACGAGTGTGGGCAAGTGATATAATGTGGTGAAACATGTCTTTTTGTGTTGTTTTCAAAACTCCGTAGAAGCTCATAGTAAAGTCGCCACAACTTTACTAGGGCATGACTTGGACTCGACTATGACTAATTTCGTGTGACTGACTGTGATATCATTACATATTTGACTTGATTTACATATAAATATTTGAATAAATCATAAACTTGACACTGGCAGAATGCACAACGTGCGATGCCAAGAACTAAGAAAAAAAAAAACAGTCACCATGGAGTTTTGGCGGGAACACGGGAAAATCATGTCGTTGCATTCTATTATTTTCTTAAACTTGTGTTTTATCGCGAATTAATGATTAAAAATAGTAGTGTTTTATTCATTGGGTGTTGAATTTCATGCACGAGTGTGGGCAAGTGATATAATGTGGTGAAACATGTATTTTCATGTTGTTTTCAAAACTCCGTAGAAACTCATAGTAAAGTCGCCACAACTTTACTAGGGTATGACTTGGACTCGACTATGACTAAATTCGTGTGACTGACTGTGATTTCATGAAATACTTGACTTGATTTTAATAAAAAACTTGAAAATTTTATAAACTTGACACTGGCAGAATGCACAACGTGCGATGCCAACAAATAAGAAAAAAAAAAAAAAACAGTCACCATGGAGTTTTGGCGGGAACACGGAAAAATCATGTCGTTGCATACTATTATTTTCTTAAACTTGTGTATTTTCGCGAATTAATGATTAAAAATGGTGGTGTTTTATTCATTGAGTGTTGAATTACATGCACGAGTGTGGGCAAGTGATATAATGTGGTGAAACATGTCTTTTTGTGTTGTTTTCAAAACTCCGTATAAGCTCATAGTAAAGTCGCCACAACTTTACTAGGGCATGACTTGGACTCGACTATGACTAATTTCGTGTGACTGACTGTGATATCATTACATATTTGACTTGATTTACATATAAATACTTGAAATAATCATAAACTTGACACTGGCAGAATGCACAACGTGCGATGCCAAGAACTAAGAAAAAAAAAAAACAGTCACCATGGAGTTTTGGCGGGAACACGGAAAAATCACGTCGTTGCATTCTATTATTTTCTTAAACTTGTGTATTTTCGCGAATTAATGATTAAAAATGGTGGTGTTTTATTCATTGAGTGTTGAATTACATGCACGAGTGTGGGCAAGTGATATAATGTGGTGAAACATGTCTTTTCGTGTTGTTTTCAAAACTCCGTAGAAGCTCAGTAAAGTCGCCACCACTTTACTAGGGCATGACTTAGACTGGACTATGACTAATTTCTTGTGACTGACTGTGATTTCAAGACATATTTGACTTGATTTTTATAAAAACTTGCAAATTCATAATCTTGACACTGGCAGAATGCACAACGTGCGATGCCATTAACTAAAAAGAAAAAAAACAGTCACCATAATATTTTTTCGCCTTTCGGGCAGGCTGGAGCAGGCGACAACGCGACTAGGCCACAGGTAATATAAAGGCGTTACCCAGGCAAAAAAAATCGCAGATGGCACCGAAAATGGTGTGGCAAAATCAAGTTATAAATGGTTGCTTTTATATTGGGTGAAAATTGCCACCTAACTATTTATTATTTTATTTTTAATATATAGTTTACTATTTATGTATTTAACTATGGATCATTGTTATCTGCAATAAAGTTTTATTATTATTATTCACATATTTATGTACTTTCTTAAATCTAAGTTTTTTACAATATAAATTTAAAAACATAAATATTATAAAAAACCTAAACCTAGAGTGCCGCCGGCAGCGGGGCAGGGCTCAAGCTGCCGGTGGTTAGGGCTGCAGAGTGAGGAACCTCCTGACAATGCGCGCCGTGTCAAGTACCACTGCCTTTTGTATCTGGCCCTTGACCCAACCGTCTAGCGAGAGCCTCTTGAGGTATTATTATTATTATTATATTTATATCTATCAGCTCTTAATGAGGGCGTTATCGATAATCAAGTCCAAGGAAAAATACTGGGTACTGTGCCTTTATATAAGAAATCTATGCAGCTTTAGACGGCCTGAAAATAGGTTTCTGATAGTGATTTATATTTTAAGTTGGCCAAAGCTTTAATTAGCAAGGAAAAAGATTGCTATACCATGCAGTATAAATGCAGAATCTCCCTGGTAATGAAAAACAACAACACTTATGAGATTAAGAGTAGACAGTGGCTGCATCGACGATGCGCCACCTAGCGGAAAAGAATCGCAGTGTGGATGGATCCATTAACGGGGATTAATGTGTAAATACCTATATGTAATGTGCTATACGTAGCCAGGAATTCATTTCGGGAAGGGTCGAGCTCTGGACCAGAGACAATTAGTAACAGCTTTACTTCATAACCAGAGGTGGCCCCTCGACTCCGTCCGCGTACGGAAGAAAATATTTTTTCCTCCCCACTTTTACGCCTGTAGATAAACCCTGACAAAAAATAATCATTGTTTTTTGTTCTAAAAAATCTATTCAAATACCAAATTTCATGAGACCAAATGAATTTCACCAGAGGGTGAAATGGTGGATGAAACGCGTCGTATGAAAAGATCTTCGTTTTAAAGTTATTGTGATGCTATTGCTATTTCGTACAGCCCTTCACCACATTTTCTGGCATTTTGCTCTCAAGTAATTACGTCGGACGTGCGTCGCAGATTGTGCCGGCATTGGTGTCAATGCGTTTCTTTGACAACGACGTGAGGGCGACATTTCAAAATGGCGTCCAACCCGTCCCTACTATGTCTGTCTATTGTAATTTATTTATTTGTAAGCACTTATCAGCCCAATTTTTGATTTATAATATTGTATTAAAATTCACATATTATGAGGTATTTACTTCTCGATCACAATATCGATTGAATTTAATAATTAATTGTGTAAATCATTTAATAATGTAGTTTGTAATTTACTATTGTACTATTGTCTCAATGTATATATGGCTATAAATTGTTTCTACCTAACAAAACTAGTTAATGCGTGCACTAACCCTAGTTATCACTATTAGGACCCCAAGATACCGGCTTAGCCGAGTTTGGGGCCCATTGCTATTTCCTTACTTTAAATAACATATAGACAATAAATAATTTTGAATTTGAATTTGAATTTTGAATTTCGATAGACTTTTTAAAACAAAAATAATGATATTTTGTGCTAGAAAAAAAGATTTCCATACCTCAAAAGGAAAAAAGGAAGCCATTTAGGATCACTCCGTTGTCCGTCTGTCTGTCTGTCAAGACCCTTTTTCTCTGGAACGCGTGAAGATATTAACTTGAAATGAATATCAAATCAAATTCTACGGTCCCTTGGTGCTTTAAAAAATCAAGCTCATACACAAAACAATAAAAAATTACGGCAATTTTTGTGAGTTTTTTAGAGTGGACTAAATCAAAATTCATAGGGTACTTCCCGTGCAAACATCTGAAAATTGATAATTTGTAGATATATCGTCATTTGTCAATCCAAAACTAAAATGGTTATTTTGTTTGTTTCTTTAGTTCCCAAAAAAAAATACTAGATGGCGTTCTACACTGTTAAAACGCGCAAACGTTTTGTTTGACGTTTTTAGACAGTTTTGATCGCAGCTGCCTGCAGCTGCTATCATGTAACTTTTCGGGATCGCGATTCGGATACGAGTTGTCAAAAATAGACACTTGTCACTGTCACTGCCAAAACTCATTTGACCCTGCAGGGCAGGATGAAACGCCAAAAGACCGACGGATTAGCTTAACTTAATTAAGGAAATCAATGCATTCGTTCGATAATGATAGCGAGAGAAATCCCTCCCTAATACTGTGAAGCTGTGACAGTGACAAGTGACATTTATGACAAATCGCGATCCGAATCGCGATCCCGAACAGTTACATGATAGTCTGCCTGCACCCTTATCATGGACGTTCGTGATTCTGATTGCGACCGTGCGCGAGCGGTGTAGTGTATTTATAATGTGGGTAATTATAAATCTTATTATTTACGATCACCGTCACTGCAATAAATCAATCAGTCTCGATTATGAAGTGTTTCCTTTCGGACCCTATATTCACAGTGGCGACGAGAATTGGGAATTATATACACGATGCCCTTTGGTAAACTACAGGAATTTGACCTCGGGGAGGGCCGGAATTGGTTATCCTACGTACGGTTGGTGAAACAATTCATTTTGTTAAATGAAATTAAAAACCCGTTGCACGTGGCCACGTTGGTGACGCATGTCGGCGCGCCCACCTACCAGTTGATGTGCGACCTGTGTGCGCCCGACAACCCTGAGGACAAAACCTTTGACCAACTCGTGGAGCTCGTGGCTGCTCACCTTGAACCAAAAAGGTCGGAGATAGCTGAGAGACACACTTTTCGTCTACGACGGCAGGCGGACGGGGAGTCCGTCGGCGTGTTTTTACAGAGTTTAAAACACCTCGCAACCCACTGCAATTTCGGTACCATCCTGGAAGTCAACATTCGGGACCAGTTCGTGTCCGGGTTGCGCAGCGAAGACATGCGGTCGAGGTTGTTCGCGGAGCCGTCGCTAGATTACAAAAGAGCGGTGGAGCTGGCGCTCGCGCTGGAGGCGGCAGACCGGCACGCGGTGGAGTCCGCGGCCGGCGCCGCGCTGTCGGCGACCGCCGGCGCATCGGGACTCTGGCAGGGCGCCGCGGCCGCGGCCGGCGCCGGGGTGCACCGCGTCACGCAGCAGACGCCGCGCCCGGCGCGCCGCCGCAGCGCGGGCGCTTGCTGGCGGTGCGGAAAAGGAGCGCACGCGCCTAATAAGTGCAGATATAAATCATATGCGTGTGACAAGTGTAGTGTCAAAGGTCACTTATCTGCAATGTGTGGTAAAAGTGTTACGGATGCACGCGGAGGATCAAGGTACCAAAACTTTATTAATATGAATGGCTCCGATTCAGAATCGAGCGACGAACTTTATCAAGTCGTACCATTAAAAGGTAGTTCCAAAGATGGACCGTATCGTTATGTACTCGCAGTGGAAAATATAAATGTTACATTTGAAATAGACACCGGCAGTAGAATATCGGCGATAAGTAAATCATTTTATGATAAACACTTCGCGCATTTACGCATAACTCGCGACAGTAATAAGTTCCATTCGTACACCGGGGAAGCGATCGTGCCGTTGGGTTATGTTATGGTACATGCACAGAGCGGCAGCGCCGCAGCCGAGCTGCCGCTGTTTATCATAGATAACGGCGGACCACCTCTCCTGGGCCGTAGCTGGCTGCGTACATTAAAACTAAATTCGATCAGTTTGCATCACCTGTCGACCGAAAACGATCCCGTAACAATCCAACTCAAACTGGACTTCCCAGAAGTGTTCAAATCCGGACTTGGTTCATGTACGACGAAACTTAAGTTACATTTAAAAGATGACACGCCGATATTCTGCAAAGCCCGGCCGTTGCCCCTCGCGATGCGCGCGCCCGTCGAAGACGAGCTGGAGCGCTTGTTACGCGATCAGGTGATCTACAAGGTGGAACGGAGTGACTACGGCACGCCTGTTGTGCCCGTCGTCAAACGGGACGGCTCCATTAGACTGTGCGGAGACTATAAACTAACAGTTAACAAAGTATTAAAAGATTTTCACTATCCGTTGCCACGAGTAGAACAGCTGTTCGCTGCGCTAAGTGGAGGGGAGCAGTATAGTAAAATCGATCTTAAGCACGCATACTTACAGTGCTTGTTAGAAGAGAGCTCTCAAGCGATGACTGCTATCACAACACATATAGGTACATTTGTATATCGCAGAGCCCCTTTCGGTCTCAAATGTTTGCCGGAAATGTTTCAAAAACTAATCGAGGAAACGCTGAGCGGCTTAAACTGTGTAGCATTCATTGACGACATATGTTTAACAGGGCCTGACAAAAAGTCACATTTGTTAAATTTAAGAGCGGTGCTAGCCCGTTTACAGGAAGCGGGCCTGCGAGTTAAGTTTGAGAAATGTGAATTTTTCAAGAACGAAGTTTGCTACCTAGGATATAGGATTGATAAACACGGCTTGCATACCGATAGAGGGAAGGTGGAAGCGATCGCGGGGGCCCCTGCGCCCCAGAATGTCTCACAGCTCAGGGCTGCACTGGGCCTAATAAACTATTACGCAAGGTTCATCCCTAATTTAAGCACTTTGTTACAGCCTTTATATGTCCTACTCAAAAAGGGAGCCAGATGGCAGTGGTCGAAGGAATGTGACGCAGCGTACGCCGCAGTGAAGGAGGTGCTAACGCGCGAGCCGGTGTTGGCTCACTACGACCCGGAGCTGGCCCTAGTGTTGTCCGTCGACAGTTCCGCTTATGGGCTGGGAGCCGTATTGTCCCATTCGTATCCGGACGGGAGTGAGCGCATTGTGTGCTGCGCCTCGCGCACGCTCGGCCCCGCCGAGCAGAGGTACAGTCAGGTAGATAAAGAGGCTCTGGCTATTGTGTACGGCGTGAATCGTCATCATCAGTATCTCTACGGGAGGCGGTTCACACTAAAAACGGACCATATGGCACTCAGTCATATATTTGGCCCAAAGAAAGGCATCCCACAAACCGCGGCAAGCCGATTACAGAGATATGCCGTGAGGCTGGCGGCTTACGACTTTGATATAAAATTTGTATCGTCAGAGCGAAACGGGAACGCCGATGCGCTCTCGAGGTTGCCGCTGCCGGGAAATGTGGAAGAACCGGAACGCGATGATGCTGCCTATATACATTTTGTAGAAGAAAGTTTTCCCATCAGCCACAGGGAGGTAGCTAATGCTATAAAGAACGACACAGTATTGCGAAATATTTATAAGTATAGCATGAGCGGCTGGCCGTCGGTTATTGAAATCGAGAATGAAAAACCATACTTTAATAGAAAAGATGAGTTATATATAGATCACGGCTGCATAGTGTGGGGATATAGGGTTGTAATTCCGACCGTGTTGCGAGCGTCGATTTTGCATGAAATCCACAGTGGACACCCGGGCGTGGTGCGGATGAAACAAATAGCGCGAAATTATGTTTACTGGCCGTCCATCGACGCCGACCTGGAGAAACGAGCACGCGAGTGCTCGGCGTGCTGCGCGGTGCGAGACGCGCCGCCGCACGCACCGCCCGTGCCCTACAAGTGGCCTGCCGAGCCCTGGTCGAGGCTGCACGTCGACTTTCTACACTTTGGTGGTAAAAGTTTCTTTTTAATAATAGACTCGCATTCCAAATGGATTGAGGTATTCACAATGGCAGCGGGCACCACCGCCGATAAAGTGGTAGCCAAAATGAGAGAATGCTTCGCCAGATTTGGATTGCCAAAAGTCATGGTGACCGATGGAGGACCACCGTTCACCTCTGTAGCCTTCGAAAAATTCCTGGAAGGTAACGCAGTCAAGCATATCCTGATAGCTGCGTACCACCCGGCCAGCAATGGAGCCGCGGAGAACGCCGTGAAAACGGTTAAAAAGGCTTTAAAGAGAGCTTCACTCGAAAAGGAAGATACGGAACGGGCACTTAGTAAGTTTCTTTTTCAATATCGCAATACGCCGCACGCCAGTACGCAACGCGAGCCGGCAGTGGCGATGCTGGGGCGGCGGCTGCGCTCACGGCTGGACGTGCTGCGCCCGCGCACTGAGGACTTCGTGCACGCAGCGCAGGAGGCACAAGTGCGAAACGCAGGCGGAGTCGCGAGGCAGGTTAAAGAGGGCGATGAAGTACTCGTCAGAGATTTTTCACAAACCGTTGCAAAATGGAAACCAGGCGTCGTCACGGAGCGCACGGGAGAAGTGACTTATAAAGTCAAATCTGGTGACGTCACGAAATCCAAACATATTGATCAAATAATACGCAAGAATAGGTTATCGTTAGCAAGGACCGTTCCAGTAGATTCTGATAATGACATCATCACCGAAGAACCTCCGGAACCAATACCGGAACCGGATGACGCTCGTGCGGTCGAACCATCACCTCAGGAGGCCACGCCCTCGACGCCGCCACCATTGCCATCTACTTCCCATGAGTCAGATAATCAATCGCAGAATTTACGGATAAGAGTTTTGCGTCCTCTAAAGGATAGGCCTAATCGCACTTATTTGAGGTTTTGATGTAAATTATGTGATGTAATTACCCATATATATTTTTTAATATATATATCTACCTACTAACTATTGGTATGCAAGACGGTCTAGCATATAACTTACGATACGAGTAGCTTAATATTGAAGAGAAAAATGTTTTCTTACACTAGACTATAACTAAATATGTAATAATAACTATTAATCAATACTTATAATAAAACACTTATTCATACGTATCACCTTAGATACAGTATTTGGTTCAAATCAACTATATACGTTTTTGTTCACCATGTTTAAAATTTACAGTTGTCGAATGTATTATTTAAATTATGTTAGGGGGAGGGTATAGGACTAAGGATAAAGATAAATCAGGAAGTTTACTGCATGCTTTAAAATACATAGTGCAGGTAATAATAAGTATAGTTAAATAAGTTGTAAGGGAGGACGCATAGCGTGAGTAAGTTGGTTTGAGCGGGATGGCATGCTATCGCAATCAGAATCGCGAACGTCCATGATAAGGGTGCTGGTTATTACAATTGTACAACTAACTTACCCTTACATTACAGATGGTCGAGGGAACCACGAGCGTAGGTTTGACTTTGGAGAAAACTGACAGCTGCATTGAATATTTTTAGTTCTTGCATTTTTGACCAACTTTACAAATAAGTTGGAGAGCTATAATTTTACCTCTTGAAGGTTGTAGAAAGAGGTTTTACACAATGAATGATACAATGAGCGATTTTCCAAGCATGATTTAAAAATAATGTAGTTTCCTTCAAATCGATAGATAGCTAAACTAAACGTTCCAGTCAAAAACAGCATACTATTTTTGATATGTGGCATTTGAAATAAAAAAAAAAACTTTGCAATGAGAGCCACGTCTGGTCTGTGCAAAGTTAGAGCCATCTACAATGAGTTGTTTTTTAATTGCCCGTCAGAAATTCTCCCATTGCTCTGTGGTAGATTGGCAATTAGCAAAATGAAATCAAAAATAAATGCAAATGCAATGCTACAATTCACAGAACTTGACTGTAACTTACTAAGTGTGACTTTGACTGTGACTAAGACTCATTCGACTTGAAAATAATCAAAAACTTGATACAAATAAATACTTGACACTAGCAAATGCACAAAGAGCGACGCCATAATCTTCCTAGGAGAAAAGAAGAAGAAAAGCGCAAGGCAATATTAGCAATGGCAGCACTGTTATTTCGCGTCCATCTTTAATCCTTGATGTGTTGTGTTGTTTTGCATCGAAGTTGCTACAAAATACTGTTATTTCTTTCATGTACGAAAAAATTACCGAATCATTTGCAAAAAATAAGGCTCTATAGAAACTTTTGTTTTTCATATTGACCTGGTTAGTAAGTTATACATATATTATTGTAATGCGAAAAGTGTCCTAGTATCACCTCAGTATTGGTATCGTTTCGCTAAAAGTTTCACTGTTCATTACTACTGACCCAGGTGCTAATTAATCGGCCAACCTTCAAAATACTTCAAATGTTTTTATTACCTTTCTTCGGGCCAGTCAGTGAAATTTTTGCCGCTCTTGCATGCACGCGATGTCAAAATAATATCACTCTTATATTCACAGCAGATGAAGTGTGGTAATGGATAGACTGAGCCAGTTGCGGGGTGACGCGGGAGGCTCCGGGGACTCCACGCTCGATACCACGTCCCCGCCGAGCGAGACTTTTATATCTGCTAATGAAAACTCTTCCAAATATTTTTCTATCGATGATTCTACCTTCGACATCACGCCAATAAAAGATGTTTCATTGGCGTCTACCTCGGCAGACGCCGACCGCTCTATAGCAGATGGCGACGAGCTCATATCTAATTTGTCGCCAATTGGAAAGAAAGAGCTGGATAGCTACAAGATTGGTAAACAGATTGAGGCGGCTAACATTCTGTCTGGTGGTGTAGATATTTTTGACGGTAATGAGAATTCCTTCGATGGAGATGAGCTTGTGATAGATGACAATATAGAAGCCGAAGATAAAGCTAACAACCAAGACGAAGTGGCTCCGGTAGAAAACATAGCTGAATCGGAGCCAGCCTTGGTTGAACCGGAAGCAAATGTAGCCAATAGAGAAATGGAAGTTGTGCTGCAAATAGATGGGAATAATGTGAATGCAATAGATATTGGAAATGGATTGTATTTGTATCGGAAAGATGGCCAGGACGAGCTTGCTGCCATTCAGATAATTGATGATGATCCCCAGCATAGTTTCAAGTTCCTCAAAGTTCGGTAAGATCAATTTCATTTATCAAAATGTGCATTATATGCTGTTCTCCATTACCATTGACTTTTCACTGTCATTATATTCAAATCGCAATGACCACTTGTGTGAGCAGTTCCCAACAGTGTCAGCTGCTATCTTATGGGAAACACTTATTTTGCCAGGAAATGAGTCGCTTATGTGTTGATCCAGAGTATAAGCTCTAATTTATTTACCTGAATTCTTTGAAACATTACATATAGCTTGAAATAGTACACTCATACACATAAACACGCACTTGCAAAATGTTATAAACAGTAAAGTTTGCCAGTTATTATGTTATACCAAATTATTCAGACATTTCACAGCTGCCATATTTTTGAAAAATTTTTTTTTTGATGCTATTATTGATTTTATTGTTTTTAGCGATAATGCCGAGGGAAATTTAGAAGTGTACGAAGAAATAGAAATAGAAGTTCCAAAAGAAGTGGTAAGTTTCAATCTTTATATCGCTCCTTTTGTAAAGTCGTTAGTTATTTGTGTGATAGGTTCTTACCTATTAGTTAACAAAACTTGTAAAATTTGATAAAAAGACACTGACCCAGTATTACGTGGAGCAAAGATACAAATATAATAAATAAATTAAAAATTAAAAAAAACTTTATTCTACTGCTTTGGTGGTGAAGAGAGTCGACCCACACATTACAAGTTGCGGGATATAGAGCAATTAAGTGGAGCAGTTAAACAAAAAAAAATAATTGTCTATAACATGCAAACCGTAAGTTACATTTTAATAAGATTGGTGTTGCATTAGCAAAATATGAGTCTTGTTTATTAAGCAAATTAAAAATAAAATGTAATTTAACTGGTATTAGTGTTAATCGTTGTTTTGCACTTAGCTCTCTCCACCACCAAAGCGTCGATATGCGGTGTACGTACATAAATATCTACTTGCCCTATTTTAGTTATCTTCATTCTTTTAACTGTTACAATTTCCTTTTATCACCACTTGAGAGAGTAAAAAAGATTCTTAATTATTGTTTTTAATTATTTAAAGTTATCTTTGGAACTGAATAATAAGTTAAATGAGTCAGTTATGAGGGCAAATGCATTGGCATAGTTTGTTCAGAAAGATAACTGTTTAGGGCTAGTAAAATATTTTATTTTAAATTAGCAACCTCTTCAGGCAAATGTCAAAATGTGGCAAAAAGGTTATAAAACAAAATCTTTTTCTCTTCTGGCAATACTGTGTAAAAGATGTCAGTGGGAAAAAATCATCCAAACATCATTCTCAGACCAACTACAGCTCGAATTAATATATTATAATTGGAGAGTGATAGCTAGCTATCACTCTCCAATCCTATAACAGTTTTCTATTTCTGCACTAAGTATGGAACTGTCATCACAGTTATCAGATGAATGGGGTGGTACAGGCAGAGCTAATCTCAGATGGCGCCACCATCGTTGTTGCTTGTCATTGATGTTTATTTTGAGTTTATAAACTTTGATCGTGAATGAAATCAGCTTTATCTGAACCCCTGTTTTTTTTTTATTGTTAAGCTCTGCATTCTTATGATGGATGTTCGTGATTGTGATAGCATGCCGTTCCGCTCGTACCAACTTACTCGCGCCATACGCCCTCCCGCTCGCGCACGGTCTCTTATCATAATCAGGAACATCCATGATAAGGGTGTAGCAGCCTTAGATCGTAAGTTTGAATTGAAAAATTATGTAAGTGCAATATATGCGTGAGAAAGAGACAGAAAAAGAACTTAACTACCAACAGAGCCTACAATTATTTGAACAGTCATAACTTTAACAAAATATTATATTTTTTTATTTCAAACCTATTTTCAAACGACTTAAAAAAGGAGGTTCTTAATTCGACTGTATGTTTTTTTGTTTTTGTTAGGTAGGTGATGTTTACTGTGGTGGACCTGTGTATGTCCTAAAACTGCATCCAGAACCACCGGAGTATGGGCAGCAGTGTCCTCTTAGTTAACGGTGGTAACACTCTGCGATCTCCAAGCCACCTGATAAGCGTGGGGATTATGGCAACCCCTCCCTATTAAGGGAGAGGCTTTCGTCCAGTAGTGGATTTTTTCTGGCTGATAATGAGGTGATACTTCAGAGGCGGTATATAAATTTGATCGAAATCGGTCCAGTAGTTTGGTTTTAACTCAAAATATCTGGAAATTATGAAGATGTCATCCAGGTTGTCAAAATTGAAGTCAATTGTATTTTTTTTTAAAGCGTATTATTGTTAAAAAGTGTTTTGTCAATTTTCTTTCGCATTACGATTTGAGTTTGAAAAAAGAAGACAAAACACTTACAACTAAAATAGATTTTAAATACTTTTTAACGTTTTATGCATATGATGGTAAATATTATTTCAAATGTAGTTTGACAGCAAAACAACACCAGCGATAATGCGCCACCTAGTGGGATAAACGAGCAGTGTGACTCCCCATTATGGGCAGACTCCTTGCCAGTCACCTGTTTAGAAAACTTAGTTGCTTTACATAGAACTAGATGACTTGGTGAACTTTGTACCACCTAATTCCTTTTCCAAACACGGCAATTGAATTTTATCAACCGACTTCAAAAAAGGAGTTTCTCAATTCGACTGTAGGTTTTTGTATGTATGTTACGCGATTACTCCGCCAATAGGCGTGTGGCCTAATGTTTAATTTATGAAAAATAACAGGCTTAGTGCTGAATATAACTAAATACATTACTCATACTGAAAATATAAATTGTATTGGCTGATAAATCTCTGAGATATGAGCGTTTAAAGTTTTAGGTGGGGATAGAGAGGGGATGCTCTATCCCTTTCTCGCAAAGCACGTGTTAGTATAGCATTTGTATGCCGCGCCTGAGGCTTGACGTCATAGCTCAGTATAGCGCGCTCTCTGTCTAGCTTGAAATTAAAATACTTACAACTTATTTATTTTTGACTTATTTTAAATTTTGTTTTCGTTGATACGAGGGCTACACTAAAAGTATCGGGAATGGAATATTTCCACTGTTTCTGTCATATTAAAATCTTTTTAATTGAAAACTCCTTGGTTTTAACAATCGAATACCATTTATTTATTTAAAAAAATATTCTCGGTCTTGTCACAAGGTTTTGTCAAACTTGTTTAGTCGTTGAGAAAATGGAATTGACTCGAGAAAATTCAAGAGCGATGATTTATTATGACTTTCGAAGTGGTTTAACACAAAAACAGTGTGTTGACCGGATGATTTCTGCATTTGGTGATAAAGCCCCATCCAAAACCACAATTTATCGCTGGTTTGCTGAATTTCAACGTGGACGTGTCAAGCTCAGTGATGATCCCCGTCAAGGTCGTCCAAAAACTGCAGTCACCCAAGAAAACGTTGATGCTGTGCGTAAGCTGATTGAGGAAGATCGACATGTGACATACCGCGAAATTCAGGCAACTTTAGACATTGGCATGAGTCAAATACAAATAATCTTGCATGAAAAATTAGGTGTAAAAAAGTTGTTTTCCCGATGGATACCGCATTCGCTCTGTGAAGAGCAAAAAGCGGCTCGCGTTACTTGGTGCGTCAGAACTCTCGAAAGATTCCACGCAGGATCCTCAAATGCTGTATACAACATCGTATCAGGTGACGAATCCTGGATATACGCGTACGAACCCGAAACAAAAAACCAGTCACGAGTTTGGGTGTTCGAAAATGAGTTAAAGCCAACAAAAATTGTTCGTTCACGGAGTGTTGCAAAAAAAATGGTGGCCACGTTTGTCTCCAAAACCGGCCATGTTACGACTATTCCTCTTGAGGGACAAAGAACGGTTAATGCAGAATGGTATGCTAGCATTTGTTTGCCACAGGTCGTTTCTGAACTCCGTAAAGAGAACTGCAACCGCCGCATCATCCTCCATCACGACAATGCGAGTTCTCACACCGCGCACAGAACAAAAGAGTTTTTAGAGCAAGAAAACATAGAATTATTGGACCATCCGCCGTACAGCCCCGACCTAAGCCCTAATGATTTCTATACTTTCCCTAAAATAAAGAATAAATTGCGTGGACAGAGATTTTCATCACCTGAAGAAGCTGTGGACGCCTACAAAACGGCCATTTTGGAGACCCCAACTTCCGAATGGAATGGTTGCTTCAATGATTGGTTCCATCGTATGGCAAAATGTGTCAAATTTCGCGGAGAATACTTCGAAAAGCAATAAATATATTTTTAAATAGTAATGTTGTGTCACTTCCTTGATTCCCGAAATTTTCAGTGCCGCCCTCGTAAGCTCTATTGATGATCAGCTTTTTTAATGAGGTAATAAAAAATTTGCATCATGCCTATTATGAACTGATTTTGATGTTTTTTTTTTGTTTGATAGGTGAGGTGGTCCTATATACGTTTTATCGAAATCGGTTCAGTAGTATGGTTTTTAAGTCAAAATTACTAGAAAATATGAAGATGTCTTCCAGGTATTCGAAGTTGGAGTCGGTTGTATTTTTAAAAAAAGCGTATTATACAATGTGTAACAAAAAGGTTCAACAATACTGAAGACTATGTATGTACTCATCATTATGAACAACTTTTACTATGGGGTCAACATAGAAATCGCGTAAAAAAATCAACTGTTTCATACATTTTGTCCAATGAACTTTTTGTTCCATACAGATGATATTTTTTTTCGCGATTTCGATTTTGGCCCCATAGTAAAAGTTGTTCATAATAACGAGTACATACATAGTCTTCAGTATTGTTGAACCTTTTTGTTACAGATTGTATATAGATAGATACATATTGGCATTATCAATGACTGGCATTTACATACAGTTTATAAAACACATGAATGTTGTAGAACTGGTAAAGATTTTATTTAATTTGCACTTATAGCTCAAAAGATTTTGCTCCTTCATTTAAAATCACATTCACTTCATAATAGTAGATTTTGCACTAAGGGAATAAAGCAGTGTCTTACGTCGCGGGCGGCATATTGAACCCTGAGCGTAACGAGGGAGTTATATAGAGTCCTGAGTGAAGCGAGGGGTTCAAGCTGCCCAAGACGAAGACAGGCTTTATTCCAGAGGAACATACTCTATTTATCACTGCTCTGTGAGACAATAAAAAGCCAGGGGCCTTATTTTTGAACTGTACGCAAGCGTAGCGCATGCGAAAGGAACTGACTTTGCACACGATTCAAAAATAACTAATAACTTTTCACACCTTCTGCGAGACAATAAAAAGCCAGGGCTCCATAAATAAAAATTCACTGACAATCACAGGACCAAACACCGTCTTTTGTTTCACATTCTTTGTAAAATGTAAACGGACCTTTTTTCAGTTCTTCTTATGGTGGCCAGTTCGATTTTCTAACAAACCTCTTTACAATGCCATATGGGCATTCTTTACTTAGAGTTTTCCACGAGTTTCCACACGAATTTGACGTTCCGAATTCAAATCACTTTATTCCTTAGGGAGTTAGCAGATAATATTTTGAATTCAAATCACTTTATTCCTTAGGGAGTTGGCAGATAATATTTTAACCACTTCACTCTCATTAATTTAATATAAAAAATCTGGTCTTTATGTATATCCTAATCCATTATCCATGGTGTTACTGTAATGGTGTATTCATTCTAGAAAGATTTCCATGGTGCTAATTTGCAAATAAGACCATAATTACCTGCAGTGTCTATTGTCATCTTAGAGCGTATACTAATGGAGAAGTCAATGGCGATAAATCTGCCTACATCATTTTCTGCCACTTTTGCGGGGGACGAAAAACACACAAACAAATGTTTCCTCTTTATAATATTGGTATAGATAACTCTTACATTAAAGACGAAAATATAATCAACACTGAGTTTTTTCTATCGATCCAATCTTAAAAGTACGACACTTTGCATGTTATTCAATCGCCAAGCAGTAGTGTGCATTACTGTGTTTTGGTTTGAAAAGGAATGTTACCAGAGAAATTACTGGGCATGAAGAGATTTGACATCTAATTTCTCGGGGTGACGAGCGCAGTGCACTGTGTGCGTGTGAGCAAGTTCACAATTCTGGCACTGCTAGTGCAGGCGTGAGGCTAACCGCTAGGCGAAAGTCTCGCTCGTCTTATGCAAATGAAAAAAAAATACTTCTAAGGAATATACCCTTGCCTATTTGAAAAGATTGAGTCTTGTCGCGTCCCTTCTACCCGCCTCGCGCACTCGCACTCGACTACAATACAGTACACATTACATAATACACATCATGCAGTATTGCTGCATGAGGAAGCCGGAAGATTGCTGTGCTGGCACCGGTGAGAGTCAACGTCGTGCTTTTGCCGGCGCGGCGCCGGAAAAACATACCGCATCACATATTTCATACATTTTTGCTTCCCCGGCAGCCTGGGCGGTGCCGGCGAGTGGAAAAACGCCCATTAATACACTTTTCACACCACCTGCTCGACAATGTCCAATTACATATCATGCAACCTCAACGTACAATAAAATGATCTCTTAAGGGATATAAAGTTGTATGAAACTCCCTAAGGAATAAAGTGATTTGAATTTGGAACGTTTAATTCGTGTAGAAACTCGTGGAAAACTCTACCTAAAAAAATGCCCATATGGCATTGCAAAAAGAGGTTTGTTCGAAACTCGGAACTGGCCACCATAAGCAGAACTCAAAAGAAAAAGATGCGTTTAAAAGAATGTGAAACAAATGACGGTGTTTGGTCCTGTGATACTCAGTGAATTTTAATTTATGGAGACCTGGGGCCTTAATTTTGAATCGTGTGCAAAGTTGCGCATGCGAAAGGAACCGACTTTCAAATGATATTGAACCTCATTCCAAACAGTATCGTTCGAAGGTCAGTTCCTTTCGCATGCGCTACGCTTGCGTACGATTCAAAAATAACGCCCCTGGCTTTTTATTGTCTCACAGAAGCTGTGATAAGTAGAGTATGCTCCTCTGGAATAAAGCCTGTCTTCGTCTTGGGCAGCTTGAACCCCTCACTTCACTCATGACTCTATTAATTCTAGACTCCCTCGTTACGCTCAGGGTTCAATATGCCGCCCGCGACATAAGACACTGCTTTATTCCCTTAGTGCATAATCTACTATTATTTCATAGGTGTGTTGCATATTTATATTGGATCTGTTTTTTTTGTACTGAGTTACGTGAAGTTTTTTTTTTGTCTGTGATAATGGGTATTTAAAACTGTTGGTTATGTTATTTGGCGAAAGACCTCCGAGTAGTAAGTGAACAACTCTTGCCATGGGACCAATCCAGAAATCGCGAAAAACAAACAGCTGTTCCATTCATTTTGATGTTCAAATGACACTTTTGTTTGGTTTTCGGTGTTTTGTGCACAAGTTGTTCTTAATGATGAGTACCATGAGCTACTTTTAGCCTAGTACTATAGTCCCGCGTAACCCTGTATCTTCTTCTTCATCATTTTGTATTTTCATTGTACAAAATGATAAAATGTACTCTACATCAATGATTTCGATGGATTTTTACATTCTAAACAAAAATCTGTTGATCATGCACTTTGATGATACATGATTGATGACAATTGCGTAATGGTGTCGATTCTGTTGCACCATTCACTAAACTAACTGACTAACTAATCTGACAGGACTAAAATTATAATTATCTGCATCAATGTGTTTGAAGTTTTAAAGTAAAATTTGAATATGCTCTTTTATTTTCAGCCTACAAAGGAAGGGAAGGTGATAGATAAGAAAACTCCACATGTGCCTGCAGTAGATATCAATAAATCTATGAGTGACTCTTCTATAAATATTAAAGAAACGAAAAATAAATCACCTCAAAAAGAACCCATTGCATCCACCTCAACAAACGAGAAAAATACTGATGAAAAAGAAACATCACTGGAATCCAATTTAAATGGAAAAATGATGAAGTTTAGTGAATCTCGAAAATCACCTGTAGTAGGCAGTTTCACACCTGTGACGTTTCATTCAACACCCAATAAAGAAGGCAAGCCACTTACTAAAACTATGGTCGACCTTCAGTTGGATCCTAATAGACATTCAGACAACGTGAAAAAGACTATTGAGGTTCATACAGAAAACATAAAACTGAAACCAACAGACTTACTAGCAAAAGAAAAAGACGCAGTCGAAAATTTTAAATCTGTTGATACTATTCCAGCAGAAAAAGAAGTTTTGGCAGATAAAAATATCAAAGTTACAGACAAACAAGAGGTGGAAAAAGACAGTCCTGATAAAGAAGATGTACAAAATCAGACTGTAGCGGAAAAATGTAAAGTTGCTGGAGAAAGCATTAAGTCTGAAACTCATATAAACAAAGAAAAGAGTATTAACGCTGTAGAAATTGTAATTGCAGATCAAAATAAAGTCTCAAGTAATATCAGCGAAGAATCGTTTGAAAAGGAAATGAATTCAGATAAAACAGATGGCGCTGGTTTCGAAAAAGAAGCGGTATTTATTAACGACAAAGACAGTAACATGGTTCTTACAAAGTCAGATAAATCAGTTGTACCATCGCCCTCTATCTCTAAAGAAGAAAACAAAGCTCTATTGTCAGCTTCTGGAACTATTAAAAAACAGGAAACTAAACAAACTACTAGCAAACTAGTGGCAGAACAGCTAAAACCTGTTGAAAAGAACATAGACATGAAGCCAGTTCTTCAAATCAATAAAGTTTTAGAAACCTCAGTCATAAATGAAAGTGTTTTGACTGGAATTGCGGCAAAAGTCGCTATTCCGGTGACAGAAAAAGTTCAAAATATTACTCATGAAAAAAGTGTACTCGATAAGGGTAAGCCGTCAAAAATACAAATACTTCAAAATATTACCCTGAACTTACCTACGACATCCAATTCTTATCGTAAACCGTCTTTAGCGGAAGACCGAATTGAAAGTTCTGCGAAACTTGATGATAATACAACCAAATACCCACTGGAATCTTTTTCAGAAGTGACAAGTACTTGCACAAATCTTGGAGGTGAGGAATCCAAAGAAGAAAGCATAACTCTTTATTCAATCGATACAGATGAAAGTGTTTCTTTGATAACACCTTCAAGCACTACTAAAGTAAGTGACGACAAAGTAGTACTTAGGGATAAGATCTCAGAAGTGCTAACAACAATTAGCAACTTAAGTAACATTCAAACAAAAAACGCATCAATAAAAAATGTAAGACCTACCGAATCTTTACCTATAATGACGAAATCTACAGTTCAAGCAAAGTCAAAAAATGAAGCTGATAGCACTAGTAAGATATTAGAACAAACTAGTTCTCCTAATTTAGAGAAATCGAAGCCTGCTGAAACAAACAAGACAGGTCCAAAAGAAATAAAAGAATATAACTCAGTCCCTGAAATGAAATTATTAGAAAGGGCTATACCATCTGTTCCCGTGTCTAAAGTGAAAGATTCTGGAAAATTAGCACCATGCACTACAGTACCGAATAAAAAAGTTGCGATTGCAGGACATTCTACCACGATTGAGTTAAAGGTTCCTGTTAAGGAAATTCAGCCTTCTCAAGCACCTGAAATAAAATTACCAGGAAAGGTAACTTCATCCGAAAAGAAGCCATTGCCTACAGGAAAAGTTGCTTTAACCGAAATAAAGCCATTGGCTTTAGGAAAAGTTTTATTATCCGATATAAAGCCATTGGCTACAGGAATTGTGACTTTCCCTGAAACAAAACTATTGGGTACAGGAAATGTAGTTTTATCCGAAATAAAGCCATTGGCTACAGAAAAAGAAGCTTTATCCGACACAAAGTCATTGGCTAAACCATCACAAGTTATTCTTGCGACTCATTCAAATCCATCAGAAAAACCAGTAAAGTCCGCCGTTTCGCAAGATTTCCAGACTAAACAAACTGTCCCTAAACCAGAACTAAAATCGCAAGAAAAAGTTGCATCTGTCCCTGATGTAAATTCTGTCGAGAAGAAATATTCTGTTCCACCTTTGGCCAAAGTAACAAATACTACTTCCAGCCTTGGAAAAGTCGAGCCGTCAAAAATTCCGCCTAGCACAACCAATAAAACACTCAAAATTGATAGTCATATTCCTGTTGCGTCAGTAGCTAATAAACCCAGCTCGAAACATGTTCCAGTCATAGCTCCTAAAGTTGAAGTACCTATGAAACACGTGGACAGTGCTACCAGTCAGAAAGAAATAGCAACAAATAATACTATGGATACAAAATCGACACCCACTAAAACCGAAACACGTGAAATAAAAGAACCATCAATAAAACTAAATGTGGAATCAAAACCTGTTAATAATAATCACACGGCAGCAGTGCCATTTGGAAAATGGACTGACGCACATAGGCAAGAATTTGTAAACAAATTCAAAGAAATCAAGGCACCTCCTAACACCAACTCCAAGCAAATTAAAAACTCCAATGACTTAAATAGAAGAGATGTGCTTCAAAAAATTGATAGCCAACGTGCGCAAGTAATAAGCAACGCTACAGCCAAAAGCCAAGAAAAAATAAGCGTGAAATCTGAAACTGTGTTTTCAAACAAAGTCGTTTCTCCATCAGTAGAGACAAAAACTTTCCACAGTGAACTTATCGATAGCATGATTAGTCAGGTTTCTGACAAAGTAATTAGTAAACAAGAAAATCCTTCAAAGACTGCACCGTCCACCATGCCAACGAGCTGTGCTTCAGATGTAACCCCTAAAACGTTTGGTAAAACGAAACCTGGGCCTGCAGGTCAAACTGCTGTTGGTAAAATAGAACTTGTCTCAAGAGAACAAAACACTATTAGCAAAATAGAACCTGTTACAAGTGAGGCAACCACTGCTGGTAAAACTGAACCTGTCTCATGTGATCAAACTACTGTTAGTAAAACAGAAACTGCTCCTAGAGATCAAAACACTGCTAGTTGTTATATGGCTAGTCTGATAGACAAAACTATTGAAGATATGATAAATAAAGTATCCCCCGGCAAAACTACGGAGGAACCGAAACAAGCTATATTACTCGATACAAGTGAACCGGATTCTAAAATACAAAAACCAGTATCAGCGCAAGTTTCTAAACCCCAGGTTGCTGATACAGTATCTTTAGACGATATAGAAATGAAAATGAACGAATTACATGGAATACCGTTCGTTGAACGACCGGCTCATGAGTTACCAAAAATTTTAAAATCTGAACTTAAAACATACAGTAAAGTGGATAAAACCAAATCTCTGAGCACAGGATCAAGCTCTAAGTATACTACTTGTGAACTTAAACAAGGAGGTGATTTGGATTCTGATGAAGAAATCATAGAACATGAACCAATAACGGGAGATCTAGATCTGAAGAAGAAATCTGTTCCAATAAAAATAATATTGGAAGAGAAAAAACATGTCTCCGAGAAAAATAAAAGCGCAGAAGTAGATAAAGATGTATCTAACAAAGACACTGAAATAATAACTGAAACAGATTTTGATAAATTTGCTAGAAGAAATTCTGTTACTTATGAAAATCACCTGACAGTTAATTTTAATCGTAAAGAACCTCAAAACATTGTTCAACCAAATAAGGATAAAGAACTTGCTTCGAAAGTAAACTCTCAACTGGAAACTGCTCGCAATGAAGTTAAGTCAAAGCTGCCAATACAAACAATACGACATACTCAAACAGATAAAAATCATGCTGCAGTACATGGTAGTGCAGTAGGCGATTCTAGTAACAAAAAACATCAGTCAAAAATACATAGCGCTTATCAGTCAGCTTTGACAGCAAAACATCAGGTTTCTCGCCCAATTAATCTAATTGAAGATAAACCGGTCAAAGTCGTTTTCGTGGAATCTAGCATAGAGTTTGTTCCGAGTCAATTAAACGTTCAAGGAAAAGAGTTATCACCCGCCAAAAAATCTGAAACAGATACAATGATAATAAATAATGATTCTGTAGATTCAGGTATGTCCGAAATTATATTCGATAATAAACAACAAGATAAAACTAAGACAAAACATCAAAGGAAACAAGTATTGACTCCAGTTGAAGCGCCTGACTTAGAGCTCATCCAGCCTAGTGACATTGGTATAGAAACAACAACTAAAAAGAAAAGGAAAATTGAAGATATTCAAGCTAAAAACTTAGTGCCAAAGAAATCATATTTACTCGGTCGTAATACTATAATTGATGACAAATTGTCAACTAACTCTCAGGTTTTAGCGAAAGAAAATACAAAATATACTTTGAATCGAAGTGTAGATGTGCCAGAACATAAAGATACAGCTTCTGCTATTGATAACTTAGTTAAAGCTGCTGAGTTATTGGAGAATCAGGCTGAAACTCAAAATATAAATAATTCTCCAATTATTGCCGCACAACCAAATACACCTGTAAAAAGAGGAAGGGGACGGCCCAGAAAATATCCGTTGCCCGATGGATCGTCCAATGATAAATCTTCTAGCCCTCAGAAGAAACCGAGACTTATCGATGCTAAGCCGATCAAGCAAGATTCCATTTCAGATGAACAAGACGATGACAGTTTAGACGAAGGAATTATTAGGGAAAACTGGACCATGGGTAAAATAAACGAAAATATCGTATGCCCTATCTGTAATAAACTGTTTAGGTCCGAAAACGTCGTGTTCAAACACGTGAAACATTGTACAGGTGTTTCGCCCAACAGATCTGAATCGGACAAAAAGAGTCCGCGTAGATCAAGATTATCGCAAGAGTCCGAGGACATTAGCTTGGACTATGAAATATCTAGTAGCGAAAGCATGAAAGACACTCCTAAAATGCTCAAATCTAAAGAGTCTGCTAACGCTGAGGAAACACCTGTTCGAACTAAGTTGGACATACCCAAAGATGATGTGATCGTCATCGAAGATACACCTGTTAAAGAGAAATCTGAAAAGCTCAGTAAAGAAAAAGAAAAGGAACCTAAAAAAGAATCCAAAGTTCCTATTCGAAACCAGAGTCTCGTGTGCGAGTTCTGTGGAAAAATATTTAGACAACAATCTTATTTAGCTAGCCACAAACTGCAACACAAAAAAGACAAAAAAGACTTGGCAAAGAAAAAGGAGATAGATGCTCAAGATTCCAATAAGTTAGAAGTGTTTAGCTGTGAAGTTTGTAAGAAAGAATTCAGAAAATTACATCATTTAGTGCAGCATAGGATCAATCATAACCCTGACACTGTGCCGAAGCGTGCGCTTAGAAAAAGCTTATCAGAACAGAATGACACCAAAAACCTTAAAGAAGATGCTGTTGTCAAGCAAGTCGAAGATGCGAGTGCTGGTTTCCGCTGTGAGCCCTGCGATAAGTCATTCAGAAAGCTGCATCACTTAGTAGAACATAGAGGGACTCATGACGGCATAAACCGGCAGAAACCTTCGGTCCCTGCACAACCGGCTGTTGAGAAGCCTCCACCACCTCCGCAGTGTGAGATATGCAAGAAAACGTTCCGAAAATTGCATCATCTGATCGAACATAAAGAGCAACACGTGGACACGACTTCAGATAAATCTGACGACAAAAGCACTAAAAGTGCGCTATCCACTAAAGATATTATACACGAATGTTCTTTATGTTACATGGTGTTCCCCAACGAACACTCCTTAAATAAGCATTCTGTAAACTGCTCGAAAAAGAAACGACAATCCAAGCAGCTCAAAGATACCGCCGAAAACGATTCTAACAAAACCGAAGAAAATTCAGAACATAAAGCTGATATAGAAGTTGCTGACATTGCTAAAATTGTCGCATCAGAAATTAAAGACGGTGTCAACGAAATTCCTAAAGAGTCAGACAATGAAGAAATGAAAAAAGCACCTGAAGTAATAAACGTAGTCGCAGTAGAGAATCCAGTTGTTACAGAAGTAAAACAGCCTGAAGATGAAAAAATTATTGTTAACGAAGTGGCCGATACACCTTTACAAAAAGAAAAAGATGATGCTAAATCTATTGAAATACTAAGTACACCTACTAAACGAGAATTAACAAAATCAGAATTAAATAAAGACAAAGATAACCCTGTGGTTCCTGAGAAAATAAAGAAAATCGATCTTAAAGAAATTAAACCTCAAGATATACCGAAAAAGAAGACTGTACTGAAAGACAAAAGCACTCCAAACGTGACAAAACGCCAAAAATCCACTGATGCGCCTACCCCACCCGTGGCCACGATTAAACCTTCCGTAGAATCTAGTGATGACGATGAAATAAGATACATGCTAAATCCAAAATTCAAAGTCGGTGAAACATCGGAAGGAAAAACATTCATGAAAGTCCGAGCTAGGAAGCGCAATTCACTCCAAATCGAGCGGCCAAACAACGATCACGCAAAGAGGCGAACATCTTTACAGCATCCTCCTAAGATATCACGGCTGAAGCCGAAACCTGTCGAAACGAAATCAAAAGCAGCTGAGCCAAAACCCAAAACGACCGAACCTAACACTAAAACGGTTGACACTAAATCGAAACAAATAGAAAATAAACCAGAAACAAAATCTACGTCCGCTGGGCCGATAAAATTAAAACATGTTCCCAAGTTATCTGAAGCCGAGGCAGTGCTTTCGACCGATTCCGACGACAGTGATGTAAAGTACTCTTTTCCCAAGACGGTTCCAGAATTATCGAAGCCCGCTTCAGAACGGACGACAAATAAAACTGAAAAGAAGGTCCCGAGAAAATCCTTGGTGGAGAAGCGGAAATCTTTAGGTGGCATCGCTAAACGAAAATCAATGGGGAAAGTGATCATCGCGAAGATAAAAGAAAATCCTCCCCCGACGAAGCCAATCAAGAAACGTAAGTACTTTTTATTGTTATTTATGGCCAGTGGCCGTGGATACAAGTCCTTCTGCCGCTACATAAAAAGCTTTTGATCTTTCTTTCTTTCTCCCGTCAAATGAATTTAAGCCACAGTCAAAGACACACAGTAAGTCATGGTCAAGTCCAATCATGCCCTAGTAAAGTTTGCGTTGCCGTTTGCCTACTTATTTTGTTTCATCATCCTCCATACTATTGTTTCGAAGCTGTTCGTTTGTCTGTCTGTCACTTTTTCACGACAAATAAAAACTGAACCGATTTCGACGAAATTTGGCAAGGAGGCAACTTAATTAGCATTGTGTGTATTTTTCGTGGATATTATTTATTCTAGAAAGAATCGGTAAAATAGTTCAGCTCAGTGGCGTGGCAGTTCATTCCCGTTTGAGCCAGAGGTCTAGTCGCCCCTTCCCATTCTACCATTGTGTGGCCAGTAACTCGAAAAAGTTTCATGGTTGATATTCCAACAACCGAATTAAATAGTTTTATGGCACTTTCATTGTGCGAACCGCTAAACAGTAGAATTCGCTCCCGTGTATTTCTCGGTAGATATAATCTGGGTGATTGTGTGGGCAAGCTTGCTCCATCGTAGATTAAATCTTCTCACATTTGCCGATGGCAATCAAAAACAAAGCTATTATAAAAAAGGTCCTGGGTTCGATTCCCAACGCAGGGCAAGCAGGCAGATGAATGTCTTAAAAGCAGTGTTTTCGCGGTTTCGCCCGCTATGTTTATTGAATCTTATATTTCCAGAGTAAATAGTAACATGTTTTAATTCAAGCTATCTCATTCCATATATTACTCGAATCAGTTAAGTCAATCAGTCAGTTTAGCCATTTCAGTGTGAAAATTTATTATAGGTGTTTCTATAATAAATTTTACTCATACACAAACTTACGCTTTTATAATATTATATACACACGTTTCACCCGCCTGATGATGAAATAAATACTTGGGACCTGGGAACTGCATCCAGAAATATTGGAGAACGGGCAGGAGCATCTGCTGTTAACGGTGGTGAGCATTCTGTGATCCCAAGCCTGCCGAGTGTAGGGTTTTTTTCTTAGTTATTGGCATTGCACGTTGTGCATTCTGCCAGTGTCAAATTTATGATTTTTCACGTTTATTTGTTATCATCAAGTCAAATAAGTCATGAAATCACAGTAAGTCACACGAAATTAGTCATAGTCGAGTCCAAGTCATACCCTAGTAAAGTTGTGGCGACTTTACTATGAGCTTCTATGAAGTTTTGAAAACAACACGAAACGACATGTTTCACCACATTATATCACTTGCCCACACTCGTGCATGTAATTCAACACTCAATGAATAAAACACCACTATTTTTAATTATTAATTCGCGAAAAAACACAAGTTTAAGAAAATAATAGAATGCAACGACATGATTTTTCTGTGTTCCCGCCAAAACTCCAGTGTAGGGATTATGGCAAACCCTTCTTATTAAGAGCGAGGCCTTCGTCTAGCTGTGGACGACTTCTGGCTTCGGTGGTCCTAGATGCAGTTTTAGGACATCTCTATGTCTACTAATAATACACAATAAATCACACAGTAAAAGCATATGACATTTTGGCCTAGTTCTTTCAAAGACGTATGGGAAATTTGTGTAAGCCATTTGCGTATAGGAAATTACCTAAGCCTTTAGCACATCAGTGCTCTCAAATACCACGACAACTAAGTGAGTGTAAAGTGTTATTATATTTTTTTCTTACTTTTTGCCATCGCACGTTGTGCATTCTGCCGGTGTCAAGTTTATGAATTTTCAAGTGTTTATATTAAAATCAAGTCAAATATGTCATGAAATCAGTCACACGAGTCATAGTCAAGTCCAAGTCATGCCCTAGTAAAGTTGTGGCGACTTTGCTATGAGCTTCTACGGAGTTTTGATAACAACACGAAAAGACATGTTTTACCACATTATATCATTTGCCCACACTCGTGCATGTAAATCAAAACTCAATGAATAAAACACCACCATTTTTTATCATTCATTTGCGAAAAGAAAAGAACACAAGTATTAGAAAATAATAAAATGCAACGACATGATTTTTCCGTGTTCCCGCCAAACTCCAAGCGTTATTTATGTGTGCGTGCAGGGTCGCTGGGCGTGGAGCACCGGTGCGACTGCGGAGAGCTGTTCAGCAGCGCGGCCATGCTGGCGCGGCACACCAGCCTCGCGCACACGCCGCCGCGCATCCGCCGCCGCCGCGACACGCCGCCCGCGCGCTCGCCCCCGCCCCCGCCCGCGCCCGGGCGCCGCGACACGCCGCCCGCGCGCCCGCCCCCGCCCCCGCCCGCGCCCGGGCGCCGCGACACGCCGCCCGCGCGCCCGCCCCCGCCCCCGCCGCCGCCCGCGCCCGCCAGGAAGTCCAGCGCCAGGAGCGACCGGCCACCCATCGCTAAAACGACGAGAAAATCTAGCGTCAAACCCGAACCGACGTCGCTGGGCGCGCGCAGCTCCAAGGCCCAGGCCGAGGGTGTGCCCGCGCCAAAGACCAGACGGTCCGCCGCGCACTCCGGGGTGCCGATCCCGGAAAAAATGAGGAAGTTGATGCAAAAGAATGCGAAATAAGATGGTAGGACGGTCTTCATTTGGCAAACGGACTGATCGCGCGCGGCGCGATACTATAGTGTACATTGTAAGGGATCGCTAGATTTAGACAGAAGCGCATCACAAGGCTCACAAAAAAAGTAACAGGAGGACCATTGTATGATACAAATATTTTTACAAATTTCGTGAAGTTTTATGATGCGACAAATTTTTATCTCGAGGGTAGGTATAATGTGTTATAACTTTGTAAATCAGAAACGTTATCATTATACTTGTCAATTTGTTATAGAGTATAGATTTCTGTATGTTTAAGAGTAAATATTTATGTTATAGTTTTTAGGATAACATTTGTCACTGTCTTCAATAACTCGGTGCAACAGTGGAACTGCTGTATTTGATACGCAGCTTATTATTGCTGTTCACCATTTGGTAGGGACCACAGATTACCCTCTGTAGATTCCGCACTTGTCAATATTTAAGCTCGCCAAGCGTCGTCAGTCAAAAATTCGCTCGCTTCAGTCACTCAACATTTCTAACAGGAGCGCGCCGTCTTGGGATCAATGGAATTCTTTGTCCCAGCTCATAGACCGCGCTTTCCTCTAAATGGTGACTTGTATTCAGTCCAGGGCGTACCATGAACGCTTATTGCGGGACGGAATACGCTCAGCTGCCGACGCTGCGCGACTGTACATTTTATCGCCTCGCAAGGTTCGCGGTCGCGCAGTGTCGGCAACAGAACCTATTCGAACGGCCCCTGGATTTGTCAATAAGCCGTATAGGCCCCGGGCTAGGGGCGGCAGATTTCAGAGGACGCTGCCGCCCCTATTATTTTAGATAGGTATATCGGCGGCGGAAATAAAGTGGCCTATACTCGTAAAAAATATAAATCCGGCACTGCTTGTAATACGGTATCATAGACATGAGGGTAGCCGTGGTAGGAAAGTATGGAAACTGCGTTTCCAGTGAGGCGGAGACGCCAGACGTAGTGGAGAGAGCACGTCTCGGTGGAAACGCGCTCTCATTGTAAGTTTTTTGTTATTCAATGCAAATAGTTGTTATTATTGGGTGAGCGCCTAATACTCGAATCGTAAGCTAGTTAAACGCCATTAGCTGATTAGATTGACTTTTTACAGTGCATAAATTCTACATTACTTGTATTTCCTCACTTGTAAGTGAAAAGCGTCATTTCAGTTATACGAAACTGTCTAACTCGTGAGCTTCCGCTTTATAGAACTAATTAAGTTAGTAACTGTATAATTTGTATCAGAACATAATACGGTTTTTGCTTTTAGAAATTAGCTTCGAATGTAAGGATTTTGACGAAACCATGCATAATGCAACATAGGTATTCTTGCAAAAGGTGCATAATTGATTTGATAATCGTATACAATTGCAACATTGTTGTAGTTGCTGTTACAGATATAAACTGAATAAATAATATATATATATATATATATATATATAAATGAACTAAAAATTAATTAACACAGAGTCTATTTTTATAAATAAATATTGGTGGTTGGTGTTAACATATTCATAGAATTACCCGAGTATTCATACAATGCAATACTCTACAGTCTTTACGCTACATAAAGATTAACAGCCTTACTTAAAAAAACTTTTCAACCGTTAGTCACTGCTTAAGATGCTTTGCCATCTTCTCTCTGACGTGAAGTTGCACGTGCTAGAAAAGGACAGAGAAGTTTAAGCAGTGACTAAGAGAATCGAGATTATTGTAGGTAAGGCTGTAAGTCTATTTATATGAGGAAATGACTTATCTTTATCAATCATATTTAACTAAGTTGTAATAAATATAATTTTGCAATTTACCATCGATCTAGAAATAGTTTGCAGTTTGCCTGAAATTGAATAGTTTATAGGTCTCATTTTTATTTCAGTCTACCCCTTTAACACAGGACCAAAATTATCCATTCTTCATGAAAACAATGCACACCCAAATAATAATTAGATAAATTATTGTTTTAATTTTAAATTCTGTTTAACATACTCTCGTGACTAACACGTAATTATATCTAAAATAGTAGTACTGTCTCGTGAGATTTATGTTTTAGAAGCATTTAACATAAAAATATATAGTTATGTATGTAGATGATATCATTATTTTTAATATAAGAATGAAATTTTGATTATTGGGTTATAAATAAATCATCTAAAAATACACTTGTTTGTTTTGTATCGTAATTTCTATGTATCCTACTGAGAGGCACTAGTGCCGTAATTAGGGCGGTGTCAGCGGTGCCTAGGCACGGCACAGGGCGCTGAAATTATACAATACAATACAACTTTATTGCACATCAGAAATATAGAACAACTTACAACTAATAAATATTATTATAATAATAATTATTATTATTATAATATTATTATTACTAATTATCTGAGGATCCTAAAATGGCCGCAACCAATTCCCCTAAAAGCAGTTCATCCAATGAATTCTTAGCAGAATGAATTGTAAAAGGTTGCTCTCGAGTAACTTTTAACGAATCTGCTAGTTGACTTTATGCAATTCATCTTTCTTCGACCATGTTACGATTTCTATAGAAAACTCAAACTAATGAATTCCGTAATAGAATCATTTGAAAAATCATTGTATGAATTGGCGCTTAAGTGACCGTATTACGATTTGCGAAACGAATCATCATAGGATCATAATGCAGAATTGCTAAACGCGACCATTTTAGCCCCCAGGGCTGTACTTTACTCTACAAATCATGATTTCAATTTTATCGCCCCGCAATACGGTTCTGTGTTGCGCAGGCTGAACCTCAAGAGAATTGATTTTACTGAATAAATAAATAACTTATCATACGGCATGGGCGCAAAAAACGACTTCGTGTCGAGCAAGAGCGTCGTTGTCTGTTAGTGGCGGCGGTGCCAGCGGTTGTCCTATTTCGGTTTACTAAAGCCTAGATTCAAAGTCACTCGGCGAGCTATAGAATTAAGAGCTATGCTTGACGTTTCTCTGAGGGATCGAAACATTTAATTAGCCAGAGAATTAAAATCATCGACAGCTTAGCATATTAATATACTTACCTTTTTTTGTTGAGTAGGGGGGGGATTGCACACATGGGCCTAGTCGGGTTCTGTAGGATTTCCCCCTCTAAAACCCTTTCGATGGCCTGCCTATGTGCTTGTAGGAGGGCTTACGGATTTGGATGAAATTTTGTGTAAAGGTAGCTTTATACTTTGGAATAACACTTGGCATTTCGGGGGGGGGGGGGGGGTGGACCCCCATACCCCCTCCCTGCCTATATCCCTGTGATAATGTAGGTACTAGGTAGGTATGATCCAAATTATAACATTAATTAACTTTTTTTGTAAGTCTAAGTTATTATCGCTGTATGTTTTCCATTTAAAATAAAATAAATAAATAAAATGACTGATTATTAAAGATTTGTTTACTAAAGGCCAATTTCCTATGTACATTACAATAATTATATACTCTTATCCTAGGGCTTCACCCGCGTGACGCTTTACGTCCAGTTATCGGAATAATGAACGTGCAATAAATGATGCACGAAACGATGCACTATATGGGCGGCCACACTATAATTTGACTTTGAATACCAGCTAACGTTCATCGACGTTATTAATGCCTCTAGCCTATTAGCGTGCTAACACGCGGCCATATCTGCGTACTGTATCAAATACCGCGCCAAATAATGGCATTACACGCAGGTGAAGCCCTAGCATTACTGTCTAAGCATTAAAAAAAAATGTCTGTGTAAAATATCCTTCAATATTTATTTATTTATAAATACCCAAAGTGTGGAAACACTTCATATAAATATTCAATATGTACTTAATTTGCTATGTTACACCTAAAGCTAGTCAATTATTCTAACCTCTTTCACAAATTATATCTACAATACTGGGCTCCATCAACTGTGGGTCCACACATCTGAGTTGTGCCGATGCCAGGGCATCCTCCAGTAACGCATTGAGCAGTCTCTCGTCGTTGCCCATGCAAGACAGCCTCTGCTGCAAAAAATGGACGTCTACTTGCAGCTGTTGCAGGCCATGCCTTCCAAAAGTGCGTAGTCTGACGCATTCCACAAGCGCCTTGAGAGCCACTTTCAGCGCACCATTAGACAGCGCCGCTCTATCGGCGCCTGCGGGGCTGAACACCTCAATGCGCTCGGAGAATATACGGTTAAGAGGCGAGGTGAAGGAAGATGGGGCTCGCGACCAAATAGTTCTCCGACTGGAGTCACTGGATGGCTTCATGGTGGTCGGGAAGAGTTGGGCTGCAGCGCTGTCGGCACTCGCGAGCGTCTCTACGACGCGGCGGCACACGGCGCGCGGCCCCCGCGGCTCTGGCGCGCGCAGCCAGTCTCGCGCGAGAACCGACACCCGCAACATCTGTGCAGCTGTTTGTCCAATGAAGACAACCTCCGAATCCAACGCTGCTTGAGCAGCAGTCGATAAGTGCACCATCGTACTGTTAGTATCTTTGGTATCTATGGATAGTCCTGGAGCTGCTTCCTCTAATAGTTTTATCAAATGATTATACAATGTAGTAACTCCATTCTCTTGCATTTCCAGGCAGAGCTTAGCTAGAATGAGAAGTAATTCAAATGGAATGTTGTTGTTAGCAGTCTGAAAGCAGGCCATATCTTTAACCATGTCTGAGAGGTTGACCATCGTCTCAGATATAACTTTCCAGCACATGTCTGCTACTGATTTGCCACACCATGGCTTCAGACCAAATGATAGATTGTTTTGTAGAAAGGCCATCAAGTCCAAAAGCGATGCCTGAACTTTCTGCATCAGATACACCTGCAAGGAGTTCAGAATGTCTCTGAGATCAGCCTGCTCTGTGCCTTTACTTGCTAACGTCTGTCTAACTCTTGTCAAATTATCTTTGAACTGAGCCTGGATGGACTGGTACTGAATGGTCGCCTTGTGGTTGATGCATTGTATCACGACATCCACAGCTTGATTGGACATTGTATCACTGGATATTATCTCGGTCATAGCTTGTAGTTTTCTAAAGAATTTATCTAAGCCTCTTATCAAAATTTCAGTTCCAATATTTTCTGGCTTTTTCGTGACTTCTTCAAAAAGATGGAACACTTGAAGCAGGATTTTGTCTCCAAATTCTGTATTTTCTGTTTCTTGAAACATGTCATGATAGCATGATATCAAGATCCCCAAATCAGCTAGAAGTGTGTTGTTACACTTTTCCACCCATTCGAGGATATCCATGCTCTCAACTGTAGCACTCAGCGCCTGCAGATGCTGGTCGAGGCGGTTTTCTGCGCAACTTAAGAATATGTCATGTAGGGATGAATCTGTTTCCTGTAACTGCCTTAAAAGACCAACACTTTCCGCTAACTCAGAAGCAGAGGTCTCAGGGTTTATCAGTCTATCTCTCAATGTTTTCTTTAATGTATAAATTATTTCTAAGCATTCGGTCTGGATACTTTGGAATGAGGGTTGATTGCCATACTTTTGTAATACCCTTTGTGCGTGTGTGTAATCGTGTACGGCGTCAGCGTATCGCCCGGCAGAAATGGCTTTATTTAGTTGAGAAGGCAGTAGAAATAGGAACTGAAGCTTGTCGAGGAGTTGTCTCGTGCCACATAGCCTACTCACGTTATTGCCGCTTTCCTTTAGAGAGTCTGATATCTGAGCGCTGAATGTGGTTATTTTGTTCATGTTTTCACTGAGTTTATTCATTTCCTCTTGCATAATTTTGAAATCTGTCCTCATTTTGCGCACAGTTTCCGTAGCTGATATAAATTTGTTGTAGTTCTCGTAAACCAAAGTCTGCATTTCAGATTGAAGGAATTGACTTTGTGTGACGATCTCAGCTTCTTTATCCATAATCTGCTTAAGTGTAGCATGTTTAAGAATGCAATCAAGATATTTATCTGGGTTGAAATTATTACCATTGATGTCGAGCGGTTTATCACTGTTTTCTTTGGATTCTGCCATTGCAATGCAAATGGTAAACAAAGCAAGTAATATTACTCTTCTCAAGTAATGAGAACCTAGAACATGGGAGAGTCGAGTTTATTTGTAATAAACTTTTATGCTCTTATATTTATATTTTGGGCTCTTTGTTTTCAAGATTATTTTCGAGTTCAATTTTCATTTTTAATCAATCAATTGCTGCGTTCCGTAATGCGCTAAAAGCTCTGGCTAAAAGTGATAATATCGCGAATCCGACCAAATTTAATAGTCACAAAATATAAGGGCTTTGATTTGATCGAGTAATACTTGTCACTTGGGTCGGATTCGTGATATTATCACTTTTAGCGCATTACGGAACGTAGCAAATATAAATAAATGCTGCGTTCCGTAATGCGCTAAAAGTGATAATATCGCGAATCCGACCAAATTTAATAGTCACAAAATATAAGGGCTTTGATTTGGTTGACTAATACTTCTGACTTTGGTCGGATTCGTGATATTATCACTTTTAGCGCATTTAGGGAACGTAGCAAATATAAATAAATGCTGCGTTCCGTAATGCGCTAAAAGTGATAATATCGCGAATCCGACCAAATTTAATAGTCACAAAATATAAGGGCTTTGATTTGGTTCACTAATACTTCTGACTTTGGTCGGATTCGCGATATTATCACTTTTAGCGCATTACGGAACGCAGCAAAAATGAAACGAAAAGTCGGGTGTCTATTAATGTACAACATGATATTTGCCAACACGATAATGTACGGCATAATAATTCACAGCATGATAATTGGTGTACATGTACATCGAATATCATGCTGTACAATCCATGTCGTACAGATGTCGTACAATACTGGCCGTCCATTATCAGCTCGTGTCTATAAAGTACGGCCCTATATTGTACAGCCAATAATCCGAGTACATTTCTCAAATTGACATTAAAAAAAATAAGCTGAACCTAACTGTTATACAAATAAGGAATTGGTGTTCTTGTACATCAAATATCAGTCTGTACAAAATTGGGGTGTGCATTATTGAGCCTAGCCGATAATGTACGGCATGATATTGCACGGCACGATATTGCACAGCATGTACATGTACACCAATTATCATGCTGCATAGTTGCATGTTTAGTGCATAATAATGCATTATTAAGACATTATCTGTGTCGTACATTATTGCCTCCCGAAAAGTCAATCAAGGAATCGGGAGGCAATAATGTACGACACAGATAATGCGATCTGTCACTAAATCCGAATAGGACAGGTTAGGTGAGAAGGTTAAGGCAGGAGCAAAGCGAAGCGGAGCGCTTCGCTCCCGCCTTAGCCTTCTGGATAGGTATTTTTTTATAACAACCCAGAAATCCTCACTGCTCGTGCAACATTGTATGTATATTAATTCGGTGACAGATCCGACTCGGATAGGTTAGGTGAGAAGACTAAGGCGGGAGCTAGCTCCGTTAGGTTTTTTTATTTCAACCCAGAAATCCTTACTACTCGTGCTACACTGTGTATTAAAGCTCGGTGACAGATCCAAATATAAAGCACAGTGCTAGCTGCGTTTGTTTTGTATTTTGTATAGCAGCGTTTTTATATACTGGAAACACATTACTCGCCAAAGACTAAACGAGGCTTTGATAATTTTTTTGGCTTTTACTGACCTCTATTATACAAGTACGCTGGACTTGGCTGTTGACAGGAAATAGAAGACATTTGATTTTCGCCATTTTGGCGCGGATAGCCAACGGATAGCAGTGTGATCATCCTTGGAACTAATATTTCGTAATAAACATAATAAGTCAATTTTAGTACAGGAGACGCTCGAGGCAGCTCTTCAAAACGGCACAAAGAAAAACTGACATTTCATATAGAATGTTTAGTCCAGCGTACTTGTATACAGTGGCTGTACATTACTGGCCGTGAATTATTAGCCCGTACCAGGCCTGTGTCACTCCGCGTGTAGGTATTAAAAACATACCTACGGGCGGCGGCCATTGCGCAAGGGCCAATCTAGTAGGCTCGGCTCGGCGGCTCTTTCAATACGTATAACCATGTATAACTTATTATGAACCGTAGTATAGTAAATTAAGGCCCATATTCCTTCAAAAAGAAATTGGTAGGTATGTAAATGAACACGTGCTCGACTGGACCGCGAGCTAAATTAAATCATATTGTTTATCAGATTGAGTCATATTTCTTTGAAAACCATTGCGAAGTAAAGCTTCTGTTACTAGTTATTATTCTGTGCCCGTACCGATTTTGTACAGCCCGATATTTCGAAGCCATGTACTCGGAATATCGGGTTGTACATTACTGGTCGCGCAATATTGGCTGTATATTATTTAGTTGCGTATTATGGGGTTGACGCTGTCATTGCTAAATACATTACACTGACAAATGCACAAAGTGCGACGCCTTATTTCTCTTAGAAGGAAAGAACAATAATACTTTTTTTTTAGTTTTGATCAATGGTTTTGGCTAAAGCAGCATTAAATAAACTATCTAACATGATTACCCTCGGAGGAACTAGCTCTGTTGATTACCGCCTGCATTTTGCATGAAATGAAATAAATTTTACTCACAAGGTTTTGAACAAAAATATTTCAAATAGGCATCAGCGGATTTTACACAACCGATTTAAAGTCCATGCCAGTCCATGATATGTATGTCTATGATTCCAGCCCAAATGTGTGCATAACTTGAGAGCTAGATCCTCCAAGGTGCATAATGAGATGGTTCATAAATAAGTAGACAATCATCTTTTGTAAAATTATTTTATTTTCTTATTTAAATGCGCAGAATATTGCCAAAGCATTTTTATCACAACATATTAATAGACTATTTGACACTATTGAAAATATGCTACTAAGAAATTGCAGCGTAAAAAAGCAAATCTATTTATTTTTAAACTAAAATAAGTTTATTCTATACAAAAAACAAAAAAAAAATTTGAAGTTTGGTCACGTGATGGTCACGTGTGCGAAACACTGATTGGTGGCAACTTTTATGCCGTCACACCGAAGTAAACAACGAGATCTAACGTACATTTTCATCACGATTACAGTGAAATGAAGCTATTTTCAAGTGAGTTACCACAGATATTTCTTACATAAACCCCTTCTTTTACTAGATCAATGCCTTGATCTTCTTTCGCTTGTTGTTTACTTTGGGGTGACGTCAGATATGTCACGTGATCCAAATCGCTTTATGGCGCGTTTTTTTCTCATTCAAACGTTCACATCGATTTTTACCGAAAATACGACAGATCTCAAGGAAATATTGATGTGGATTGTCGTGTGCATTAAATATAGTAAGAAATTATTTAAAACAATTTCCCAATAGTAGTCAAATACCCTATTATGTACCTACATAAGTGTAACTAATAGATATTTATAATATCGCATTATTATTGATCTTAGGGGCCTTATAAATATAACATTCTTCAACTTCAAGGACAATCAGTGCATTGCATTTTAAAACCATGCTTATTAAATAAGGTACCTACCTACTTTTAACTTGACAAAAAATCTTGGAGGATATACAAGGTGCTATTTAATCGGTTAGGGAGCGATTGTGAGGATGTTGTATACAAGATAACAAACAACTTATGTTAAAGGCCAACTAAGTAAAGGCATACTATTAGGCCAACCCTGAAATCGCGAAAAAAAAAACAGCTGTTCCATACAAAAACGTTCATCGATCTTGGACAAAATGTATGGAACAACAGTTTGTGTTTTTCGCGATTTCAAGGTTGGCCCCATAGTAAAAGTTGTTCATAATGATGAGTACAATGATATCCTACAAGGATAACGGTGTTCAAACTAACACCCCGTATACTTGCCATAAACTAAAGTAACGCTAGCGCCATTTTGGAGAGGTGTGGAATAGTACATTATGATACGAGTGTGCTATGTTGGTCATTACACTAGAGGCGGTATTATGCGCGCGAGCCGCAGGCGAGCGCGATAAGGAAGCCGAGAGCGTAATGACTAATAGCACAAGAGGTCCATACGACTGTTTTCATCACACTTGAGAGGAAAAAACAAACTTTTTTAGATAATAATCAACCACACAGCGAAAACGTCAACAAACATTTGAAAATGGCGCCCAAACCAGCAATGCGCGCGCAGGTTGACATTTACTTCAGCGGTATAAGAACTCTTTGTTGGTATTACAAAAAAACTGTAATTAGTATTACCCGGCTATATTAAGAGTGCTTCGTAAACATACGTCTAATTGCAGTCACGTACAAACTTGACTTTACCGGGTTATACCTATTATAGCACAAGTGGCGTAATGGCGTAAAAGAGACGTTGGAGGAAAATAAGAATTATAAGATCACATGTAACCAGCAATCAACACCTTCTACAATTAAAACCGCTAACATGACACTGATGTCTATTGAGAACACAGAAGTTTTTACAATCGATCGTGACACCGAGAGTTGGTACGTGAATAACGGCGCCACGAGCCATGTAACAAACCAAGCTGATATGTTCCAGAATTTTGAATATTTTGATGGAAACCGTATTGTGGCGACAGCTATTGGCAATGAGATAGATGCTTAAGGCGTAATCATAGAAGCAAATGTTAAAAGGAAACTACAACGAGTTACCCTGCAAGGGGAGTAATGAATCTGGACCCAGTCCATGAAGACTACGTTCAAGAATCTGAGTCCGTTTTACTGCAAGATCACGATGATCTTGATGAAGAGGTATTTCACGACTCTGAATCGCCCCGCTACAATATTCGAGATAGAAGCCAAATACGTCCAAAGAAATTTGATGATTACGTGTGCGTTACCGAATCATTCCTGACAAATTTTTCAGACGTTATGAATCGAAAATAACACAAAGAATGGCAACGAGCGATGGCGAGTGAAATAAATCACTAAGTGGCCTCAAAGTGTCACCTCACCTTGTGTTCTACCGAAAGACAAAAGGGCCCTTCCTTGCAAATGCATTCTACGCATCAAAAGAAATCGCGATGGCTCAATTCGACAAGTACAAAGCTCGCCTTGTCGTTAAAGATAGAAAAGTCGTTAAACAGAGAGAGGGACAGGACTACGACCAGACCTTCAGCCCTGTAGCACGCCTTGCCATTATTGAATGACAGCGCACAAGAAAACTTGCATCTTGTACAGTTTGTTGTTTGTACTGCGTTCCAGCCAAGAGGAAAGTTATGTATTTAAGTTATGTACAACAACCAGATGGCTACTCAGACGGAACATCGAATGTTTTAAAGCTTCATCGGAGCCTATATGGTATAATAACGCAATCTCCAAGGTGTTGGAATTCTTGTTTCGAAGAAATTTTAAAAGAAATGGACATTAAGCAGTGCGAGGCTGATTATTGACTGTACACCAAAGTAATCAATGGCAAAATGTTACTGATAAAATTGTATGACGACGATGGATTAGTAGCTGCTACTGGTGAGGAATTGGCTACCTTCCTGAAAGATTTGAGCAATAGACTAAAATAGACTACGGAATACTACGAAGCCTTCGTCATGTTACCTGGGTCTACAAATAACCAGAGGAGAGGATGGCTCAATTTTCATTAATCAAGGAGCTTACGCCTAGAAAATTTTAGAGCG
Organism: Erannis defoliaria; assembly: GCA_905404285.2. Taxonomy (NCBI): domain Eukaryota; kingdom Metazoa; phylum Arthropoda; class Insecta; order Lepidoptera; family Geometridae; genus Erannis; species Erannis defoliaria. Next base: position 3,463,530 of record FR990075.1, read on the forward strand.
TTGTAGCATGTCTGAACGTTACCCTGTTACTACACATATAGAAAAGGAACATCGATCAGAATCTGTCTCGTGAAGCTGTCGGAGCACTGGCATACCTCATGGTCGGAACACGTCCGGAAATAGCTTATGCTGTGGGACTTGTCTCACGGACATTATAATCCCACACAAAGGAAGACTGGCATAGAGCAAAGAGGACCATGCGTTACATTAAAGGCACACATTCTTGTGGTATTAAGTATAAAGCCCAATTACCAATGTATTTATCAGCGGACTTTCGAGAAGTTCTGACTCACTTGTGAACTCTCAAACTTAGAAACAACATGTGGCGAGTGAATACTTCAGAGCGCGCCTGCTTCAATAATTTCGCAGGAATAGAGTCCCCGGTGTTTGTTGCTACGAATAGTGTGAAAATTAATACAAAAAAGTGTCACTATTGTAAGAGACTTGGACACATTAAAGACTAAAATATTTGTTTCGTGTGGCATATTAAGGGGAAATGTAGAAATTAGTAGTTGTAATGGCACTGTAAACTGTCAAGTTAAGTAAAGTATCAAACACAGTGCATAATTTGGATTACATAACAGGAAAAAAACCTTAACCCTTATGTATGTATGCACTCCATTTTAGCGTTTCGCGTCGTTGTCGATAATCTATAATTTTAAAGATTTCCTACTGTCCATATAGTGGCGTAGGTACAATGTGTGATATTATGATAAACGTAAGTAATAACCATACATGTTCCCTCACTCACTTGTGCAAATAGACTTCCCTTTGTGCCGAGACTTTTTTAACCACTCATCGATTGACTGTATGGAATGCATGTATGGAAACAAAATTACTTGTCAACATTTAAAGAAGTATAAAAAATTAGGCATATAAGTATAAATACTTACCGCCCAAGTAGTATAAAAACAACTCACTACATCATCGCATCAGTAGTGCTACAGAGAAACATTAATTAAAAATTACATTGCACACAGAATACGGCACGCCGCTATCTCGTTCGCGCATTTAAACAATATTGGAAATACTGAATATAGTTATAAATATTGATGTTTTGCAATTTCGTTCGTAAACCCCTTTTTTTAGACGTGCTTCTTTATGTATATTATTATATTCAAAAATTATTTAAATTCGCGAACAATTTAGCATCGGACCGATGTTCTATGTAAACACAGATAAATGGAAACACAGACAAAAAGTAACAGTAATATTGAGTAACTTAATTCAAAAAGTTTATATTTTCATAGACGGCTAACAGCACCTAATTTTATTTGTTCTATCTTCTTACTTTGTATACATATATACATTATGATTTGCGTAGTCTTAAAAGCTACGTTTGATCTTTACACTTAGTTACGTATACTTATTACTAGATAAATCTGTCGCATACCTAGGTATACATTTCATAATATTACTACGATCCAATAACCAATTTTAATGTTTAATATTTTGCGTGTTGAAATGATGTGATGTTACTGGCCGATTTCCCGGTAAAAAATGACAAGAAATAACCACCACTACCAGCGTAGGAGCGCCACTTCTGCAATTCATTCTAATACCTACAACAGAAGATGATGATCGTATGAATTCACTCATAGGCGTTGTTGTTGTTTTTAATAGTCCCTGGCCATGGATACTAGTTCTTCAGCCGAATACATATTTCTTCATCGATCCTTCTTTCTGCAGTCAAATGAGTCGTAGTCACAGTCCAAGTCACACACAGCAAGTCACAGTCAAGTCCAATCGTGCCCTAGTAAAGTCGTGGCAACTTTACTACAAGCGGAGTTTTGGAAACAACACGAACAAACACGTTTCACTACATTATATCACTTGCCCACACTCTTGCTCGTAAACCAGCGCTTAATGAATAAAATGCCACCATTTTAATGCATTAACACTCGAAAAAACACAAGTATTGGAAAATAATACAATACAGCGACATGATTTTCTCGCGTTCCCGCCTAAACTCATAGGCGTTATCCGCAGTATTGCCAGAACAGAGAAAAAGTTTCAATTTCAAGACTTTTTTGCCAAGCTAAGGATATCATCGTTCTACGACGATGGAACATAGCCATAAAAACACCAGTTTAAACAGGCAAGAACACTAACTAAAATAGCCTGTATTTTTGCCTCATTTATTTAATAAAATTAAGATGTTTTTAAAGCTAGAAAACAGGAAGAAAAATTAAGACCTCCGGCAGGACTCGAACCTCTGCATACGAGCAGTCTCTATGTGTCTGAGTCTCTCATAAGTGTGGAAACACTTCATTCAAAAATATTCAAAATACTAAGATGGCTTATATTTGTCTGTTTGTTCGAGTGTTATTTTATAATAAGTTATCGTAACTGTTAATGGTTTTCTTATTGAGCAATTACAAAAAAAACAATAAAATCCAGTACATATTTCAACACAAAGAATACCTCGGTTTACCGTGTTGGATAGTCTTGTTTCGAAGCCAGTTGTGAATCAAATGAAAATGATCTAGGTATTTCGAGAACACGATTCAATAATTACGCATTAAACCCAGATTTTTATTACAGTATTTTGTAACTACGTCTTTGCATATGGCAGTGAATACCGTGACGTATTAAATACGTTTTTGTACTAACGATAAATAAAATCGAATAGAAAAATTGCATAATTCTTAATGACTAAGTAACAAGGTTAACATATAAATACTAATAACTTTCGTTTTATATACCATACTTAAGGCTCGGAATATAATATAGATCCAAGTAAGTGGTCCGATCACCCAAAACTGCTAATCGGACAAGATAATTCCAATGGGTGGTCAGATACAGTGGTGTTGGAGGCGCATGGAGCGAATAAGCTAGACAGAAAAGAAAACAAATCAGGAGGTGTTACACATTGTAGAAGAGAAAAGAAAGATCATAGAGATCAGAAGAGCAAAAATAGAAGCAAAGCGAGGACTCGGAAGACCGAGGAAGATCAGAAGAGCAAAAATAGAAGCAAAGCGAGGACTCGGAAGACCGAGGAGAAGCTTTGTTGATCAAGTGAAGGAGAGCGCCAAAGTCATGTCGTACAAGAATCTCAAAGAACTGGCCGGAGATAGAGAAAGATGGAAGTCACTCCACCAACAAGAGCCGTGCTCTTAAATAAATGACATCTATCTACAATTCAGGAGACCTCATTACAGTATGAATACGGAAGCTGCTTTCGAAAGGTTATTAATATTTTCAAATTAAATTAACCCTTATATACTTTTACTTATGAACTAATTCGGCACATCAATGATAACTACACAGCTCGAGATCTGTTCACTCACTCTGTCCGTAGCCGGAGCGGGTCGAGGCAGGGGAGATCACTGTTAGTTCTGGGGCACTCCACTTGATGGAACACTTTTAAGGGCACTTCTTTCACTTTGTTCACTTGTTTGATGGGTTTGTGTAGCGGTTTCCGGCGGGTCAGCGTGACGGGCACGAGCTGCCGGCGGCCCACGCGCTCCGCCGTGCCGCCCTCGGCGGCCTCCAGGGCGGTCTCTACGTCGATCAGGGCGTGGTTCCGGCACTGGAGTAGGGCGGCCAGCTGGAACGAACGGACCGAGTTGAGCCTTTGCTGCTATTCAATATCACCTTTTTTTATCACTTACATGGAGTTAAAGCATATATATGGCATACTTGTTTTAGTCAGTTTTAGAGTTTTGTTATGTTTCTCTAAACTGGTCCTAATAATCAGGATCGAGCACGAAGCAAGGCCAGCGGTTGCTGCCGTCGCTGGCCTCCGCCTGTAGTGGGCTGCCGCTACTATAGGCTTGGTTTCCCATAAATGAAACCTCGCCCGAGCGGCACATAGGCGCGGGGGTAGGTGTCAAAGGGAATCCTGCCGCCCGCTCTTTTCTCGGGCGAGGTTTAATTTAAATGGTCCCAGTGTAGTACATGCAGTATCTGGAGCTCGGCGGCGGCGGCGGGCAGGCGCGCGCGCAGCACGCCTAGCGCCGCCAGCTCGCGCGCCACGTCCGCGCCCTCGGCCACGCCCTCCGACCCCGAGTCCCAGTATAGTACCTGCAGTATCTGGCGCAGAGCAGCAGCGGCGCGTGGCGGCGGCGCGGGCAGCGCGGCGGCGAGCTCGGCGGCGGCGGCGGGCAGGCGCGCGCGCAGCACGCCCAGCGCCGCAAGCTCGCGCGCTACGTCCGCGCCCTCGGCCACGCCCTCCGACCCCGAGTCCAGCTCGCCGCCCGCCTCCGAGCCCTGATGCTCTATCTCCACACCCACAGGCTCGCTGCAACATAGTAACGTGCTGCTGTATGCTCCGAGTGCTAGCACATGCGGCACGCCAAGGTAGCGAGGTAGGTTAGGAGACGAGGACGTGAGAATGTCTCACGTTGGTGATTTGTAGGTTAGATCTTGAGCCCACTCTAACATGATTTCTTTAGAATTATGCACAGATTTTTTTATCTTTACTGGCTTCTTGCTGAAGGACAACATCGTGAAGAACCTGTATGTGTCCGTAGACGAAATTTAATAGTAGATGTAAATAACCCAGCACTGGGCTAACGAGCTGAAATTCGCCCAATCACACCGTAAAGAAAAGGAAGAAGAAGCTTTGGAAGGTCTGTAAGTAAGGTGGCCAAAAATATCTGGAAAAACCAAACATGGCAAGAACTGGTTCATCAAATCAAGACAGAAGGATGGCGTCTTTTAGTATCTAAGGCCGAGAGTGCCGAGACACACTTTGGGTCGCTACGCCAGTACAGATTATTAATAAGGCGGCCTGGTGCACTGTGAACTTTAGGCACGAGTTTAACACTAGAGAACCTTGCGCCTTGCATACGCCTCGTAATAGGGCCAAGCGGCTCAGCGGAATATCGCCGTGCTCTGGTGCGTGTACGGTATGAGCTGGCTTGCACTGAATTTAATTTATGATTGTAGGTTAGGAGTTAGGCTCTAAGAACTGATAATCGATGGCGGATAAAGTTTCTTGAGTGGTGACTACTAATCGGAATGTAGGTAGTTTTCCAATAAGTGGAGCAATATTTTTAAAGTCGCGGGCAACCGAAGAAGTAACATTTTTGGCACATGATCAATTAGAAAAAAAAACTGCGTGACGAATACTGTCCTAAATCCACCAAATGGTAGGTTATAGGGTGGCGGTATAAAGAGGAGGCGTTTGTTCAGCTGTGGACGCTTCCGGGCTGGTGATGATGATGATACCTGTGATAGTGTGTGACGGCGGGGGAGGACGGGCGCGGGTGTTCAAGCGGGCTGCGCAGGTGCAGCGCAAGCGCCAGTACGTGCGCGACCGGTGCCGCGCTCGGACGCATCAGCGCCGCGAGCACCACACCCGGGTCCGGGTCCAACACTGGAATCACGTAACATAATAACAACTCTTTATCTCTTCTCCATTTTAACACACGTATGCATAACAAGAAAATATTAAAATTGTAACAATTTTAAACTACAACAACTTTTACTACTAAAATTATACACCTCGATTTTTTGTAAAAATAGGTGAACATTTCGAATACAATGGTATTGTTTTCGAGTTATAATACATCACAGATCTATAATAGGTACAGTACAGGGCCTTAACCACTTCCTTGTAGTACTCCAGCTTTTATTTCTTTCAATTCTCAGTAGGCATCTCGTTGTCTAATTCTAAATAATATTTTTTGTTATATATGATTCTAAGATGTCTGTGTACTGTTTTGGTAACATATTTCGCAGTTTATGTATCAAACAATCATACTACACCTTGTCGAAAGCTTGCGCTCCGCCTAAAAAACAGTGGAGCACACTTTTTTTTGCGTTCGTTATCCTATGTACCTGGTTGACCATTATTAGTATAATGATTAAGAAGAAAATTACTTTCTAGCCGAGTTAAGCTAGATTGTAATTAAATTAAGGTGACTAAAGAAAAGTACGTAACGATAAACGATAAAATTAATATTAAAATGTAACGCCTATGAGGAAGCCTGTAATCTGCATTTTATATTAAAAATAAATTACATTTAGTTAGTATTCTCTACACGGTATGCTAATGCCAGTGGAAAGCTACGTATGTGAAAGATTGTTCATTTTATTTATTTAAATGTTACACTAACAAAGCAACCACCAATAAAAAAAACTTATGAGCAAGGAAACACCTTGTATTTTAGTTCAATTTTAACGCCACTTTGGACGTAAATTAATAACATAGCATACAACATTTTTAAATCTAATTTATGCAGCGGCATAGATTAGTCCATCAACAGTTCAAATAACTTTAGTTGGAATAAATTCATTCATAGTTTTTTCAACTGAACCCTGCAGCCAAAGATCGACATAAAAAAATTGCGCGCTCATTTCTTTTTCTTTTCCCTTTCCCACACTTTGTTTGATGAAGAGAGCATTCTTTTTGGCCACGCCCACCGACGAGTTCGAGCCGTCGCGTCGGGCAGTTCATCCTTATAACTAAAACAATAATATTTTTTGCCAGTTGATCTAATGGGGTCAAAAAGGGGAGAATAAATTAAGTGAATAGTTACTGGTACGGAAGTATTTGGGGGCGGCGTGAATTTCTTTCGTACGCGGACTAAATCGCGGAGCGAGCTCTAATCTATACCAATATTATAAAGAGGAAAGATTTGTATTTTTGTATGTTTGTAACGAATAAACTCAAAAACTACTAGGCCGATTTAAAAAATATATCTCATCATTAGAATGCTACATTATCCCTGAGTAACATAGGCTATATTTATTTCTAGAAAAAATTAGGGATCCCTACTAAAACTTCCTAATAATGTAACCCAAGGTGTAATTTTTTTCCCATAAAAAAATCTTTTATCTCATGCGCTGCGGAAACTATAGAAGTTAGAACAAAAAATGTTCTAAAGTATTAAAGAACACATCTATATCTACAAAAAACTTTGCGATAACATATGTCCAACTATTGTAATTATGTTACTATATCGACTTTTTTACATCTTAAAAGTTGGTAGAAATGCCGACCAAAAACAGACCACGTTATCCATACCTTTGTATGAACCCTTATCCAAATAAATCATTTCGTCTTCAAGACTGTTTCAATACCTGTATATTACTTTTAGAATTATCCAAATCGGACATTCCATACAAAAGATATGACGAAGTTAACAATGTCAATCTAAACAAAATACTAATAGAAAAATAAACGAAGGCCGCTACGCCGGAGTACTATTATTTATTCTGTGGCTGCGCCCGTAGTTACCCGCAACGCAGCAGGCAACGCGGCGAGGGAGAGGGCACCGAGGTGTGGGGTGTGCATGCACATCAAATTCGAGAACACTGCGCGCGAGAAAGAGGTACATCCTCCAAACTGCGCACGGTCGGCGCCCAAAGCAGCGGATGCAACCGACATTGCATAATTTAACTTTTTTCATAGAACATTTTTTCCAGTTTAAAAGTTCTTTTCAGAAGTACTTACTTATAAATTTATTCATTAATAATAATTAATAAAATAAATAAATTAAGTTTGCATGTTGTCTGTTGTTAAGACGTAGATGCTCACTAAGAACGGATTTTATCAAATTCCACCCCTAAGGGGGTAAAATAGAGGGAGCAAGTTTGTATGGGAAAAAAACTTTATTCGATGTTAGTGCGATAAAATTCGGAACGAGGATATTCGCCAAAGAACCAAAATCACCGACATAGCTCTCAGGGTTTGCAAGTTGAAGTGGCAATGGGCAGGCCACATCGCTCGAAGGACTGGTAACCGATGGGAGAGAAAGGTTCTTGAATGGCGACCGCGAACCGGAAGACGCAGCGTAGGAAGGCCTCCCACTAGGTGGACCGACGACATTGTGAAAGTCGCGGGCAACTGGTGGATACAAATGGCAGGTTGTCGTACAGTGTTGCGGTCTAAGGGGGAGGCCTGCGTTCAGCAGTGGACATCTATGAAATAGGTACTTAACTTCATAAAACTGAAAAACAATGTAAATAAAACTTAAAAAACTTTGAGAAGAATAATAGGTTTTTATGGATAAAAATATAAACATTTCTAAGAAATATATAAATACAATACAATAACACTTTATTGACTTTACAATATAGTAACACACTGCGATCCCCAAGCCGCCTGCCGAGCGTGGGGATTATGGCAACTCCTCCCTATTAAGGGAGAGGCCTTCGTCCAGTAGTGGATGCCTTCTGGCTGATAATGATGAAGCACAAAAGGCGGTCTTATTGCTAAAAGCGATCTCTTCCAGACAACCCTCGGATGAAAAGAAAAAGTTAAAATGTGAAATAGGGACTGAAATGGGAAATAGTTTTTTTTTAACTACTTATGTCCTGCATAATGATACATTTACTCTACGTTTAAAAAATAAATGTCCACCCGTGCGAAGCCGGGTCGGGCCGCTAGTCCTCTATAAAAACAAAGTCTTGACTGACATACGCAACACAGGCTTACTCGTCTTAGATGCATGAAATTTGAAGTGTATTCTGTTAAAATACCTGTTAGGGATAATAATTGTTGTACAATGGTAACCCTAATGGGGTATAATCTTTTATATAGATTTTGACGTATGTATTGGCTGTCATGTGTCTATGGAATAAATCTCTTCTCTCTGGTTATTCGCATTGTCTGCCGGTGTTTTAATTCGCTCCTCAAACAAATATTATTTGACTATTTCCCATCTACGCTTTAGTTCATCTTTTTGGTATAACGCTAGATCCGCTGTGTAGGACAAACTCTTTAAGAGGTTATGGGCCCAGATATTTTACCAAAAGTGAAGAAGTTTTGTATGTGGTTGCTGGTGCAATACTTGCGGTCGTCTCGCCGCTACTTTTGCTTCTGGCTGATAGCAGCAGCAGTATTTTGGGTCGGCGTGCTCACAAAGTCGGTACGTCATCCCACTGATCCTAAAGATCATATATTGCCGGCGAGATAAGCAGCGTTTTTTTTACGACGATTTCTGCGAAATGGCGTCGGGTCAGCAAGGCACGTGTCGCTCAGGCGGTGATAGCATTAGCACTCCAGTTACGTTTTCTGGAAGTTCCAGTGGACATGAAGGAAGCCGAAATTATCACGCGTTCGAGAAATTGGATGGCGTGAGTAATTATTATGTATGGAAATTTAATATGAAAATGGCCCTCATATTGGACGATTTATGGTCATGTGTGGAATGCGGCGATCTAAATACGATAGATAAAATGCAAGGAATGCGAGCGCTCGCACGTATATGTCTCTGCATTAAACCAACATGTATCCAATATGTGCGGAATGCCAAATCTGCATATGAAGCGTGGGTAAAAATCAGCTCAACTTTTGAAGATTCAGGCTTCAGTCGGCGCATAACTTTATTAAAAAGACTCCACCGTGCTTGCTACACCGATTTTAATAACATGGAAATGTATATTGAGCACATTATGACTCTGGTCCAGCAACTTACAGATATAGGACGTTTGATGGAAGATGCTGAGGTAGCTGAATTAATTTTAAGCGGTCTACCACAAGACTACGACGTAGTGGTATCGAGCCTCGAAGCTGTTGCAATTTCGGGCAGTGTTAGTAGTGAGCAAGTAAGAATGCGACTCTTACAGGAAGAGCATCGCAGGAAACGCGATCTTGGAGTTGGAGGTGAACTCGCTCTCCTGTCAAGACACAAGAAAGTACTTACCTGTCATTTTTGCTCGAAAGCTGGTCATATAAAAGCTAAATGTTACAAGTTTAGAAAACATTTAGAATTGAAGAAAAAGGATGAAACAGCTTTATTGACTACAGCGACTGGCGGCACTTTTGAGAGCTCTGTCTGGCTTATTGATAGCGGAGCGAGTGCACATATGTGCAATAGTGCTCAGTGGTTTTGCAATCTAGTTAGATGTGATAAGACAGTTTGCGTTGCTGATGGTAAATCCATGAAGTGTCTAGGTATTGGTGATGTAAGGATTCCTATGGGTGATAAGACCCAAATTGTGACAGACGTTTTATTGGTGGTACCAATAAAACGCCTCGCAGCCTCTCAACTAATTTAATCAGTGTTAGTAAATTGAGTGAGAAGGGTTTTTCTTTAAATTTTAAACATAACATTTGTCATGTTTATAGAGGAAGTTCTTTAATTGTTTCTGCCACTAGACATGGAGGGATTTATGTGTTGGACAATGTGTGTGGTATTTTTATGGCTGATTCGCAGGTATCGCGATCAGAAGTTGCCATGAATGTGGATATGGAAGATGGGTCAATGCCACAAAGTTCGCTTGACACTGAGGCTTCCAGTAATTCATCGGAGCTGTGGCATAGACGGCTGGGACATCTTAGCTATAAAGGGGTAAGTGTTCTCCGTAAGCTTGTAACTGGTATAACTCATTCAACTCAGCATGCAACTATTAGTAAATGTGTGTCATGCGTTGAGGGGAAGCTTGCTGTAAAGAAGTTTCCTAGGGGTGAAGCTAAGCGTGCCAAACGGCTGTTGGAGATTATCCATTCGGATGTAGCAGGTCCCATGTCGGTGAGTAGTCTGGGTGGGGCCAGGTATCTACTTACCTTCATTGATGATTTTTCGAGAAAAACATTTGGCTATTTTATCACACGTAAGTCTGAAGTTTTGTCCAAATTTAAGGTATTTAAGGCAACTGTCGAAAAACAAACTGATTGTTTTGTGAAATGTCTGCGTAGTGATGGAGGTGGAGAATATTGCAGTGCTGAGTTCTCCAAGTACTTAGAAGGTGAAGGTATAGTTCATCAAACCAGTTGTCCATACAGCCCTTCCCAGAATGGTGTCTCTGAAAGGCTGAACAGAACTCTTCTTGAGAAAGCTCGCTGCATGCTTTGTGAAGCTCGTCTTCCTAAAGAATATTGGGGAGAGGCAGTATCTACTGCCATATATCTAAAGAATCGAAGCCCTACAGCAGCTTTAGAAGGTAAAGTACCTGAGGAGGTCTGGACAGGCTATAAGGTTGACGTTAGCCACCTACGAGTTTTTGGCTGCGTCGCTATGACACTCATTCCTAGTGTGAAGCGGGACAAGCTTGATTCTAAATCAAAGCGTTGTATATTTGTGGGGTATGGTGAGCACACTAAAGGTTATAGGTTGATAGACCCTTCGAAGCCTAAGCAGATAATTGTTTCTCGAAATGTGTCATTCTTTGAGAATCAGTTTGTAAACCACTGTGCAGAGAGCAATTTTGAGACACAAAATAATTTTATTTTTGATGTTATTGGTAAGCAAAGCCACCAATTTAATGGAAATAATGATATGATTGTTATGCAAAGCAAAAACATTCATGATGGTGATATTTGTCAGGTGCAAAGCAATAATTTAAATAATTCTGACAATTCAATTGAGAAAAATAATTGTGATATTAATATAAATAATACTGAATCCAATGTGATGAATTCTAGTGAAAATGTGAATAATGATTTGAATATGTCTCCCGTTTCAGGAGAGTCCTCTTTCCGGAGTGCCGAGGGGACTGATGGTGAAGAGCAGCGTGACGCTTCTCCCATGAACGAAACAGTCGTTCGAGGGGAAGGTTTTTCGCAGCAGGTGCCTAGTAGTGTTTGCGAGCGTCCTGTTCGTTCTACTAGAAATAATAAACCGGTAAGGTATTTAGACTATGATCTATCTGATTCATCAGACGTATCATTTTTGGTCAATGGTTTTCATAATGAACCTCAGTCTTATGAGGAGGCAATGGCAAGCCCTGACAAAGATAAGTGGCTAGCTGCCATGCAAGACGAATTTAATTCTCTTATGAAACATGATGTTTGGAAAATAGTAGATAGACCAATTAATTACAACGTTGTCAGTTGTAAATGGGTTTTCAAATTAAAGTCTGATGATTCAGGTAACTGTACAATATATAAAGCCCGTCTAGCGGCAAGAGGCTTTACTCAGAAACCTGGAGTAGATTACATAGATACCTTCTCACCAGTTGTGCGACACTCCTCACTTAGGATTTTATTTTGTATTGCAAACGAGTTGAATATGGATATAGAACATATAGATATAAATACAGCATTTTTGCATTCTAAACTTAATGAGTGTATTTATATGGAACAGCCTTTAGGTTTTTCAAATGATAAGACAAAAGTTTGTTTGCTAAATAAAAGTTTGTATGGTCTTAAGCAAGCGAGCAGGCTGTGGAATAATAGTGTGCATGTTCTATTGACGAACAATGGTTACATTCAGAGTAAGTGTGAACCATGTGTTTATTTTAACAAATATGACAATAAGTTGACTTTAGTGGCATTGTATGTAGATGACTTTTATGTGTTCTCGGATTGTATTTTGGAAAAAGAAAAACTGTTTAAGTTGTTACAATCGGAATTTAGTTGTAAGAGTTTAGGTACTCTAAAGAATTGTTTGGGTATTAGAATACATAGAGATAAAACCCAGGGTACCTTAATGTTTGACCAATCCGAATATATAAGAAAGTTATTGGAACGTTTTGGAATGACTAATTGCAAAAGCGTTTCTACGCCTATGATTGTAAGTAAATTGGACGAGGCCACAGATAATGACTCTGTTGGATGATACATATCCTTATAGAGAATTAATAGGGTGCTTAATGTATTTGGCCGTTTGTTCTAGACTTGATATTATGTATGCTCTTAGTCATTTAAGTCAGTTTAACACAGCTTTTACACGGCATCATTGGTTGGCTGCGAAGCGGATTTTGAGGTACTTGAGCGGTACAATTGATAAGAGACTTGTGTTTGTTAAATCCGGTAATTTTGATATGTCAGTTTTTGCTGATGCAGACTTTGCCAATAATGTCGTTGATAGAAGGTCATATAGTGGCTTTATTGTGAAGATTGGTGACTCTACTGTTTGTTGGGAGTCACGTAAGCAACGTTGTGTCAGTCTTTCTACGACTGAAAGCGAGTACCTAGCGTTGGCAGATTCTTGTAAAGAAATATGTTTTGTTAGAAATTTTTTGTATGAAATTTTTGAAAAATATGTTAATTGTAGAATCTATAGTGATAACCAAAGTGCTCTTAAGTTGCTTGAAACTAAAGAATATTGCCACAAAAAGACTAAGCATATTGACCTACGCTACCATTTTGTAAAGGATATAGTTAAAGAAAAGAATGTAACTATACATTATTTACCAACTGAAATAATGGTGGCTGATCTGTTTACAAAACCTTTAGCTGGCTGTAAGCATAATCGTTTTGTTACTGACTTGGGTTTAAGAAATGTAGATACTTAGATGTTCCAATGATTAAGATGTTGCGAATGTGAGCTAAAGCTATTAATATTTGTAACTTAGAGTCATTGATGTAAGAATAGTGTCATGTTCAGCTAATGTTGTCATATGAAGGCATGCTAGACATGAAGTAGTAACAATGTAGATTTGTTTAAGTTAACCTGAGTTGTTAATATTGTTTGTGTATTATGTTTGTCTACATTGTTGAAGTTCTTTTCATGTTACGCATGAGGGGAAGTGTTAAAATACCTGTTAGGGATAATAATTGTTGTACAATGGTAACCCTAATGGGGTATAATCTTTTATATAGATTTTGACGTATGTATTGGCTGTCATGTGTCTATGGAATAAATCTCTTCTCTCTGGTTATTCGCATTGTCTGCCGGTGTTTTAATTCGCTCCTCAAACAAATATTATTTGACTATTTCCCATCTACGCTTTAGTTCATCTTTTTGGTATAACGCTAGATCCGCTGTGTAGGACAAACTCTTTAAGATATTCTCTGTTTCTTTTATGCAAAAATATTTTGCGGCTTCTATAGGAAACCGCTATACCGCTAAATAAATTGAAAGATATCATGATCGGATATTAACGATATCAATTAAGCTGATAAAGCGGTGCGGTTGCTCGAAAATAGTTATAAAACGCGTCTCAAAGAGACGAGAATCACAGAACACCACAGAAGCCATCAACATGAAGATCCTGGTCAGTATACAACTGTACATTTTTCTTATACAGGCTTGGTTTTCTTTTTTTTTATGGATAATAGTATAGTGAGATGAATAAGACGTTCTTGGTCATGGGCAGCTTAAGGCTTATACTATTTAAGGTACTAAGTCAAGCCGTAGCCTCAGCCAAAAGGTATAATGGTCAGCGACCAATTGACTTTGATGTTTACTGAGATTATGTTGTGAAACGAGCTCTCGATATTTCCACGCGGCTGTATGCAGCATGTTCACAGGAAGACTATGGCGAACATGATGCATGCAACGTCGCCGAAATACATAATCACGGTAAACAATCATTAATTATTTTCAAACAAAGACATATTTTAGAGAAACAATTACCACTGTGATAATTAATGTAATTAACTTGTAGCCGTTTTAATTTCTAAATAAATAAATTTGAATTTGACTTTTATAACACAGTGTTTTGATGTATTTCAGATCGTATTTGCGTTATTGGCGTACGCTCACGCCCTACCGACGTCAGAGACCGAAGAGCTCGACCATCCATTCGACCCAGTCGAGAAAGAACAGTTAATACAAATACTGGATCTACTAAAAGAAGCAGTGATTACTACCGAAGTCGATGCGGATCATGTCGAACGCGAGGAACGCGAGAAACAAACTATTTATTTATTTATTTAGTAAACATACAAAACAGAATGTAATAACATTAGATTAAAATTGTATATACATATTGCAGATCTGTATCACATTCCAAAACTATGTATGTCTAGGTGCATTAAAATATCGGAATTAAATATTACTATTATAAACATTATAAGTAAAATAAAGAAGGCTGTCGTTGCGGAGGATAGGAGCAAATTTGATCTCGGGGACGAAGAAATACCAGCGTATATGGCCGTGTTTGAATTGATTTCCGAGTTTAGCGGGGAAACAACGCGCACTGCTCGCCACGTGCGCAGTCTTCTGTCGCTAAGCCAATAAACTTCCCAATGGAATTTGTCCGGCATAATGTTACACTTAAATAGTAATTGATTTAGTACTCATTAAATAAAATTAATCAATATTGGTGGACTTTTTTAAACAGCGTCATCTAGCCCCAAACCGAGCAAAGCTTTCACTATAGGAACCAGTTTGCTGACTGAATTGACTTTATTATTAACCATTTATTAATAACGCCGCATAGTTAGGAATATTTAATCCGTCTTTTCAATTTATCATGTTAAATAATTGAAAGAAAGGAATAGACTGGCTAGTGACTACATATTCCAAAGCCAATCGGCCTGGTACACCTATCCCTACCCGTAGGGTAATACACATTCATCTTTAAAAAAAATCAAGCTTCTAAGTCAACGCAAGAAAAATTACGGCCATTTTTGTGAGTATTTTAGAGTGAACTAAATCAAAATTCATAGGGTACTTCCCGTTGCCCTAGACTCATGAAATTTGGCAAGAAGCAAGGTCACATAACAGTAAATACGGCTAAAATCTGAAAATTGATAATTTGTAGATATATCGTCATTTCTCGAGCCAAAACTGAAATGGTTATTTTGTTTGTTTCTTTAGTAAACAAAAAATTACTAGATGGCGTTCTACACCGTTAAAACGAGCAATCGTTTTGTTCGGTGGTTTTTAGGCGGGTTTGATTTGATTTTAATAAATGTACGAGTACGACCAACTTATCCCTATAGATGGACGAGGGAGCCACGAACGTAGGGTTTGAAGAAAACTGACAGCTGCATTGTTTTTTTTAGTTCTTGCATTTGAACAACATTACAAATAAGTTGGAGGGCTACAATTCAAATTTACCCCTTGAAGATTGTAGAAAGGAGTTTTACAAACTAGTTAAAACCTTTTCTTAGGCTATATTCTTGGCACCTTAAAACCTACGGACAAAAGTAATCACATAAAAGTTTATACCTTTTCTAATCTAAGTAAGTAAATTGGTGTCTGCGTTTTTTATCTTTCTTGTTTTTTGGCTTCGCACCATATGTTTTCTGCCAGTTTCAAGTATATGCATATTACAAGTTTTTGATAGTATCAGGTCTTAAGAGAGAAGACTAGCTGCGAGGAATTCGAAAAATATGTATTTGAAGAAACTATTGCCGTCGTGCTGCGCCCGAACAACGAGCTATCAATGTGTGAATGCTTAGTCCGTGTTTGAGTGCGTACTAAGACCGCACCGCCCGCCGCACGCCTCCTGCGCCTGCGCCGCCGTCAGCATTGCCGGCTATCGCTTTGCTTTGCGTTCGCCTCTCAAGTCAGATTGGAAATATCGGCGTTAGCAGTATTTGGTGACATAATAGGGTTTCTTGTTCCCTTGATTCTTATAACAAATTTTCCAAATATCACTTTATATAATTTCATTTCATATAAAATTAGCTCGCATAATAATTCAAGCAGCCATCACATAGATGCATGCATCGATTTACTATATATTATATGGAATAAACATACATTTTATAAAAAATATTTTCACATTTGTTCACTTTGAATAATATTGTTTGACTGAATATAAATAAATAAAAAATGCTTGACCTAATATTTATTTTAATGTATATATCTGTTAAATCTACCTAATGGGTAGGTACGTATCAAAATATTAATAAGTTTTGTTGCATTGCAAAAACCTTATCATGTTTTTTGTTGCAAACCTTTGTTTTGTGTTCTTCGACGCTCAGACGTATCCTGTGGGTTTTCTCCCATCAGTCGAAGGGGTTCTTCAGGCAAAGAAGTAAGAGAATCTAGAAACATTTTTGTTGTCATTTGCTTCGTATCTTCAGGAGTCCTTCCTCACTGAAGAACGCCGGTGGAACATAATAACTTGTTAAATATGATGTGGCTTATCATTTTGTGTGGGATATCACAATATTTTACACATCTTTTTATAAAACTTTCGTTTTAGAATCCTTTATGATTTTGTTTACATATCGCTTGACAGTATGACGTTTGAGACGTGACATTGACATTTCGTAGATTCCTGTAATTTTTTCATTGAGAACAGAATTCATTAGGTCTTTCCACACGTTGCCGACGCGGACAGCGTGTAAACAGCCCTTTATTGATTTATCGATTCAGAAAGAAAATTTTGTTTGTTTTTACGCCGGCAAGTCCTGGCAACATCCTTTTTAACTTTGGTTTTTGATGGAGTAAGCGGGCGAATAATCCGCTCCTGTGAATTAAATACCACACCGCAGAATAGTAAGTTATTTTACTTGGTTTTCAACCTGATTCGTTGCCCGCTGGAGATTGAAGCGAGGATTATCATTTTCACTGATTTCCACAGTATTTGGGATGATTGCCGTGCAGATGATGATCGCATGGCGGCCAACAATTCCATGAGGTCCAAAGCGGTGGATTGGTAAGAAACCCATCTCGTCTTGTTTCCAAATCCACGTACCTAAATTATAGTAGAATTAGAAGTACCTAACGTCGTTGTCTCATTGTTGCAGATTCCGCCGCTCTTTTGTTTTGGTTTAGTGTTTGTGCTTGTAAAGCGTCCATGTCTGCGAAATGACTCGTAGCCTACCATTTTGATTTCGACGTGAATACGTCGCAATAACATTTAGAAGCAGAAATATGTCTTGGTGAAGCTCAATTAATCAATATTAATGCCACGCGCATTTGGTATGTCAATTTTCTCTTAATTTTCTCACGTCAGTCAAGTGTCTACAACGAAGAAAGAACCTAGAATGTTTTTGGACTTTAACTAGAAATTATGTGATCAAGAATTGTAAATTTAACTTCAACGAGCAGAACTGGCCCTTCTGTCTCTATCCTTTGGTGTAACTTTAAAACTTAGAACTACAATATTAAAGGTTTATTTAACTTATCTATACTTAACCTAGTACCTAAGTACTAAATTTTACATTGTTTAACAAATGTACTAACATAATAGAAATATCTTAAAGAATGTACCTATAACTAACAGAACCGTCATTGATGTACAATGGTAAGAAATTGAAGAACATATTTTACAATACATAAGATTTGGACGCTAATTCCTTGTCTCATTTCCCAGCATTATCGTGCTGGTGGCGCCCTTGTTAGAATTAGTTATCTCGGATAGGTAGGTCTAACCCCATCTCACCCGCCAGAGGCAGGCCCGCAGAGCGCACACAGAACCCACTACCCCTCGAGCTAGCCGTTCACCACACCGGTGACCCGGTAAGGTAGCATTTTGGCGCGCCCAACGTGTGACGGGTTCCCTTCGGCCAGTCGACATTCAACGGTGTCATCTCCCTTGATATCGTGGATCGTGTGAGGTTGGTCTTACTTTTCTTGGTTTCATACATTGTTTGTATTTGGTACTTCTTCCATCATGGCGAGCGCTAAGATGAACTTTTACCACCTACTCATGGATGAGCTACGGTATGAGCTACGGATCCGTGGCCATACAAACTTCAGAACGGTCGAGGCAATGAGGACAAAGCTTGCCTCATTATCCAAATCTTCCCGTTTGGAAGAGACCATTGTCCCTTCAGAATTTAACATAGAAACAGAATTAGAAATTTGTGAAAATAAAATTAATGACATTTTCCAAATTATAGAATCAGAATCGATGACAACACCCCGCAGAGAGAGACTCATTTCTAGAAATCTCCACATTCAGTTTAGGCTTAACAGACTTCCACCTTCTGCGGAGGAGTTAACAGAAAAAATTCAAGAACTAAAGAAAGAATGCGAAAGCGCTTTTAAAATTTTGGACATAAACATTCCAGGGGGATCAGAAATCTGTTTCGAGTCTGGAGCATCGGAGCAGCCTGCGACGGCCCGTGCAGCGTACAGTGTCTACCGTGTGTGCCGAGGCAGTCACTCCGATAATAGAATAGAATACTTACAGAATAGCCAGGTGAGCTACAGATCGTCATCGACCCCACGAGAAGTGAATAGAAATAGAAGATACCTAGAAATATTTAGTGTGTAACCGAAGAAAGAAAAAGTCCACTCGTGTATCGCTTAAGAGCCTTAAGTGGTAAACATGTTGGCTTGACTCACATTAAGGATATAGTCCATGTGGAGTCATAGAATAAACTACTATTTACATAGAGTTAGTACTCTCCTTAAATAAATAAGTAAGAAATTATATTTTAGGTCCAAATCTTAATAATAGCTGGTAGTTATTAATATCTACTTTAAGAAATATATGTAGTTTTATTGCATGGTAGTTTAGAAAGGATAGGGATGAACCATCCATTAATTAAATTTAAATAAAATAGAATAATTAAAATAAAAAATTAAGTTTTGTATGTTAGGATTAAAAAATGCATAGGGATGGTGAGTAGAAGGCATGCAAGTGTTTGTATGTGTGTGTGAGTGTATGGTGTGACAGGTGACTTTGGAAGAAATGAAGCACGATAGAATTAGAGTGAGTGTGATTGACCGCTGCTATGAAAGGATCGCCCGTGACAGGATAGTGTGAAAGGTTTATAAGGAACTGTGTAAGGGTGAGTGATTGTTTATGGTGGTGGAAACCTACCACTTTTCCTCTGCTTTAGTTTTACTTAGATAAGGGATCCCATTAGGACCTAGTTCCATTAGGTTGTATTATACAATAGGTATTTATCCAATACTCGTAGGAGTTAGCAATGCGACCTCGCATAATAAATGATTAGCATTCGTTATTGTACGAAGAAGCAAACTTTCCAGTGGGGCAAGTTCCCCTATTATTTGGCACCGAAGCAGGTAGCTACGTGCAGTGCTTGGTTAATTTTATACCGGTACTGTATGTAAACAGAACAGAATTACTTTGTTTAGGGTTTCATCCCGTAACTTAGTTAGAAAGAAAGAAAGAATTAACCATTTTAAGAACCTAAGGCAAACATTATTGTCCTAAAATAGAATAGTATAAGTTATATACTTATAGAATTAGTAGTTATGATATTGTTCATACACTTAAAATTTAGAAACTTACTTAAGGTAGGATACCTACAGAATAAGAAGGGTTACACAGTGGGATGCTCGTGATGATCTGTTGTTCATTTTGTGCTCATTTTGTGTTGTTATAACCTAAGAAAAGAATTAATTCATTTTTAAACCATTGTTTCAAAAAACTTTATTAAATTTTTATATTTGGCTAGCACTGCGTTTGCACTGGTTGTCCCAGGATGGTTCCGCTGCTCGCTCCTCGCGAAATGTTGTTGTTTTCACCCACATTTCGCTCTAGAAAGGGGGTGATGTTGCATTGCAAAAACCTTATCATGTTTTTTGTTGCAAACCTTTGTTTTGTGTTCTTCGACGCTCAGACGTATCCTGTGGGTTTTCTCCCATCAGTCGAAGGGGTTCTTCAGGCAAAGAAGTAAGAGAATCTAGAAACATTTTTGTTGTCATTTGCTTCGTATCTTCAGGAGTCCTTCCTCACTGAAGAACGCCGGTGGAACATAATAACTTGTTAAATATGATGTGGCTTATCATTTTGTGTGGGATATCACAATATTTTACACATCTTTTTATAAAACTTTCGTTTTAGAATCCTTTATGATTTTGTTTACATATCGCTTGACAGTATGACGTTTGAGACGTGACATTGACATTTCGTAGATTCCTGTAATTTTTTCATTGAGAACAGAATTCATTAGGTCTTTCCACACGTTGCCGACGCGGACAGCGTGTAAACAGCCCTTTATTGATTTATCGATTCAGAAAGAAAATTTTGTTTGTTTTTACGCCGGCAAGTCCTGGCAACATCCTTTTTAACTTTGGTTTTTGATGGAGTAAGCGGGCGAATAATCCGCTCCTGTGAATTAAATACCACACCGCAGAATAGTAAGTTATTTTACTTGGTTTTCAACCTGATTCGTTGCCCGCTGGAGATTGAAGCGAGGATTATCATTTTCACTGATTTCCACAGTATTTGGGATGATTGCCGTGCAGATGATGATCGCATGGCGGCCAACAATTCCATGAGGTCCAAAGCGGTGGATTGGTAAGAAACCCATCTCGTCTTGTTTCCAAATCCACGTACCTAAATTATAGTAGAATTAGAAGTACCTAACGTCGTTGTCTCATTGTTGCAGATTCCGCCGCTCTTTTGTTTTGGTTTAGTGTTTGTGCTTGTAAAGCGTCCATGTCTGCGAAATGACTCGTAGCCTACCATTTTGATTTCGACGTGAATACGTCGCAATAACATTTAGAAGCAGAAATATGTCTTGGTGAAGCTCAATTAATCAATATTAATGCCACGCGCATTTGGTATGTCAATTTTCTCTTAATTTTCTCACGTCAGTCAAGTGTCTACAACGAAGAAAGAACCTAGAATGTTTTTGGACTTTAACTAGAAATTATGTGATCAAGAATTGTAAATTTAACTTCAACGAGCAGAACTGGCCCTTCTGTCTCTATCCTTTGGTGTAACTTTAAAACTTAGAACTACAATATTAAAGGTTTAACTTATCTATACTTAACCTAGTACCTAAGTACTAAATTTTACATTGTTTAACAAATGTACTAACATAATAGAAATATCTTAAAGAATGTACCTATAACTAACAGAACCGTCATTGATGTACAATGGTAAGAAATTGAAGAACATATTTTACAATACATAAGATTTGGACGCTAATTCCTTGTCTCATTTCCCAGCATTATCGTGCTGGTGGCGCCCTTGTTAGAATTAGTTATCTCGGATAGGTAGGTCTAACCCCATCTCACCCGCCAGAGGCAGGCCCGCAGAGCGCACACAGAACCCACTACCCCTCGAGCTAGCCGTTCACCACACCGGTGACCCGGTAAGGTAGCAGTTTACAAAATACAGATGGGGGAGGGCAAGTGGGTTTTAATAAAAAAAACAAGCTAAACGATCTGACGGACCCTAATAATAGACACGTCTTTAAGCATTTTTTTTTAATTTTCTACCCCTAAACGGGGTAAAACGGTATCAAAGTTTGTATGAATATTGAAAAACAAAATGTTATCACTGCAATCAAACTTTGTGGATATACCAAGCAAAAAGACAATAATAGACACATGTATCAGCGTTTTTTAAAAATCAACCCCTAACCCGAAATGGGGTTAAACGGTACTGTAAAACGGTATTCAAGTATACAAAAATAAAAATAAAAAGTTTATGGCACGGCGACATTGAGATAATATCTAATAATAATAGGCGACTCTAATCACGGCGATCAAACTTTGTAGACATGCTAAGCAAAAGAAAATAATAGATACATGAACCTAGAAATTATTAATCCCGAACTGAAACCCGATAATTTTTTGTTACGGAACCCTCGGTGCGCGAGTCTGACTCACACTTGGCCGGTTTTTTTAAATTATAACTATAGAATTAATTAAAAAAGTCCCATTATTTCAGGTAACATCATAATGTCTGTGTATCCCCGAAGGGGTAGGCAGAAGTGTCTGAACACCCATATATTTCGGGTAATTTGCACAAATTAATATTGGCAACACTGGTATTCTGACGAATTATTATGTTCTGTCGCATGAATATTGGGTTTAATGTATAAAATCGGGAACTAAATGATTGAATTATTAATTTACCTATGAAACGTGATTCCTGTTTTTTTTTCTTTTGGTTACTACGGTTTTTACACCACTTTACCACACAAGACATTTCGATTTAGATTTCGAGTAGATCGATTTAGATTAGATTTTTTCGGAGCGTAGCCGTGCCGATTGTGTTGCGTTTGCCCGCGTAATGGCTGACTGATGTGTGAATGTGTACGTGCCGGCCTGTACGTACAGTAAGCTGGCCGACTCTGAGTGACACAGTATGTTGTTAGCGAGAATCTGTCCGACTTTTTTTCTAGGTTCATGAATAGATACATATTTCATATTTTTTTATATTCATCCCCTAATAGGAGTAAGCCAATATAAAAATATTGTACGAAAAAAATGCAACGAAATTGAAACTTTGTAAAATATACTAAGCAAAAGTAAATAATGGAGATGTGTTTCGGTTTTATATTATTTTCAACCCCTAAAAGCGTATCATACTCGTAAATAACTATTGATGTTTTGGCGATCCAACTTTTAAACTTTGTTTTTATTTTAATTCCGCACCAACCTGTAATATAGCTTACGCGTGCGAAGCCGCGGGCAATTACAGCTATTATAATATAAAAACAAAAGATAAACATCGATGAGTTCTTCGATGATGAGAGTTGTGAGTGGCGCTGCCATCGCGAGTGTATCGGTCTTGTGTTTAAAAAATATTTAAAAATAGATAGCCCGCGTCTTATATAAATGTAATAAGTTAAACGTGTAGATTCATAAGTAAATACATAGTGACAGTGTTATTTTATCCAAAATACTCGTAGATAGTAGTAAATTCAACAATAGTATCGGATCAATATCATTAGCCGTGTGTGTTAGTGAAGTGGACTCAAGACTCAAAACTGTACAGTGTTTAAAATTAATATCTCAGTCTTTACCTCTGTAAGGACTGAAATATTAATTATTCAATAAAAATAAACTAAAACATAAATAAATCATGAACGTTTTCAAAATCACCCTCATTTTAGTGTAAAAAACTAACCAACGGAGTGTACAACAGTGATAAACAGTGACCGACTCGCATCATAGTATATGAGTCACCTGTAACGGCTTTGTGTGTCCGGCACGAGAGCTTGTCGCAGTTATAGTACGACTATTTCGCCGCTTAGCATAACGAGCGGCTGGCCTAGGGGTCAGGCCGACGGCTTTGCGGGCGAGAGCTCCAGTGTTCAAGCCTCGCCAAAGGTCCTTATTTTGCGCGGATCGAAGATAGGCGCAGTAAGGTAACCCGGGCGGTACACAAGTCGGAGTACAAATAAGAAAAAAAATAAAAAAAATATTGACTTTTAAAAAAAATTGTGTGAAATCTTAATAAGAAATATATATATATATATATAAAATATGGATTGTTCCGCATGCTGTAATATAATAACGGACATTGAAGAATTTTTGAGCTGCAGTTTAACTGAATGCTGCAAAAAATATCATCTCCTATGTATTGGTGACAAAAACCTGACCCCGGAATCACGCAACCGCTGGATCTGTCCCGAGTGCCGGTGCGCAGCTAAGAGGGGTGGCGACAATAGTGCAACACCGGTAGGCGTCACTAAGAAAAACCGAGATCCTAACGTGACCCACATTTGAATTGCAATTTATCTAATTTATAATTTAATTTTTAATAATTCTATTTGACAAATTTTATTGAATTAACATACGAAAAGGTATAAATATACTGTAATAAAAAATAATTGAAATAAGAAATGGACAAAACAAGTATGCATATTACTTAACTAAATTCAAATTCTAAATTCTAAAATCAACGTACGATCTTTTTGGACGTACATAACATTTGGTAATAGTTTTATTTGACATCTTGCTACACTTGTAGCACAAATTACAGAAAATGTATATACATTTAAAACCTAGACAAGGTCTCTGACACATGTCAGAGGAAAATAGGTGGAGGAGGACGGCAAAAAAAAAAAAAAAAAGAAAAAAAAGTGACCCACAGGGCTAAAGTAGCTCCAATACCTCCGGTGGATTTGAGGAAAGATGAAGACACTGCCATACTACTACAGGAAATGCGCATGCTACGCCAAGATATGACATCTATGAGAGAGCAATTTAGTCTCGAGATAGCAAGTTATGACGCTAAGCTGAGCCGCTCCATTAACGTCATCGAGAGCTACGAGGCGAAGCTGGGCGAGGCTGTCAACACAATAACCAGCCACGAGACAAAAATTGGACAGTATGCTGAGCTAGTCGAGACGCTCGTCGGGACGATCAACAAGTACGAAGATCTCAGCGCCAAATTTAACTCCGCACTCGTTGCTAGAGATAATGCAACGGAAATCACGACGTAATGCGCTCCCACGACTGAGCTAAAAGAGCCCGAGATACAGCCAGAGCGCTCAACCCTCGCACCTGTTCATCAGCGCACACTATACGCTCATGTAGCGGCGCCCAAACACAAGCGACGCGCACGCCAGCAGAGGACTCTAGCCTCCGCAGCAACAAAGCCCTCATCGAGCGCGGCGGGATCTACCATAAGCGCTATGCCTGCACACTCCGGCGGCAAGCGACCTACCGCCCCTCGTCACTTATACGCGACAGCGCAACCCTTACTCCTACGCCACGCACGAGTCGACAACACCGACGGCCACCAATCAAGGGAACAAGAAACCCTATTATGTCACCAAATACTGCTAACGCCGATATTTCCAATCTGACTTGAGAGGCGAACGCAAAGCAAAGCGATAGCCGGCAATGCTGACGGCGGCGCAGGCGCAGGAGGCGTGCGGCGGGCGGTGCGCTCTTTGTACGCACTCAAACACGGACTAAGCATTCACACATTGATAGCTCGTTGTTC
This sequence comes from Erannis defoliaria, assembly GCA_905404285.2. NCBI lineage: Eukaryota > Metazoa > Arthropoda > Insecta > Lepidoptera > Geometridae > Erannis > Erannis defoliaria. Next base: position 3,488,670 of record FR990075.1, read on the forward strand.
GGGCGCAGCGCGACGGCAATAGTTTCTTCAAATACATATTTTTCGAATTCCTCGCAGCTAGTCTTCTCTCTTAAGACCTGATACTATCAAAAACTTGTAATATGCATATACTTGATATGGCAGAATTCATAAGGTGCGAAGCCAAAAAACAAGAAAGAAAAAAACGCAGACACCAATTTACTTACTTAGATTAGAAAAGGTATAAACTTTTATGTGATTACCTTTGTCCGTAGGTTTTAAGGTGCAAAGAATATGGCCTAAGAAAAGGTTTTAACTAGTTTGTAAAACTCCTTTCTACAATCTTCAAGGGGTAAATTTGAATTGTAGCCCTCCAACTTATTTGTAATGTCGTTCAAATGCAAGAACTAAAAAAACAATGCAGCTGTCAGTTTTCTTCAAACCCTACGTTCGTGGCTCCCTCGTCCATCTATAGGGATAAGTTGGTCGTACTCGTACATTTATTAAAAGCAGCTGCAATCAAACCCGCCTAAAAACCACCGAACAAAACGATTGCTCGTTTTTTGCTCGGTGTAGAACGCCATCTAGTAATTTTTTGTTTACTAAAGAAACAAACAAAATAACCATTTCAGTTTTGGCTTGAGAAATGACGATATATCTACAAATTATCAATTTTCAGATTTTAGCCGTATTTACTGTTATGTGACCTTGCTTCTTGCCAAATTTCATGAGTCTAGGTCAACGGGAAGTACCCTATGAATTTTGATTTAGTTCACTCTAAAATACTCACAAAAATGGCCGTAATTTTTCTTACGTTGACTTAGAAGCTTGATTTTTTTTAAAGATGAATGTGTATTACCCTACGGGTAGGGATAGGTGTACCAGGCCGATTGGCTTTGGAATATGTAGTCACTAGCCAGTCTATTCCTTTCTTTCAATTATTTAACATGATAAATTGAAAAGACGGATTAAATATTCCTAACTATGCGGCGTTATTAATAAATGGTTAATAATAAAGTCAATTCAGTCAGCAAACTGGTTCCTATAGTGAAAGCTTTGCTCGGTTTGGGGCTAGATGACGCTGTTTAAAAAAGTCCACCAATATTGATTAATTTTATTTAATGAGTACTAAATCAATTACTATTTAAGTGTAACACTATGCCGGACAAATTCCATTGGGAAGTTTATTGACTTGGCGACAGAAGACTGCGCACGAGGCGAACAGTGGGCGTTGTTTCCTCGCTAAACTCGGAAAAAAATTGAAGCACGGCCATATACGCTGGTATTTCTTCGTCCCCGAGATCAAGTTTGCTCCTATCCTCCGCAACGACAGCCTTCTTCATTTTACTTATAACGTTTATAATAGTTTGTTTCTCGCGTTCATCGCGTTCGACATGATCCGCATCGACTTCGGTAGTAATCGCTGATTCTGTTAGTAGATCCAGTATTTGTATGAACAGTTCTTTCTCGGCTGGGTCGAATGCGAGCTCTTCGGACTCTGACGTCGGTAGGGCGTGAGCGTACGCCAATAACGCAAATACGATCTAAAATAAATCAAAACACTGTGTTATAAAAGTCAAATTCAAATTTATTTTTTTAGTCATTAAAACGGCAACAAGCCAATTACACTAATTATCACAGTGGTAATTGCTTCTCTAAAATATGTCTTGGTTTGAAAAGAATTAATGATTATTTACGGTATATTTACCGTGATTATGTATTTCGGCGCAGTTGCATGCATCATGTTCGCCATAGTCTTCCCGTGAACATGCTGCATACAGCCGCGTGGAAATATCGAGGGCTCGTTTCACAACATAATCACGGTAAATATCCCCTAAATATTCATAGAACCGTATTGATCAACCGTTATAGTTTTAAATAGTGTTCGTTGGAATATTCCTAAAGTGTAACATCCACCTGATTCTTTGGTTGACCACCTTCGCAGTATTAGACATTTTGCCACTAATTAGTAGTGTGCTCATTACTGTGTTCCGGTTTAAAGTAAGTAAGATCGTATAGGCTGAGTGGCCGGCCCTAGTGTCAGAGTTAATGTGCCGCCCGAAGGCCTTTCATGGTTGTAGTTATAGGAACGTGGAACAAACAACCGGGATCAACAATTTAACGTGCCATCTGACTCTTGAGTGCTCAGAAATAAATGCCACTCGCGGTCACCCATCCGAAGACTGACTGGACCGTCCGTTACTTAACATCGGTGATCGTTTAGAATCACCTAGTCTAGTTACGCCACGAGCGCTACTATAATTGTTCCGTTTTGACGGGTATAGATGCAGCTTGCGAAATTTAAGAGCTAATGAGATTCGCTATCTAATGTCTCAATGAAGCGTTAAGGTACTGATGCTTTGGACTTAATTTGTTTCCCAAAGTTCTGGGTACGCTAGTGACGTCTCATCTTTGAGCATTTACCATTGGAGATGGCAATGGCGATGACTTGCCTACATAGTTTTCAGACACTTTTTATGGAGGACGAGGTAACACGCATGGCACTCTTTTATGTAAACTTTAACAAGTAAAATAAATTCCTGTTATTTTTGAACAAGCACAAAACACGAAGGGTCTGACGCACATCATATTGTCGTCACTGACCTCCTTAGAGCATATACCAAGTGAGAAGCCATTGGCAATAATCCGCCTACACGATTTTCAGACACTTTTTGCGAAAGACGAGCTAAACACGTATGGCACACTTTTAAGCAAACTTTCTCATTAATATAACAAAATCCTGTCTAGATCCATCGTGGATCTGGCCCCTGTATCTACTGAGATTGATCCGCCCACACTAAAACAAACTCGCCACACAGGCAAAGGTTCTATGGTCAATTGGTCGATTACCATTATACCCTTTGGCTGAGGCTACGGCTTGACTTACTACCTTAAATAGTATAAGCCTTAAGCTGCCCATGACCAAAAACACGAGAACGTCTTATTCATCTCACTATACTATTATCCATTAAAAAAAACCAAAGAAAACCAAGCCTGTCAATTATAAGAAAAATCGATAGTTGTATACTGACCAGGATCTTCATGTTGATGGCTTCTGTGGTGTTCTGTGATTCTCGTCTCTTTGACGCGTTTTATAGGTATTTTCTAGCCAACCGCACCGCTGATAACTTAATGATCATGATCATTAGCATAATGATCATGATCGGATAATTGATATTGTTAATATCCGATCATGATCATTATGATGCTTTAGCATTAAGTCCTCCTTTTGTACATTAATGTATTTATGTGTTAGATTTATTATACAGGGTGTCCCAGAACTCAACGTCAAGCGGGCACGGGGCAAGAGGGGGGGTCATACCAGTTCCAGGAAAAATAAATATAAAATTCCATATCAGTTGGTTAAGTTATAATTGGTGAATTCATGAAAAAGAGGAAAATCGACACCTTTATTCATATCTTTAGTTATTCTGACCTCAAATTTAATTATTATACAGTGTTTTTTTTAACTAACATAGTCTTTAATAAACATGCTATCAATTGCAATCACAAATCAAACAAAAATAATTGCTATGTTTGTTAAAACTATCGCATTTTCTTTGATTTGTGGTTGAAAAAATAATAACACCTAACTTTGATGCTTCAGGAAAAAAAAAATATATGGAATTTTATATTTATTTTTCCTGGAACTGGTATGACCCCCCCTCTTGCCCCGTGCCCGCTTGACGTTGAGTTCTGGGACACCCTGTATATTGGCACATTTCCATGAATCTTTTCTATATTGTCGGAAAATATTAGTAATTCGACTGGCAACACTATGGTCGCAAAGAGACATCCAAGTAGTGGCTCGATTCATTCTGACTACGGCTTGCAAGGCATACGGACGGAGTAGTGAGTAATCGGTACAGACGGCAACGAATGTACCGAGCAACAACCTGTGAAAAGAGGCGCGAGAAGGGGGTAAGAGGACAGACGTGGTGGAATGAGCTGATTTACTGTGGAAATATTTGAAGATAGAAATAAAACATTAAGGTAATTGTACAGTTTTGGTTATTATTATGAAACTCCCCGATTAGGTAACTGTAAGTTCATGGTTAGGTTAAATACTAGCTGTGAGCTTACATATGTGCAATAAAGAATTAAATAAATAAATGATATCAATTTATTTAGCGGTATTACCCGCTTTCTTATAGAAACCGCAAATATGCTTAAAAGAAACAAAGAATACACTTCAAATTTCATGCATCTAAGACGAGTAAGCCTGTGTTGCATATGTCAGTCAAGACTTTGAATTTTATAGACGGCTAGCTGACCCGCCCCGGCTTCGCACGGGGGTAAATACCTATTTTAAACCGACTTCAAACACCTTTTTTAAATAATTTATTTAGACATCCTACATCCTTCTTATAGAGAAAGTATAAAATATAATGAGTACTTATAGAAAGGGTGTGTGTGTGTGTGAAGTGTGTTATTCGACCAATTGACATCAAGGAAGCTGTGGTCAAGCACTTATGCCTTACTATGATCGCTCCGTCAAATAATAATATACCTACACACAGTCACACACGCAGAAATTGTAGAAACATACAGAAACTATCGAAGTGCTAGGTGGTGTAGATTTACGCATAGATTAGTGCAGATGTGATAGCGCAAAAAAAAACATCTACTCTAAGGTCTCTAACTAAATTAAGACTAAATAATTACATCACTGCGACTTTTTAATTGTGTCCCATATAGTTTGACTGGGACCCGTCCTACCGATAAGCCGAAATGGACTGTTTTTCTGTCTGTTATTAAAGTACCTAAGTAGGAAAAAAGTACGGTTTTACAGAACAAAAATCTACTTAGGTATTTTGCATTTTTTCGTTTGAGAACACTGGGTATGGTAGTAAGATTATTAAAAGGTGCGTCAGTTCTGCCTGACCTAAAATACCGGGGTAACCCGGTGCCCCTGCCCCGTTATCGTGGCAGATGGGAAAAAGGGTTTCATTCACCCCGGTGGACCCGGTGTCGGCGCTTAATGGGGTGGATGGCACACATCAAGTGTCATCTATCTCGGTATCGTTTATAACGGGCTGAATGGAATGAATCAAATATAATTTACCCCGGTATTTTAGGTCAGGCAGAACTGACGCACCTTTTAATAATCTTACTATCATACCCAGTGTTCTCAAACGAAATAAAGCCGTCAAATCCGAGGACTCGGACAACGAGGGTTCTGTACCACTCACTACAAGTACTAGATAATCCGCGATAGTTGAGTGTATAGCGAATATTCTGTGAACATTTCAACCGGCTATCTATTACGATTCACGAGATTATAGGTCAGTAAAGACCGGAAAGACAGATGGACAGACATACAGACAGACACGGTAGGCGGCTTAATAATAGGGAATTGGATTCTTTTTGGGTACGGAACCCTAAAATAATGTCTACTTTCGTTCAATACGCTAACTGCAAAATTTCAAAAAATTGTCTGGTAAGTAAGTAAGTTCGTATAGGCTGAGTGGCCAGCCCTAGTGTCAGAGTTAATGTGCCGCCCGAAGGCTTTTGATACCAATGTCTGTTGAAAACTTATTACGAAACGTTTGCGAGTTTTAACACCCAGCGCTGCTGGGTGTTTTAGGCAATTTTAGGGCATGACTTGGACTTGACCATGATTTTAGTTTATGTTTTAGAGGGAATCTGATCTGCGATTCTCCATACAAACGTATTTCCCTATTTCTTTCCTGGATAATGCCTCTAGAGCAATGTTTTTTTTTCTAAAATCTTAATCAGCTATAGGCGTGTCCCTTCGTTTTCCTTTTTTTCATCAACTAAATACTGACGAAAATATGACCCTCCAAAAGTTGCGAAAAACGCCCCGTTTTTACCGCCGTGATCAGAGGAGTACCAAACAAATTTGAAAAGTTTTTGACATAAAAGGAGGACAGACAGACCTAGACATACTCTTTCCTAAAATGTTAATGCCAAAAACTTATTGAATCGGCTTAGTTTTGGAGGAGAAAACAGGGGAATACGAAACGTCGATTTAGTCAAGATTTTTGTAGGTATAATCGTCCTGAGCTGCAGATGTCCCTATCGTATTCTACGGAGGCAGGCTTGAGGTGAGGGAGGGTCAGACTTACACGACTAGGGAAGTGGCAATTGTCTACAATTTTTTATTGATACTTTAGTGATGTCCGATCAAAGGATAAACAGTCGATGAAATACATCAAATACAAATAGTTTATTGATAACACCAAAGTTACACGTCAAATTTCATTAAGTATGTCACAATAAAATGAAATAATAATTATAAAAAATATGTTCATAATCTCTTATTTTAATGTCTTAGCTTCAATGTCATAAAACAAATTCTCTTGCAACCACGCTCTGAGTTTGGTTTTGAAGCACCCGGTGGAAGGAGCATCCCGAATGGAAGCTGGTATACGGTTGTAGATCGCGGGCCCCAAAATATACACTGACCTCTCCGACTTGACGAGACGGTGCGTCGGGGTTATCAGTTGGTCTTTCTTTTTATTGCTTCGTAAAGCTAACGTGCTGTGAACGCCCCTACGTTGGAACGTTTCTAGGTTTACATGGGTGAATAGGGCTATCTGGTAAATAAACTCACATGGCAAGGGCAGTATCTGAAGTTCCCTAAATAGCTCTACGCATGAGACATCGTTCTGGGCACCACATATAGCACGCATGGCTCGTTTCTGCATGACAAAGACTCTATTCCGATCGACAGCGCGGCCCCACAGCTCCAACCCGTACGTGATGTTACTGTGGACGGTCGCGAAGTAGCAGGAGCGCACGACGCTGCGGGTGGCGGTGCTCGCAAGCCGCCGGAGCGCGAAGCACGAGCGGCTGTTTCCCGCAAAGCTCGTCTATGTGCGTCTCCCATGTCAACGCACCGTCGATGTGGAAACCCAGAAGTTTCGTACTATGTACCTGTTGGAGCGCGGTATTGCCGACTGCTACCGAATAAGTCTTTGTCGAGTGGCCATTGAGGTTGAATGCAAGGAAGCAGGTCTTGTCCTTATTAAGAGCTAATCCGTTAGAACGGAACCAGCTTTCGAGCTCGTTTGCTACCGTGTTCAGTTTCGACTCCAGCTGACTGTGCGTCGGCGCGGTGATCACCGCAGCGACGTCATCGGCGTACATGTAAATCTTGGCGCCATTGATGGCACCTGGTAGGTCGTTGAGGAGGAGACTGAACGAGGTGTTAGATAAGCAGGAGCCCTGTGGAACGCCCATCCCGTTCTCCATCTCAGACGATACTACGTGGCCTCTGTCACCCACCACGACCTGCGTTCGCTTAGACATGAAGGACGACATCACGGACAGAGCCGGACCGCGGATCCCGTAAAACCGTAGCTTATTTGCAACGAGATCGTGATCGGCAGTATCGAACGCGCTCGATAGGTCGCAACAAAGAACGGCAACCTGCAATCCCGCCTCGCGCGCGCTCAACACTCGCCACACCACCTCACGCACCAAGTCTGTGGTCCCGCGGCCGGCCCGATACGCGTATTGGCGTTCCGACAAAACACCACGATCCACGATAAAATTAAGAAGTCTCCTGTTGAGTCCGACCTCAAACACTATCTTAATGTTTAGTAAATTCAAATCATGTTGAAGAAAGGAAGGAAATAGATAAAAACAGGATTCCTCCGGACAGGATTTATTTCTAATAAATTGTTTTCTCGGATTCCCGGTCTCAACAATACGGGCTTTGTGCCTAGTGTGTGCCTTAATAAGGACAAGACCTGCTTCCTTGCATTCAACCTCAATGGCCACTCGACAAAGACTTATTCGGTAGCAGTCGGCAATACCGCGCTCCAACAGGTACATAGTACGAAACTTCTGGGTTTCCACTTCGACGGTGCGTTGACATGGGAGACGCACATAGACGAGCTTTGCGGGAAACAGCCGCTCGTGCTTCGCGCTCCGGCGGCTTGCGAGCACCGCCACCCGCAGCGTCGTGCGCTCCTGCTACTTCGCGACCGTCCACAGTAACATCACGTACGGGTTGGAGCTGTGGGGCCGCGCTGTCGATCGGAATAGAGTCTTTGTCATGCAGAAACGAGCCATGCGTGCTATATGTGGTGCCCAGAACGATGTCTCATGCGTAGAGCTATTTAGGGAACTTCAGATACTGCCCTTGCCATGTGAGTTTATTTACCAGATAGCCCTATTCACCCATGTAAACCTAGAAACGTTCCAACGTAGGGGCGTTCACAGCACGTTAGCTTTACGAAGCAATAAAAAGAAAGACCAACTGATAACCCCGACGCACCGTCTCGTCAAGTCGGAGAGGTCAGTGTATATTTTGGGGCCCGCGATCTACAACCGTATACCAGCTTCCATTCGGGATGCTCCTTCCACCGGGTGCTTCAAAACCAAGCTCAGAGCGTGGTTGCAAGAGAATTTGTTTTATGACATTGAAGCTAAGACATTAAAATAAGAGATTATGAACATATTTTTTATAATTATTATTTCATTTTATTGTGACATACTTAATGAAATTTGACGTGTAACTTTGGTGTTATCAATAAACTATTTGTATTTGATGTATTTCATCGACTGTTTATCCTTTGATCGGACATCACTAAAGTATCAATAAAAAATTGTAGACAATTGCCACTTCCCTAGCCGTGTAAGTCTGACCCTCCCTCACCTCAAGCCTGCCCCCGTAGAATACGATAGGGACATCTGCAGCTCAGGACGATTATACCTACAAAAATCTTGACTAAATCGACGTTTCGTATTCCCCTGTTTTCTCCTCCAAAACTAAGCCGATTCAATAAGTTTTTGGCATTAACATTTTAGGAAAGAGTATGTCTAGGTCTGTCTGTCCTCCTTTTATGTCAAAAACTTTTCAAATTTGTTTGGTGCTCCTCTGATCACGGCGGTAAAAACGGGGCGTTTTTCGCAAATTTTGGAGGGTCATATTTCCGTCAGTATTTAGTTGATGAAAAAAGGAAAACGAAGGGACATGCCTATAGCTGATTAAGATTTTAGAAAACAAAAACATTGCTCTAGAGGCATTCTCCAGGAAAGAAATAGGGAAATACGTTTGTATGGAGAATCGCAGATCAGATTCCCTCTAAAACATAAACTAAAATCATGGTCAAGTCCAAGTCATGCCCTAAAATTGCCTAAAACACCCAGCAGCGCTGGGTGTTAAAACTCGCAAACGTTTCGTAATAAGTTTTCAACAGACATTGGTGTCAGAGGCCTTCGGGCGGCACATTAACTCTGACACTAGGGCTGGCCACTCAGCCTATACGAACTTACTTACTTACCAGAATTTTTTTTGAAATTTTGCAGTTAGCGTATTGAACGAAAGTAGACATTATTTTAGGGTTCCGTACCCAAAAAGAATCCAATTCCCTATTATTAAGCCGCCTACCGTGTCTGTCTGTATGTCTGTCCATCTGTCTTTCCGGTCTTTACTGACCTATAATCTCGTGAATCGTAATAGATAGCCGGTTGGAATGTTCACAGAATATTCGCTATACACTCAACTATCGCGGATTATCTAGTACTTGTAGTGAGTGGTACAGAACCCTCGTTGTCGAGTCCTCGGATTTGACGGCTTTATTTCGTTTGAGAACACTGGGTATGATAGTAAGATTATTAAAAGGTGCGTCAGTTCTGCCTGACCTAAAATACCGGGGTAAATTATACTCGATGTGTGACATCCACCCCGTTACAAGCGATACCGGGGTAAATTATATTTGATTCATTCCATTCAGCCCGTTATAAACGATACCGAGATAGATGACACTTGATGTGTGCCATCCACCCCATTAAGCGCCGACACCGGGTCCACCGGGGTGGATGAAACCCCTTTTCCCATCTGCCACGATAACGGGGCAGGGGCACCGGGTTACCCCGGTATTTTAGGTCAGGCAGAACTGACGCACCTTTTAATAATCTTACTACTATACCCAGTGTTCTCAAACGAAAAAATGCAAAATACCTAAGTAGATTTTTGTTCTGTAAAACCGTACTTTTTTCCTACTTAGGTACTTTAATAACAGACAGAAAAACAGTCCATTTCGGCTTATCGGTAGGACTGGGTCCCAGTCAAACTATATGGGACACAATTAAAAAGTCGCAGTGATGTAATTATTTAGTCTTGATTTAGTTAGAGACCTTAGAGTAGATGTTTTTTTTGCGCTATCACATCTGCACTAATCTATGCGTAAATCTACACCACCTAGCACTTCGATAGTTTCTGTATGTTTCTACAATTTCTGCGTGTGTGACTGTGTGTAGGTATATTATTATTTGACGGAGCGATCATAGTAAGGCATAAGTGCTTGACCACAGCTTCCTTGATGTCAATTGGTCGAATAACACACTTCACACACACACACACACACACACCCTTTCTATAAGTACTCATTATATTTTATACTTTCTCTATAAGAAGGATGTAGGATGTCTAAATAAATAATTTAAAATAGGTGTTTGAAGTCGGTTTAAAATAGGTATTTACCCCCGTGCGAAGCCGGGGCGGGTCAGCTAGTCGTCTATAAAATTCAAAGTCTTGACTGACATATGCAACACAGGCTTACTCGTCTTAGATGCATGAAATTTGAAGTGTATTCTTTGTTTCTTTTAATCATATTTGCGGTTTCTATAAGAAAGCTGGTAATACCGCTAAATAAATTGATATCATTTATTTATTTAATTCTTTATTGCACACATAAATACATTAATGTACAAAAGGAGGACTTAATGCTAAAGCATCATAATGATCATTATCGGATATTAACGATATCAATTAAGTTATCAGCGGTGCGGTTGGCTCGAAAATACTTATAAAACGCGTCAAAGAGACGAGAATCACAGAACACCACAGAAGCCATCAACATGAAGATCCTGGTCAGTATACAACTATACATTTTTCTTATAATTGACAGGCTTGGTTTTCTTTGTTTTTTTTAATGGATAATAGTATAGTGAGATGAATAAGACGTTCTCGTGTTTTTGGTCATGGGCAGCTTAAGGCTTATACTATTTAAGGTAGTAAGTGAAGCCGTAGCCTCAGCCAAAAGGTATAATGGTAATCGACCAATTGACCCTAGAACCTTTGCCTGTGTGGTGAGTTTGTTTTAGTGTGCGCGGATCAATCTCAGTAGATACAGGGGCCAGATCCACGATGGATCTAGACAGGATTTTGTTATATTAATGAGAAAGTTTGCTTAAAAGTGTGCCATACGTGTTTAGCTCGTCTTTCAAAAATGTTTCTGAAAATCGTGTAGGCGGATTATTGCCAATGGCTTCTCCATTGGTATATGCTCTAAGGAGGTCAGTGACGACAATATGATGTGCGTCAGACCCTTCGTGTTTTGTGCTTGTTCAAAAATAACAGGAATTTATTTTACTTGTGAAAGTTTACATAAAAGAGTGCCATGCGTGTTACCTCGTCCTCCATAAAAAGTGTCTGAAAACTATGTAGGCAAGTCATCGCCATTGCCATCTCGAATGGTAAATGCTCAAAGATGAGACGTCACTAGCGTACCCAGAACTTTGGGAAACAAATTAAGTCCAAAGCATCAGTACATTAACGCTTCATTGAGACATTAGATATCGAATCTCATTAGCTCTTTAATTTCGCAAGCTGTATCTATACCCGTCAAAACGGAACAGTTATAGTAGCGCTCGTGGCGTAACTAGACTAGGTGATTCTAAACGATCACCGATGTTAAGCAACGGACGGTCAGGTCCGTCTTCGGATGGGTGACCGCGAGTGGCATTTATTTCTGAGCACTCGTGGGTCAGATGACACGTTAAATTGTTGATCCCGGTTGTTTGTTCCACGTTCCTATAACTACAACCATGAAAGGCCTTCGGGCGGCACATTAACTCTGACACTAGGGCCGGCCACTCAGCCTATACGATCTTACTTACTTTAAACCGGAACACAGTAATGAGCACACTACTAATTAGTGGCAAAATGTCTAATACTGCGAAGGTGGTCAACCAAAGAATCAGGTGGATGTTACACTTTAGGAATATTCCAACGAACACTATTTAAAACTATAACGGTTGATCAATACGGTTCTATGAATATTTAGGGGATATTTACCGTGATTATGTTGTGAAACGAGCCCTCGATATTTCCACGCGGCTGTATGCAGCATGTTCACGGGAAGACTATGGCGAACATGATGCATGCAACTGCGCCGAAATACATAATCACGGTAAATATACCGTAAATAATCATTAATTATTTTCAAACCAAGACATATTTTAGAGAAGCAATTACCACTGTGATAATTAGTGTAATTGGCTTGTTGCCGTTTTAATGACTAAAAAAATAAATTTGAATTTGACTTTTATAACACAGTGTTTTGATTTATTTTAGATCGTATTTGCGTTATTGGCGTACGCTCACGCCCTACCGACGTCAGAGTCCGAAGA